>OZ005649.1:333226502-333826502 GCA_963930645.1 Salticus scenicus
CGACGATTTTAAAACCCGCCTGTATAAGTATGGTATTAAATATATTGCACATATTATATATATATATATTATATTGTCATAAATACTTATTCATAATTATCATAAATTTAAACTAACATTAACTAACTTATATATGTATTGATCATTCCCACTAAGGTTTTGATCGGGTAGTAATAATTTTCAAATTTCAAATTTAATCTTATTTAAAACTTATACATTAATTATACCTTTTAAAGTTAACATTAGTTATTTATTATTAAATTCATTATTAAATTATTGGTGCGATAAAAAAGAAATTTCTTTTTTAAGACTAAACTTTATATCTAAGTATTCACATTTTGAAATATGAACTTTATCACTTACTTCGAACATGATTATAAATCACCAGTATATGGACAATGGCAAGTCAACAGATAAAAAAATTACCTACTCTTGCAAAATAGGACCCCTATGAGAGGTGTATAATTGTACATGGACTTTAATAGAGAAAAATAGTAGTATTGGGTTCTAAGAGGCAAAATCACAGTGCTCCATTTTACTCCATAACATTTCATTTATTAGTAATTATAGGGCAAAGCGCACTAGACGATCGAAACAATTACGCAGTTTAATTTTACCTAGAAGGCCTCAGCGATTAATACTGGAAGCGTTTGTTGTGTTTTCTAGTACATATAAAATGTATTGTAATGCCTCTTCTTCATTGACAATTATCTTGAAATCACCGGTGAAAAGAGAACTCCTAAAAATTCTCCCCTCTTTATCCTCTCTCTCACTCTCTCTTATGAAGTTTTTTTCGCTGGTGCAAATTTTTTTTTCTCTTCGACCGCATCTGCTCGTGAACGGAGCTTTACTGCCGAATACTCCAAGAAAGACGTTTCTCTTGGTTAGAAATTTCTATCGCCTTAATTAATAAAGTTATCAATTAAAAATCTCGCGTTAACAACGATACTAAATTTGCCAACTTGCAAATAGTGTCTCTTGTTACGGTTTCTATTCTGTCAATACTCAAACTCATTTATAAATGACAGCATCTTCTAATTTCGCATTGATAAATTTTTAACGTTACAGAAATAAGCACTTCTATCATACATTTCATATTTCCAATTACGATATGAAAAAACCCCATAACCTAATACTCTTATAGAGAATCGAGTACATATTATCATTCTTTTAAGCTGTAAGGAGAGAATTTGAAATTGAAGCTGTAGGAGGTTTTTCCAAATTAAAATAATAAACATTATTCTTTTCAGATATTTTCGAATGTGTAAAATTAGTATTTAGCTGTACATTATAAATATATATGGAGTATTAAATATTGTCTTAAATTAAGTTAAAAATTTAATAATGAAAAGTATAAGCAACAAAAAAAAAAAAAAAAAAAAAAAAAAAAAAGGTACTAGATTTTTTTTTTTTTTTTTAACGAGCAATTGTACCCAAAAATTCATCCCCAAATACTGAAAAAATTTTAAAAGTTGCCAAAGGAATTATATATTAAAGTTGTAACGCAAAATAGTCTAGCTACAACGATCCTTTTCCTATTCTAAAGAAATTACTGATTTTTAGCCTAATATTTCATTAAAAAAAAGTGGTATTAAATATTACGTATTTTAATTTGACATTGAATATGAGGATTTCCATAATATAGTTCTATTTTTGTCTTGTGTTACACACTATTAATATTCCAATTTAATAAAAGGTGAAACAGGGAATAGGTGGATAGAGCGCCGGAGGCGTTAATAAGGGAAGCGAATGAAAAGTGGGCGAAGCCTCTTTCGGGGGTTGGTGAGCGGAGCGAGCAGGGGGCAGAGCCCCTTAGTTAAAAAAATAATCCGGTTATTCAATTAATTTTGGGGCATTTAAGACTTACAGATATGTATCATAGTATACATAGTATACAAAAAATAAACTTCGTTGTAATAATAATGTAGCCCCTGTAAATAAAGAATTATGCTACACGTCACAGTCTGAATCCTTTTGATTTATACTAGTTCGAATAATCTGCTTATTACATAATTTACGACGTAATTTTAAGGAAATTTTTATAATATTTTTTTTCTCTAAGTTTCTCGGAAAAAATAACACATTTTACAACTTTTCAAACTATTTCTTTCATATTCGCTGTTACATCATTAAATATGAGTAATAAAATGGAGCTATTGTAAAATAAAAATCCGGGTGTCTGAGGAAACACATGTCATTGCTTACGAAATTTTATGAAATTTCTTCACGTAAATGCTTCAAGTAGAAATATGATATGCGGTTTATAAAAGAAAAGAAAAAGCGTTTGTTCTCAGCAAAAAGAGATCGAGAAAGAAGTGGCATCTGGTATATATCCAATGGATAAATTTTTTAGGATTAAAAATGATGGATTTATAATTATCTTATTACAACAGAACTGTTATTTAGTTCTTTATTAAAACAATATATTTGATTCTATATTCAAACTGTTATACGAATAGATTATAATTAAGAAAGAAAAAGAAAGATCTGTAAAATGAATGCTTTTGTCTGTACTGTTCGTAATAGAAAAAAAATCCATAAAATGTGTAAAAATGTATAGAAAATGTAATTCAAACTATCTTCTGACAATTTCATGAATTTACTAAAAAATCTCGCGTACTTATGAAAATATAACAGACTATACTACAGTAGTAACAAAAATGTCCGAACACTAGCAAAAATTCCTGTGTAAAAAAAGTACACTTCATACGGTTTTGTTAAATAAATCCTTGCCGAATCTTCTTCTTAGTCAGTCTAAGATCATGATTCGATAAGGATTTATTTAACAGAACCGTATGAAGTGTACTTTTTTTAATATAGGAATTTTTGCTAGTGTTCGGATACTTTTGTTACCGACTGTACCTGCAGACATAATATAAGAATTATATTGCTATGCATATTAAAATTTTGTTGATGAAAGATGGTCAAAATATACAGGTGGATCATTATTTAACTTTCGTTTAAAAAAAATATACTGCATATGAGCGAATTGCCCCAAAATGTGATATGTTGACGATCTTTGAGTTATGTTTAAAATTTTGAAAATAATCTAGATTAAAAAAGATCACTAGGAAAAAAAGAAGCTGAGTTCTTAAGACGAGTATAGGCGGTTTACTCCCGAATATACGAGAAGAATACACAGAGAAAAAAAGTCTTTAGTTTGTCCGTCACAGAATTTTTTTTAGTGTACGTGATTTGACGTACTTTGAACATGAGGGTGGTAATAAGAGCATGGATGCGGGAAACAAGTTTTAGCAAAACTGCCACATTTGTAAAATATTCACGACACCTGTAATGAAAATGAAAATGTATCGAGACTGGAGTGACAGGCATGAGGCTGGGTCTGAATGTGTAAATTTTTGTTGTTTTCGAGTGGTGAATGAACTCACGGAACGAAGAATCTACCGAATTGTAGCAGAAAACATAAAGGTCACAGTGCAGCAAATTGCCGCAAATCTTAACCAAGAATCGTCTGAAATTATATCTAAGCGCACTGTGAGCCATGCAATACTTCATAGGACCACGGATGCAGAAAGTCAGTGCAAACAGGGCAGGGTGATCATAATGAAATGGACACTGCATATATATATATATATATATATATATATATAAGAAAGTAAAAAAAAAAAAAAAAAAAAAAAAAAAAAAAACTGCTGGGTAAAAAATTTCTCGACTAAAAAAGAAATTCAAATTTACATTTTAAGGATTGTAAAATTTCTCATTAATGAATTTCGATACAAATTGTGAAATTATCAACAGGTGATTTTCGCTAAACCATTGAAACTGCAACGGATCAAATAAGCCCATTTAAAAAAATAATTTGGGAAAAAGATGCTTTATTCATTTTTTTTTTTTTTTTTTTTTTACTATTCAAACATTCATTGCCGTATAATATACTGTCAAATAAAGCATGTAACACTTTAAAGTGTTTTTATGAAAATGTAAGTGTCAAAGATTAAGAAATTTTTAAATAAAGATTTATTTAATAATATTTGAACTCTGTAATCATTTGAGAGATTTTTTATGAAAAAAAAAAAAAAAAAAAAAAAAAAAAGAAAGAAAATGGTGTAAAACAACTACACGACTTCCATTACCCACTATTACACGCATTATATGCACTTTTTGGAGATAATATGATCAGAAGACATAAAATTGACTTAACGAAGTAGACACCTAAAAATTTTCCAGTAAGAGAAACTTGATACAAATGTAAAGACATAAGGTAAATGATGCAAATGGTCAATGCAGGTAATATGGCTAACCCTCAATAATGTTAATAATTTCAGTGAAATCTGAAAGATGGCGCTTGAATCTAGTCGTACCTAGAAACCCTGGATTATCTCAGTCAAGGGTCGCTAGTCGCTTCAAGAACATAGTTTAGTTCTGTGTTGCCCGTTAACCTTGGTCAAGTGCACGGGAGGACAGTTATTGTTGATTTGTTATTAGTTGCAATGACATTTTATAAATTTGTCTCTTGTAAGTTTGTTACTTTTCTAATTGAAACAAAGTATCTGTACTTAGTGTTATACATAATATTTTAGTTGGTTTAATGGTCTTTTCAACTGTATAAATGAATTTCAATAGCTGAGTTTTGAGACAGAATTTCGAACGGTTTTTTAAAACCCATTATTTTTGACGATATGCCCAATGGGCATATTACCTGCGCGTATGAAAATTTAAACCACAAAGACGCTGTCTTCTCACCCTTGAAGAGGTCAAGTCCCATCTTTATTACTTATTTTTGGATGAGACTGAAAAAAATGACATTCTTCTACCTTGTTCACCTTTTAATACAACCCACGAGCCGCAGCCTTTGGATAAATGCCTTCTGAGTCATTTGAGCAATTCTGAGACCAAGAAGTTCTTTTGTTTTTCAAAGAAACTAATCATGAAAGCATTACAAAAGTTCGATTGGAAGAATATTTTCTTCAGTTTGGAACAAAGCTATGGCATTGACATTTCCAACTTTAAAAATGACTTCAAAGGGACAGGTATCTATCGTGTCAATCCTGCCCTATGTATCCTGCCAATGTAATTCCCGAAGAAACTTTTGCTCCAAGTTCTGTGTCTGAAAACCCACCTCCAACAAAGAATAGTGCCAAAAGTGGAAAACAAATTTCTTCCTCAGAGACATCTTCTGAAAAACAGGTTCGTCATACTCTTTATCCCTCAAGTACTGCTGTCATAAAACCTGCAACGAACTATAGTGCTCTAATTTTGAAAAAAATACCTCTTTCCCAGGGCTTCTCAAAGTAATACTGAATACACTCAAGCATCACAACAGCGATTAAAAAAAAAAAAAAAAAAAAAAAAAAAAAAAGTCTTCGAAATTAGTGGAAATGGTCCCTGAGCAAAGAAAAGTGATAAAGAAAGATGGTTTAGCGGTATTTGCAACAAGGAAAAAGTTGTGGGTATGAGGTTATGTGTTGTGTGTTATAATTATGTGCACGAGGAATGTGTAGGATTTACCAAAAAAGATAAGAAAATGTTTACTTGCCATACATGTGAAGTCAAAATAAATTAAAGACATTTTTGACCGTAAAAAGTTTAAAATTGCTTAACAATTTGCTGAAGATTGCTGAGAATTGTTTAAAATTGCTTAACATTGTTTTCTAAATTTTCTTCTTACTTATCTTTACATTAATTTTCGTGAAGTTTCAAAAATTAAATTTTGCTTTGTAGTAATTGATGTGTTTTCATGCATTAAATGCGAATCTCATCATTATATTTCATCTATGGGCATATTACATACATATGGGCATATTACCTTTATCAACTACGCTTTTTTAAAAATAATTCTTGCATGTTTAAATCTTGATTCTTGAAAAAAAAAAATTTTTTTTCGAGTTCTAAAAAGAGTCCTCTGTTTTAGAGAATTTTCATTTAATTTTAAATCGATTACAATTATCACTAAAAAATTTCTATCCTTAAGGTGGTCATATTACCTGCAGTTACCTTATAAAACAGAGTTTACATAGGGAGTTAGAATAATAATAATAATAATAGTAATAAAAATTTGGTAGAGTTATTTTTTGAAACGCCAGTTTACGAAATCTAAAACTGATCTACCTAAGTATGATGACTGTTAATTTTCCTGTAATAAGCATGTAATACATGAGAAGGGATATCTAAAATGATTTTATGTAAGAATTTGCAAGAAAATCGTTAGAGCCGTTTTTGAAATAAAAACTTTTACGAAAACGTGGCATACTCAATTATTGACCGGAAAACAATAATGACATACAAAAGGATATTTAAAAAGAAGTACATATGACGAGTTTGGAAAAAAAAAAAAAAAAAAAAAAAAAAAAAAACATGCAGCCATTTTTAAAGGAACCTTACTTGCAAGGCCTAAAATCGAGCTATTTATACAGGATGCCTATCAATTTTCCTGAACTAACTAACTATATCATTCGAAAGGACATCTATTAGAGTGTTTATATAGCAACTTTGAAGAAAATCTTTAGAGCTGTTTTTGAGATACATCGGATTCCGATGTTCCACTTTCGGTTTCTCAATTTTCACTTAAATTTGGAAAATTCGTCTCTACATGAGACCTGCCTCAATTCTGGAGTTTCGTAGTTCTATCTTTATTAATTTCGGAGATATGATAGTCAGAAGATTCTCCACATACATACATAAACACACTGGGCAATTACCAAAAACAACTTTTTTTGGACTCAGGAGACCTTAAAACGTGTAAATTAGGTCAAAACTCGATATAGAATTTTTGGACCGAATACAATACTTCCATTAGATACGGTAGTCGGGTAATGGAAGTAACAAAGCTTTCATGTATAATCAACATCACAAAACGTTTTGCTATGTATATTTCTGTATAACAGAGCAACCTTCCTGTTAAGAAAAATTTAATCGGCATATATTCTCGCAATGAATATTTAACATACGTAGAAAACTTTATATTTAACGTACGGTGAAACTTTATACATTAGATGATAATATATAGCCTTACAGAAAATGACATAAGATGAGTAAAAACAACGCCACCTGTCAGCCGATGGACACCCATAAATGGCCACCTCACATATCAAGTTTGATGCACTTATGCTGTATAGAGAATAAGGTATAAATTTCCCACAAAAGGGGAACCGTGCAATATAGCAGAGCATACTGTCAAATAATATACACCAAAATTTCATCTATAAAAATTTTCATAAATGTTTACTCAGATATCACGTTTGCTGCACTCATACGCAAGAGAAGCTGAGATATAACTTTCCATAAACATTTAATTTGATAATGATTTAATTTGTTGATATAATGTCGTGAATGAAGTAAAATGTTTTCTAGAATACTTTAATAAATTAATTAGATTAAATAACTGCAAAATTAATTAAAATAGCGCAAAATATTAGTTTTTTTTCCAAATGTTTTGTATATGATCGGTATAACTCAGAACAAAACATGCTTTAAAATTTTGTAATTCGAGCATTTTCGGTCGAGCAACAACGGAATTTATATTTTATGAAATATAGGAAACTTTTATGCTAAATGTAATTTATTGGACTGAAAGAAAATTTACTAAATGTAATTTACGGGAGTAAAAGAATGTTTATACAGGTAATTTATGGGAATTAAAATATTTATATATCTAAATTTCTTAGTTCATACAAGAATGTATTTATTGCTTTAAACTTTTCCTATGATAAATTTTAAAATTTAAAACATTTTTGTAATTGGTAATACAGTAGAACTTGGATAATTCGAAGTTGAAGGGACAAGAGAAAAATTCGAAATATCCAAAAATTCGAATTACATATTTATACTATTTTGTCAGAAAGAAGACATAAATAAAAAATAAATAAATAAAACTCTACGATGAAAGATTTAACACATAAACTTTATATCTAAGAATACCGCTACTTTACCCCCCCCCCCCTCATTAAATCAATATTTTTTTACGAGTTTAATTATTCAACTCTTTTTAAAAAATAGTCAAATATTTTTGATTGCTTCTTTAAGTACAATCTTTGTGTGGTGTCACATGACTTCAGCCTAGCAATTGATACAAAAATAGAATCTTGTACATCAGACATGACTTTCAATTAAAAAAAAACATCGAAATTCGTGTACATGGACCATATATTCTGATGCACTAGTTAGGAAATACTCTTGCATTTCCTTATCCTTCTTTTGAAAGTCTGCTAAAAAAAATGCACTTTAGCTGAGAAAAATCTCGGGAACAAATTTTACTGTATTATTTTAAATGTAATCGTATGAAAAATTCGAATTATCCAAATTCGAATTCAAATTATCCATGATTTTTTAACATTATTTTAATACACAATTCAAGGGACTGAGTAAAAATTTCGAATTATCCAGAATTTCGAATTATTCAAGTTTCACTGTATATTTCTGCCGTTAGCAGTTGGAAAAACAGTTATTGAACATCAGTAACACTGTTCAGCTTTTACATTATGAAATTTGAATTTTTTTTTTTTTTTTTTTTTTTTCTTGTAGTCGATTAAAAAAAGGCATCAAAACTAAATAAACATTTTTGTTTATTCATCATGTTATGTATTTACAGTTTTTACTTTTTCCTTTCGACAGTAAGTGAAGAAATATAAACGAATTACATTCAAACGCAAAAGTCGTTATGTTAAGTTTGATGGATACTTTTTACGAAATAAATATATTTCAAGAATTCGAATCAAGTTATCTCGTAAAGCATCTTTGCTCAATCATTTATTATAAATCAAATTCCATTTTTCAATCTTGTAATACAATTGTTGTGGATTACTCAAATTATCTACAATCGAAACCTGTAAAACACGGCTATACATCTCTCTCTCTCTATCTTACACAACGAATATTACCGATATTTCATATTACTGATTCATGTTTTCTGCGGGACGAAAATAGGACGTGAAACTGATCACGTCTTTTCCTCTAGGGCGAAATTTCGATTGCGTGCAACTTTGAAGGTAGTTGCTTTCACATTTCGTTTTTCGGTAATATTATTCATTTGAAACATGATTATTTTTCTACTTAAAGGTAGCTAATGTAAAATTAAATTAAATAGATTTAAATCAAATTAAATAGGGCGAAATTTCGAATGTGTGCAAGTTTGAAGGTAGGTGCTTTCATCTTTAGTTTATCAATAACATTATTCTTTTGAAATATGACGATTTTTTTCTATTTAAAGATAGTTAATATTGAGTAAAAGAAAATTAAATAGATTTAAATCAAATTAAACAATACGGAATTTTCGTTACGTGCAAAATTGTAGATAGCAAGTTTAGTTTTATAGCTAGTTTATTTTTAATACAGTCCCCCTTTAGATTTTGGTAATATTGTTCATTGGAGATGTGACTTTATTTATTTATTTATTTTTTTTTAAACTTAAAGATAAATAATATTATATAAAATCAAATTAAACAGATTTAAATTAAATGAAGTAGTATATTAGGACGAAAAATCATTAGTACGTAAGTTTGAAAATAGTTGCTTTTTTAAATAAAATGAAAAAAAAAAAAGTTAAATTGGACGAAATTTCGATTCTCCAAAAGCTTTAAGGTAGTAATTCTCACCTACAGTCGGCAGCAAAAGTATCCATGCAGTAATAAAATTTCCTATATAAAAAAAGTACACAATACAGTTTTGTTAAATAAGTCCTTGCCGAATCCTGTTCTCAGTCAGTCTAAGAACGTGATTCGATAAGGATTTATTTAACATAACAGTATTAAGTGCACTTTTTTTAATAGGAATATTTGCTAGTGTTCGAATACTTTTGATGCCGACTGTATAATATTCCGGTAATATATTTCATTCAAAATACATGGTGATTATATTTAAAGTTGCGATTTAAAAGCGTTCTAACTTTAAAACTACCGTTTAGAATGGTTTGATATTTCACTAGAACAATCATGAAACAATGGAATTTTGTTTGGTGAAGGAAAAAAATAATTTCAAAATATGCCTATGGATGGCGCTGTCAGGATTATGTCAAGAAAAACCCCTAAATCGATTCATTAAACACAAGAATGACGTCAGGAATAGTATAGAATAGCAGGAAACAATGGACTTCAAGGGTTTACGACAAATCTTAGCGAAAAGACAAGAATTCGTGTTTACAGCGAAAACGGTGAGAGTGACAAAAGAAAAAGAGATGCGGCATGAAACAAATACCTTATGGAGGATTAACGGCCCATTTTGGAACTGTTTTTTACGTTTACCAAACAAAAAGCTTCGCCTCATGATTGTTCTGGTAAAATATCAAGTCATTCTGACCGGTAAACTTAAAGTTGATCGTCATGAAATCACAATTTTAATTATAACCACCTTTTGTGATTAATTTTTTTTTTTAAAGATAATTACTTTTAATAAAATGGAATAAATTAGAATTAAATTAAATTATATAAGACGAAATTTCGATTATATGTAAAACTGAAGCTAGTTGCTTTCATCTTTAGTTTTTAGGTAAAATTCTTTATTTTAAATATAGAGATTTTTTTTTCCTATTTATAGACAATTAATGTTAAATAAAATTATTAAATAGATTTGAATCAATAAAAACAGGATGAAATTTCAATGGTGTGACAGTCTGAAGGTAATTGCTTTCGCTGTTAAGTTTTCGACACTAATCTTCATGACTCTTTTTGTCGTTTAAAAGTAGTTGATGTGAAATAAAAGGAAATAAAACATAATAAATGAAACAGGGCGAAATTTCAATTGGGTGCAAGCATGAAAGTAGTTTCTTTCACCTATAATTTTTCGATAATAAATTTTATTTAAAATATAACTTTTTTGTTGATAGATGAAATGTAATAAAGCAGAATAAAATAAAAATAAATATAATATGTAACACCTATGAAAATTCCATTACTCAATATTATAGGTATTATTTTAGACTCTCTTTGTATTGTAGTATGATCAGAAGACATAAAATTGACTAAACTAATCAGGAGACTATTAATTGTTTCATAATAATCAACTAATACATGCGTATTATGGGCATATAAAAATAAGTTTGCATAGAAAATTTAAAGAAATTTGGTAGACACTTTTTTAAGGCATCTCTTTTAGAGGCCCAAAATTAACCTTCTTATTCCTGACACCAATCAATTATTTTGTGAAACCCAACAACCCAACAAATACATAAGAATAGACATCTAAAATGGAATTTATACAGCAAATTTTTAGAAAATCATTAATGCCGTTTAGGAAATATTGATTTTAGTCCCACTTAAAATTTTCTACAAAACTTTGCAAAAATTAATATAGCCAATTTAAAGAAAATCAGTACAGCCTTTTCTTTCTTTCTTTATCTTTTCTATTTTTTTTCCTTTCCCAGATACTCAAGTCCGAAACATAAAACTGACCAACCTAATTATCACACCATATTAGTTTTCCGGTAATAACCATACGAAATGACATCCAACTGGGAGTTTATATAAAAATTTTAAGGAAAATAGTTTGAGACATTTTTGAGAGAACTTTCAGCCCTACTTCCGGATTTCTATGTTTCATTTTCGGTTTTCCAATTTTCGCGAAAACTTGGAAAACATCTATAAATTAGACATGCTATAGTTATAAAGTTTCCTTTATATCTATATACTCAATTATATATATAAATGATAGTTATCGTAATAAATTTAACCTTAATATTTAGCAATTAATAGATACAAAACAATACCAACACAATAAAAATAGAACTGATTGTAACATATAGGTAAGACTGACACAAAAATGTTGCGATACAGATTAAGAACCAATAAGAGACAAACACAATTTAAATTAATTACGCCGACATGAATAATACTAATAAAAAAGGACCATTAAACTTAATGACGGAGAAAGTAAATAAAGGACCACAGAAATAATAATTGGATAAAAATGCTTAAAAATTGAAGCATAAACTCGTCGGGGGGGGGGGGGGGGGGCATGTACTTCATAAAGCTGAAAGAGCTGCATCGATTTCGTAAAAAAATATAGCTAATCATAGCAATTTCTATTGTTTCAGCCCCGATCAAGGCAGCAAAACCATTTTGAATGAGAAATTAAATAATTTATTAATTTAAATCATCAAGGAATCCAGAGAGAAAACTAGAAAAAAGCAGAGTAGCCACATGTAAAACTTTTACACAAACTGGAGAATAGAAAGATGCTAACAAGTTAATGAAATAAAAGCATTGCAAACAACGATTAATCGACAAAGAATATGTATATATATATATATATATATATATATATATATATATATATATATATATATAATTTTTTTTTTTTCCTTTTTGAAAATATGACATTAAAAACATAACTCCCGCCCATACACACGTACATGACCAATTTCTTAAAAATACTGTTTTTGGACCTAGGGGATCCTAAAAAACATGTAAAACAGATGCAAAATCGATATCTAGAATTTTCTCCCAAAATAATATTTCTATTACTTCTGGTAGTCGGGTAATAAAAATGAAAATAGGTTGAAATTTCTATTGAGTGCAAGCTTTGAATTCTTGGCTTTTAAATCTTTTGTAATAAATATTTCATTTAAAATATTACTTATTTTTTACTATATGTACAGTCGGTAACAAAAGTCTCCGAACACTAGCAAAAATTCCTATATAAAAAAAGTACACTTAATACAGTTTTGTTAAATAGATCCTTGTCGAATCCTGTTTTCAGACTGACTAAAAACAGGATTAAACAAGGATTTATTTAACAAAACTGTATTAAGTGTACCTTTTTTACATAGGAATTTTTGCTAGTATTCGGAGACTTTTGTTACCGACTGTATGTATATAGGAATCAAATAGAAATTTTAAAGTGACACTTTCTTTTTGTTTGGACAATGGGGAGGTTATGAGGTATACATAAAAACAGTTAACAATGCTTTATTTTTATCGAACATATATTTCTTTTCTATTTCTTTACTAATTACGGACCATTCCCTTTCCATCTCTGTATACTATTGAACAAAAAAAAAATTTTTTTTGTAAATGTATCTGCAGCGAATATGGTTTTCTGTTCACTTTGCTCTCAAATACCCGTTATCATATAAATTCAACATGGCAAGAAAGGAACACGCTTCCTCTGTACAGCTGGTCAAAATATACCCCGGAGCGGCCCGCTCTTCTGACAAAAATTATCGAATGTGTGAAATATATACTGCTACGCAAAACAGGTTTATTAAGATCATTTTAATTCTTTAATTTCTTAAAATTTCCCTTTTCTCTTCTCCTCATTTCTGTCCCCAATACCTTTACCGTTAGTACACGAGTTCTACCTTTATCTCTACAACAGTAAACATAGCAATTAATAATCTTTTAGTAATTATAATGCAATTCAAATGTTCTACGGCGGCTACAAATGGAACTTAACAGTTCACTTATAAATGTGTTAAATTTTTCGAATGAATTAATTACTTAATCATCTAATGTCTGCATTTATCTGTAAACATTGGGCTGCCACAGGCAACATTAAAAAAAAAAAAAAAAAATCTTCCTACGATTATTTTAAGTAAATAAATAAACTACATATACATATATTACGGTGTGTCTTAAATAAGGGGATTTTTTTTTTTTTTTTTTTTTTTTTTTTTTTTTTTGAAATCCGATACACATACTTTCTAATTTTTTCCCTATTTGACCCTAAACACTTTTTAGCGAAATATCAGATCTCTGAGATAATGTTAACACGTGTGGAATTGACGTAAAAATATATTAGGATCTTAGAGTCAATTCGGAACGTGTTAATATTATCCTAGAGAGCTGATATTTTGCTAAAAAGTGTTTAGGATCAAATAGAAAAAAAAAAAAAAAATTAGAAAGTATGCGTATCGGATTTTTTTTTTTTTTTTTTTAAATTTTAATTTAGAAATTTCCTTAATGCTGAGGTTTCCCTTCAACAAAAAACAACCTTTAGTTTTTTTCTCCATCTTTCTCTGTCCTGGACCCTGAGCATCTTCCTCATCTATTTCACTCTCTGTCATGTCCCTCATAAGCTTGTCTTTTCACCTTTTCCGCGGTCTTCCCCTTCAGGTTTCCAGTTCAGTACAAGCTGTGGTATTCCATTCACATTCATCCCTTGTACTTGTCCGTATCATTGCAGCCTCTTTTTGTCTATTTTTGTTATGATATTCGTCTTAACACCCATCCTTGCTCTTATTTCAATATTGGTCTTTTTTTCAAGTCTTGAAGTTTTGGCCGATCGTCTCCAGAAATCCATTTCTGTAGCTAGCAGTTTTTTCTTTCGCTTGCAGACTTGATTGTCCATGTTTCTGCTCCATACAGTAGAACACTTTCTATCAAGGTATTGAAGATGATTCTTTTTGTTTTTTCAATAATATTTCTGCTCCATAGAATTGAATTTAGTATTCCTGTTACTTTCCTAGAGTCAGATATTCTCTTTTCGATTTCCATACCTGATGAACGATCTTTCTCCAGTACTGAATCGGATTTAAATAGTAATAATAATCATAAAAATTACCCCTCATTTAAGGGTTGTCGTAATTTCGCAAGTAAATCTGCACTTTACCTGCATAAGTTTATTATAAATTTTATGTTATGGAAATAGTGGTGCGAAGATAATAATAATAATTGTTAAAAAAAAAAAAAAAAAAAAAAAAGTCACAGGTAGCAACCCTGTGAATACATTATAAATATTTGTATCTAATAAAAATTCATCTGTCATGTACAGCTCTGTCGGTGTGAAAGCAAGACAGAGCAGCAAGCAAGAATTCTACCTACCCAGGCATTCCAGCCATATCCTTTGTTGGACACCCGGATCATGTCTTGTCTTGTAACTTTTTTCTATAAAAATAAAAATATATTTAAACGAGAACATGGCTGCTACTGCCGATTTTTTTAATTATTATTTTTTTTTATTCGTACCACAATTTCTATTACATAAAATTTATAATAAAGTACAGATTTACCTGCAAAAATATATTATAACTTTTATTTTTTGGAAATAGAGGCATGAAAACAATATAAAAACGGTTGCGTGTGGCATTCTTTCGAGAAATAAGTTTCACAGATGGAATAATAACTGAAAATGTATTAAGCAAAAATGCATAAAATATTATTCGTTAAAAAAAAAATGAGTTTAAAATACTCAGATTAGCTAAAATTATTGTTAGACTAGTGGATCTGCAGATCAGGAGCCTCAACGTCCTATTTGCATCAGACATTTTTCAATAGGTCATTTTTATTTATTTCTTATTATATAATAGTATATATTGATTCGATCGACTTATTAGCATAATCAGGTACATTCCTGAGGGGGGCTGCCGCCCGCCCCCCTCAACCCCCCGCTGTATCTCTCTTTCTATACCTATTTGTACATCATATAAAGTGTTACGGAATTGTAAATAATTGCATTTATTTTTGTATACATTTTTTCAAAGAGGCTTAGTAAGTCGATAAAAAGCTAATTTTGTGTATTTCTAGTCGTTTTAGCGTTAAAATAGCCTAATTTTCCTTTAAAAACAAATTGAAAAGCTCCAATAAGGTAAGAAATGGATTTGGCGCCAAATTTTGCGACTGTTTCCCTCCTTGGCGATTTTTTTGGCGACCTTGGCGAGAAAATCCTTATTAGGGATATACCAAATATGGAAGCTCTAATCTCATTGGGTGATGAGATACGATAATTTTCCAGAACAGTCTGTGTTCGATAGAATAGTATAAAAAGAGCATTTTTTTAGCCAAGGCTTCCAATCTGATATCTGTGTCAGTTTAGTCAAATGCTTGCTTTGCTTTGAGCCTCTTTGAATGAGACTTGCTTTATGTGTTATTGCTAAACAGTTTGTACTGTTGTTTTGCTGTTAACGGCTGTTGTTTAAGCTATGTTTACTGGTTGAATTGAAGCTGATACTTGGTTTATAGACCTGTATTCTTCAGGAACTTTCTGTGAATAAATCACTGAATTTTCGCCTTTCATTCTCGGACAACTTACAAACCCCCAAGTACGCAACAATATGCATTCTTATTAATCGACGGTCTCGTATTATTTCCCGGAAATTCATAAATACCGAATTTCATACAAAAAAAATTACATAGCATATCGGAAATATTTTGCGTAACCTTTAAACTAATTATCAATTCTATGCCCACAATTTTCAACATGAAAACAGGCTTTTAAAATTCTAATAAAATTTCATTATAATTGATGGGGTGTAACCATGTTAAAATACACTTTTAAGAAATACCGACTATACACCATAAAAGTACGAAATTCCTTTATGTATCCCGGAAAAGTAACCACAGTCATTATAAACGCCAATAATAAGAATAAATCTAATTAATTATAACTCATTAATCTTTCAAACTAATTTGACATCATTTGGATGATTACAGTACATACTCGGAATTATTTTGTGTGGTCCCATAAATTATTTAGTCTATACATAACCTTTTTTTAGAGTAAACATGATTTTAAGCATCTTTATAATGTATGTTAACTTTATTAAGTTCAATTCAGCATAAACGCATTAAAGTGCGCGCTTAAATTAAAAATTCGTCCATAGGCTCTAATGTTACGAAATTCTTTCGTGTGTCTTTGTAAACGAACCATAAACATTGTATACACCAGTAAAAACTATTCAGCTTATTTTGCGTTTAAAATTAATAATTGTTCCAAATTTAACATCGTTTGGATGACTACGTGACATTATCAGAACACTTTTGTAAGGTCCTTTACATTAATTAGAAAGCTTAAGAGCACATATTTTCTTCAAGCAACATAAGTTTAAGCATCTTACTCACGTACTCTAGTTTCATTTTCTTCATTGCAAAGTAATGATATTAAAATGCGTTTAAACGAAATTCACCCCATACGCCGTAATGTTAAGAATTTTGGCGTGTCCCTGTACACAGTTCATAAAAAATATAGCAATGAAAATTATACAGCTACTTATATGGAAAGCTGGAATGTGTGCGCCAATTTGCAAGTCAATCGAAGGATTTTTGCGGCCGCTATTGCGGTACATATAAATTCTTCCCATAGGCCGTAAGGATAAGAAAAATTTTGGCGAGTCCCTGTACACGAACAACAAAGGGAATACACACCTAACACTATACAGCTAATTCCGTTGGGCTCGTGAATATGTGTACCAAATTGCAAGTCTATAGCGTTATTTTTGGGGCCGCTATCGTGGTACATACAAATTCTTCCCATAGGCCGTAATGATAAAAAAAACTTTGGCGTGTCCCTGTACACGAACTACAAATGGAATGCACACCCAAAACTATACAGCTAATTTCGTGGGGATCATGAACATGTGTACAAAGTTTCAAGTCAATAGCGTGGTTTTTACGGCCGCTATCGCACGACAGACAGACAGACAGACGGACGGACCGACGGAACCCAAAATTCTTTTGAGTCTCCACAGAGGGCCTCCACTGACGTTTCGGAAAAAATTTAAGTCAATAGCTTGATTTTTGCGGCGGCTATCGCGGTACATACAGATTCTTCCCATAGGCCGTAATGATAGAAAATCTTTGGCGTGTCCCTGTACACGAACTACAAATGGAATACACACCTAAAACTATACAGCTGATTCCGTTGGGCTTATGAATATGTGTACCAAATTGCAAGTCGAAAGCGTGATTTTTGTGGCTGCTATCGCGGTACATACAAATTCCTCCCATAAGCCGTAATGATAAGAAAAACTTTGGCGTGTCCCTGTACACGAATTACAAATAGAATACACACCCAAAACATATACAGCTGATTTCGTGGGGCACATGAACACGTGTACCAAATTGCAAGTCAATAGCGTGATTTTTGTGGCCGCTATCGCGATACATACAAATTCCTCCCATAGGCCGTAATGATAAGAAAAACTTTGGCGTGTCCCTGTATACGAACTACAAATGGAGTACATACCAAAAACTATACAGCTGATTTCGTGGGGCTCATGAACACGTGTACCAAATTTCAAGTCAATAGCGCTATTTTTGCGGCCGCTATCGCGCGACAGACAAACAGACAGACAGACAGACAGACACAGCCCAAAACCGTTTTGAGTCTCAACAGAGGGCCTCCACTGACGTTTCGGCAATTAATGATAGTGTTTTAATTTACAGAGATGAGTTCAACATTAAAATAAATAAATGATAATAATAATTAAAAAAAAAAAAAAAAAAAAAACAGGAAGAAGGAAAAGTGTTTGAAAAACCTTGGATTCAGCTTTATTTTCGTAAATATTGGTTTTAGGTATGCGCAATAAAGATGTGCAAAAAATAAAATAAAATAAATAAATATCGAAATAAATATATAAATAAAACAAATGAATGAAATAAGCAAACGACTAAATATATATTATTTATTTATTTGTTATTTCTACAGAAGTACCAGTACAGATACATTATATACAATTTCAGGTACAGTATTTTTACAGGTGCATAATTAAACTAGTATATTGTGGCCACCATAAGACTTTTTTCTATATGAATTTACACAAATTCACACAGTAATAATTATTAATTAAATAATTATTTATGAAAATCATTTTCCAATGATAAATGCAGACGATTTTTATTTGACAGAATTATAACTCTAATGCCGAAAGAAAGTCAATTTTGTGCCAACATCAGAAGAAATACGATTTTTTTTTTCTAAGTTTTACTAGTATATATATACCGGGTGATCCAAAAGTCAGGACAAACTTTAAAAATGAATAATTCGAAAACGAATCAAGATACAAAGATACGGTTTGCACCAAACGGATGAAAACGAAACCGGGTTTTGTGTGGCAAAGAAAAGAAATTAGTTCTGTTGGCGACCAACAGATGGCGCTATAGTGTTTTATTTCACCAAAAGATGATTCGCCAAAAAAATGTTGACAACTTACAAATCAGCTTAATTACAGTTAATTAGTACTACTACAGTAACTGTTCAATGTCCATCATTCAGAAGTACAGCTGTGAGATGATTCACCACATCGTTCACAGCATTTAGTAGCATTTCTTGCGTTATGGCAGAAAAATTTTGGCGGATGGCATCTTTCAGTGCTGCTACTGATGCCGGTTGGTCGCGGTACACTTTTGACTTCCAAGAATCCCCACAGCCAAAAGTCACAGGGTGTCAGATCGGGAGATCTTGGAGGCCATGCGTGATTAAAGTAGCGACTGAGAATGCGATATTTCGATGCATATAAGCTTCGACTACCATTACCTGCTGTAGTTGTTCCTTTTTATATCGTTTGTTGCTTTGCATAATCCTACATCAGAAATACCACAGCGCCATCTGTTGGTCGCCAGCAGAACTATTTTTTATTTCTTTGCCACACAAAACTCGGCTTCTTTTCCATCCGTTTGGTGCAAACCGTATCTTTGTATCTTGATTCGTTTCAGAATTATTCATCTTTAAAGTTTGTCCTGACTTTTGGATCACCCTGTATATATTTTTGGGGGTGGGGGGGTGGGGTAAAAAGTGAAAAAAAAATCGTTAACTTTGTTTTAAATGATCACAGATCTATAGTTCAATTATTCGTTTTAAAGATATTGACGAGATCTTTTGAAAGATACTCATATTGAAAATTTACACCCCGCAGGGGGTAAGCGATGCTTCCACACACAAAAAAATTTCCTAGTTTTACTAGTAGTGTTATCAATAATTCATATTAATTTTACAATCGCACGTTAAAAATAGCTCTTATTATATACATTTATACGAAATTTTGTCCTATACTGCCATGTTAAAAATTTAGGAAAAATGGGATCACAGCGCCATCTGTTGAGCGATTTATCCCCAAATCTAATAAGCACTAGTTTATGTCAGAGTCCAACTAAGTACCAAATTTAGTTAAATTTAGTTCGTTGGTTCGTGAGATACAGCGCCCATAAAATTTGTGATACACATACTCAGATAAACAGACAGACATTTTCTAAAAACAGTCAAATCATGTTCAAGACATCCCAAAACGTGTAAATCCAACGAAAACTGAAGTTCGAAAATTTTCACGAAACCAACACTTTCTTTCTCGATATGTATAGAAGAAAATAAAAATTAGTCAAAAATTTCAAAGGATTCAGTTTCAAGATTTGTGCATTTTAATTTTTATTAAGTCCGCATACATATCCCCCTCCCCCCCCAGTAATTAAAAGGTACAACACACAGTGATGCCATATTTGGGGACTTTTTTATTCAATATGTACCACCAATCTTTAATTCTATCGGTGTCCGAATCATACCAAAAATTAATCGTCTGTCATGTATATCAGATATCACTCCTCAAAATTATTGGTGTTTATCGAATGAAATAGTCCCTAAATTTGGCAACACTGACCTTATATAGTTAGGTGGTGAATGGTGAATGGGTTTTACGTCGCACTAATGCTGCGCAGATGGGCAATTGGCGACGGTCTGGGACACACCCCTAGAGGTGGTCCGGAGACATGCCATCCTCCGCGGAAGGGATGGCTCTCCCGCTTCGGTAACCCCCAGAGGTATAATTTTTGATGGGAACATGGAGGACTTTGCGGCCACGACAGATTTTACGTGCACCAGCCACCATTAGCGTACACGACGGTCTTTGGCCGGCTCGAGTACCGAACCCGCAATCTTCCGATTACGAGGCCGGCGCTCTACCGACTGGGCTACCGCGGCCCTATATATATAGTTAGGAGTACAAAATTTCAACATGATAGAAAGTTCTAGTGGGCCCTCCGTGCTCGAGTGGTTATGTCACCACACTGCTAATCGCCTTCGAGCGTAGGAGAGCGGGTTCGATTTCCGTGCTGGCCCTGGGTATTTTTCCAATTCTTCGTATTGCGGACTTCGAGTCAAGTACACAAATCTGATCTATATGTGCAGTCTAGTTATGTTTAAATAAAGTTGTTGACTTATTAATTAATCATCTAATTAAAGAATGGAGGTGTCTTTTACTCATTGCACACTGCATTGTTTTCATATCACTTTATGAAGTCAGTAATGTATACTAATTTCACAAAAGAAAAAATAATTATGTGGTTCATTGTTTCTATTAGTTATGATTAATAGAAGCTTAGTCATCTTACAGTACATACTTGCCGTTACTATGGAATCACAATACGAATTATGCAAATACACATAAATATTATATAAAATAAAATTATTAGAAGAAATAGTTAGTTTTTAACACATGTAACTGGATAAGCTTTGAAATTATTAAATCCAGGTTATTAAAACAAATTTTACAGAACTTTAAATTAAATAAAAATATTTTTTTTAAAATTCACCTATTTGATGTAATCTTTATTTTACATTTTATTCATTCTTTTACATACTTGAAATAATTTCTAAGCGCATTATTTTTAAATTTTCTACAACATTTTCGTTTTTAATGCAATACAAAACAAATTTCTGCTGTTTTTTTTTTTTTTTTAAACGATATTTTAAGACGATATTTTTTTTAACGATATTTCAGCTTTTAAACAAATCTACGGATATTTTCAACATAATATCTATGGTCTATGCCAGGCCTGTCCAACCCAAAACACTTGGTGGGCCGTATTGGAAATCTATTTTATTCAGGCCGGTATGTATAAATGTGTATGTGTATATATGGTGAGTGTATGAATCATGTATGTATGTACTTTACTCGGGGGAGGGCAGAGTGAAGATTCGGAGCAGAATCAGAGGTGCCAAGTTATTACGGATTGTCCGTAATCTTAATACCGGAAATTTTTTAATGTGTTCTTTTGTAATAATTATCTGCAATTTAATAGGACAATTTTTACTTTTTTTATTATTGTGGTATGAAATTGATTTTTCGTTAGTAGTAACTTGGCATCTCTGCAGAATGCATCCATTTAAATTATTTTCATTCATAAATTAGCAATAATATCATAAAAAATTATGACATACCTACATTAATAATTATAATAAAAAAAATAATTGTTGGGTTTGATAATATTTCATTACAAAAATGTGATTTTTTATCTACCATAATAGTTGAAAGGTATTTTTACTTCGAAAAGTCAAAACGGATTTATTAATTTTTAATGTGTTAAAACCAACGTTGTCAATATTTAAATATCATTAGTATCCGAGCGGGCTGCAAAAAACTACATGGCGGGCCGCGTGTTGGCCACCCCTGGTATATACGATTGGAGATGCACCTATGTAAAAAAAATAAATATAATCCTCACTTTTTATTTTTCCTTTATTTATTTATTTTTATATATGAAGAACTTTTTAACACGTGAATATGAAACTTGGGTGCAGTATTCCCTAAACAATTCTTTACTGATATTTTTTAATTCTGGTGATGTTTAAAGTTTATAAATTAATAAATATATTTTTTTTTTTTCAAAATGTCCTTTTGGTAGTAAAATAAATATAAAGAAAAAAGTCTGGTGTGAAACAACCACACGACTCCCATTTCTAACTATTGCATGTATTATGCGCGCATTTGGAGATAATGTTATCGGAAGACATAGAATTGACCTAATGAAATAGACATAAAAAAATTTTCCGGTAAGAGAAAGTTAATACACGTATAAAGACTTTATAAAATAGAGTTTATACAACGATTTTTTTTTTTTTTTTTTTTTTAAACACTAATTTCCGAGATCTAAAACTGATCTATCTGATCAGAATGACTATTAATTTTTCTGTGATAATCAAGTAAAGCACGAGAAAGGATATTTAAAATGGGTTTATGTAACAATTTTCGAGAAAATCGTTAGAGCCGTTTTTGAGATACCGAATTTTACCAAAGCTAAGCATAATTAATTGTTGACCAGAAAACAACAATTATACGCAAAAGGATATTTAAAAGAGGGTTAATGTGGCAAGTTTGAAAAAACATTCATACAGCCGTTTTGAAAGGAACGCACTTCCAGGACCTGAATTTTAGCTATTTATACAGGACGCCTATCAATTTTCCTGCGTTAACCAACTATATAATTCTAAAGGGCATCTAATAGAGTGTTTATACAGCAATTTGAAGAAAATCGTTAGAGCCGTTTTTCAGATACGGACTTCCGGTCCCCCTTCCGGTATTGGATGTTCCACTTCCGGTTTCCAATTTTCACCAAAATTTGAAAAATTCATCTGTACACTAGACTTGTTTCAATTCTAAAGTTTCGTTGTTCAATCTTTATTAGTTTCCGAGATATAATAGCCAGAAGATTCCCCACATACACACACCTACACACACATTGACCAATTGCTAAAAACCACTTTTTTGGACTCAGAAGACTTTAAGGCCTGCCTACCTTTAAAATGCAATTTTAGGTCAAAACTCCGATTTTCTATTTTCGGGTTAATATTAAAGTCTGACATTTTAGCTTTCTAAATCAGTTTGAATTTTGTTTCTATCTTGTTTAGAACTTGAGTTGCAGGCATTTTAATATTAGTCACTCGCCAGTTTTTGAAACCGGAAGTGACCGTAAATGACCCGTAAATGTTTGTTTACATAAATGTTTTAGTCAATATAAGCATAAAATTTTGTTTCTGAATATAAAATGAATTTAAAAAAGAAAATAAAAAACTTTGAAATAAATCAGGAACTTATTAAAATTATTTTTTATTTAATAGGTAAAATCTGGTTTTTAAATATGTTTTGTGCTTTTTCTCAAAATGAGTTTCTTAACATTTTGCTTTTTCCCAAAGCATCATAACTCCAAAAGTTATAATTGAAACGTTATGAAACTTTGACAAAATACTCTAGAGGAGTTGTTTTAGGGATTGAACTACGACAATGAATTTAGGTAAATTATTTTTTGATTTTCTGTCGATAGAAGTTATAAACTATCATGGATATTCACGAATTTTTCAGCATGTAAAAATGTCATTTTCTCTAAAATATTAAATAACATGGTTATAGTGTTGAGAGCAGTTCATCCCTTAAGGACCTTCAAATAATCTAAATAAAATTTATAGAATAAAAATATATTTATTTAAATTTGACTTACGATGTTTTGTAAAAGTGCTTTTTTTCGCAAATTTTATGCATATTTTGAGCCTAAATATCAAAATATTTTAAAATTTGCATATTTTTTTTTTCAGGTTATTCATTGTTTTTTACTATATTTTATCATATAATGCACATAAATAGGCAATTTATCAATTATAAAAAAAGAAAAAAAAAAAAAAAAAGAAAAAAAATCACCTCCGACAGTAGGCAGGCACCTTAAAACATATAAATCAGGTGAAATCTCGATATCGAATTTTTGGACCGAATACAATACTTCCATTACCTATGGCAGTCGGGTAATGCAAGTAAAAGGAAAAAACCGGTTTTAATTTAACATTTAGAGATATCTTGGCCTAATTATAATGTAACCTTAGTACTACCTTTCATGTAGGTTTCATTTCTAATTTTTTTTCACCTTTCTTTAAACTTGGATTTTTATTTAAATAAATAAATAAATAAATAAACATAAAAATAAATAAATAAATAAAAAATAAAATTAATATTAGTTTAAAATTAATTTAATGGTATAATATTCAATGAATAATTTTATAATAAACGTGTCACTTAATTTTAATGGTAATATGTTCATTTGTTTAAGAGTTATGCAGGAAAAAAAAAAAAAAAACGGGAAAAAGGTTGTTTAACTTTTGTGAACCAGTCTACGTAAATCGAACAGATAATATTTCTAAACCTTTTTGAAATCAATAAATATTATTTATTCGAGTCTACTCAAAAAAAAAAAAAAAAAAAAAAAAAAAAAAAACTTGTCAGTATACTGAATTAAACTGAAGATTAAAAATGTTTATTTATAAAGTGGCAGTACTTATAACTCATAAATTGCTAAATAATAGTAATAATCATAATAAATACAGCAGAGACCTGGTGTTGAAAGGTGATAAATGAAAAACTTTGTATAAATCTCATAAACTGAAAAAAAAAAAAAAACCTCGGAATTCGCAACAGTGGTTTTGGGGTGAAATAAAACCACGACTCTTCATCAGACGAATAAAGAAGGTATGAGTGCAGTAAATAAAGCAGTAACGTACAAATTCGTGACGAGATAAAATGAATAAAACTGAAAAGCAATATAAATACTGGCGTGACAAGAGTTACAAGACAGGCAGAAAGGAAAAAAAAATATAAATAAATAAATAAATAATGGTGGCGAAAGAAAAAAAAAATAATAAAGAAAGAATTGAGCAAGAGAAAGTTACCTGAATAATTTTCGAGTATCAGAGGTTGAAAAAATATAATTAACAAAATTTTTCAAGTTTTTAAATGTTAAAAACATGATATGAATGGAATTGTGAAGAGGAGTAAAAATATGCCACATTTTTAAAAGTTCATTTAGTTACTCACGATGTTTCTTTTCTGAAGTTTGTATCTAAAATCTTAAGCGGATAAATTCGTTTATGGCATACCAAGGTAAAATGGCATAGCGAAATAGGAATGAACACAGGTTTTGAAACCAGTTTGGAGACTTTGTTTATAAATGTACATTAAAATTTCGCCTATTTTAAATTTTGTTGTTGTTTTTGTGCGGATGAAGAGCAATTCAAATATAGATATCCACATATAGTACAATAAATGAGATTTAGTCTGAAGTCTCCATCTAAAAATGTACATTATAAATTTGCATACATAAATATTAATACTTATTTTTGTATGAATATAGAGCAAATCAAAATGTTAAGTATGATCAGTAAATAGCATGTAAATAAAAAGTTAAGTGGAATGAAATTAGTGTGTTTAAATAATTTTGGTTCCATTCTTTTAAATACACATCTATAAATATTTTGGTTGTTGTGGGGCTTAAGGTCGATTGATTACACTAGGTTCCTAGGTCTGTAGGTAGAATGCCCTCCATGGGTGGTCTTTCTAAAAGGTCCTATCCCGTATTTACACGAATTTCGGAGATAAACTCTTAAAACTCCAAACGACTAGGGCGCAACCTGGGATCGAACCTGGCATTTCCCATCTACCAGCTTTGAGTGCAGCACTACTCGGCCACTAGTGGGGCCTCTATGAATGTTTTTTAATTTAGATTAATAATTTTTAAATTTAGGTTATTTTACTTTTAAATAATAAGTCATTTTGACATGTAAATATTATTTAGAAAATGTTCTTTTACGAGTATATATTGGGCGACTATTTTTCTCGTACATTGGTTTTAATTTCTTTATTAATTTCTTTTATTTTTAATAAGAGAAACAAATACGAAAAAAGTTATGTATCTTGATTTTTGAATCTTCAATTCTTGCCCTTGAAATAATGCATCCTGATGTACATCATATTATGATATATGCAATAAATTGTTTGTTCATCCAGCAGGAGCGAGGAGCATTGTTCAAATATCTTAAATTTTTGCATATTTTAGTAAAGGGAAAAAAAAAAAAAAAATCAAAATCATGCATCGTAATTTTCGTCTTGTATACATTTAAAACTAATATAAATATTTATGTTTGAAATTTTACAGTTAAGGCTATTTTCGTTGGTTTTTAACAAATAAATGGCTCAAAAAACCCGCTCTATAAGGAACAAAAGAAAAATCGCACTTATAACGGCATTGGAATAAATGAAGATGAATAAATGAATAAAAAATGAATAAACCCACAAAAATGCAGGTAATTTCTTCTCGAAGACAATTTATACATTACTAAAAATTTTCCTCAACCTGAGATGATGAGATGCTTAAAGTATTCATAAGCTATCCGAAACATCTTCATAACGAGTTGATTCTTTTTCATTTTATAGAAAATTATTGTTTCTTTTATCTGTCATCATCGTGGGATTTTCCTTCAATTATTTGCTTAATATCCGACGTACTCCCCCAAGCCACTGGCGCTGCGTTCGCAACCTCTGAACTGAATGCCGGAGCACTAGGCGTAATCGCTTCAGTTGCTTAAGAGCACCTAAGCGGGAAACAACTTTTTATTAGTGGACGTTCTTTATTCGTGCGGAAACAATCACGGTGTGAAGGAGGTTGTTGAAATTTTCTCCACTAAAAGGTGGCATCTTGAAGAGGACCATAGAGCAAGTGAGTAATGAGAGTGCTTGTGTGAATGGGGAAAAAAAAAAAAGTTTTTTGAAGCGGATTTTTGTTTTTAGATCTAAAGTTGTGGCAGCATGAAATAATTCCATTTTCTATAAAGTTATTGTTTTCATTGTTATTATTATTTGTCAATTTTTAAGTGTTTTAAATTGCCATGTTTAAAAATTATTATATTTACTTATATTATCAGGAATTAAAAATAAAGTCTTTTTAAAAGTAGATTTTTTTCATTTAATTTTCTTTTTTTCATTTTTAGTAAATTATTATTATTATTATTATTATTTTTCAAAACAGAGGATTTATATTTTGGATAAAAGTTAATATTTATTTCTTTAGGTTTTTGGTAGTTTCATATGTGATTTAAAATCATTCAAACCATCATAATCAATAATATTAATAATTTTTATAATCTTGTATAAATACGTTTTATAAAAATAAGTATTGGAATTTTCTATTACATTTTTACTATTATTGTGTCTTCAAGAATTTTGAACTTAATTAAACACACCACTGAAATTAATGTGTATATTGCGAAAAAATTTTTGTAAGTTTTTTTTTTTTTTTTTTTTTTTTAATTATACGGATTTTTTTTTTTTTTCATTTTTGAAAATTATACAGAATGCCGGTAAAACATATAATTTTTTATTATTACTTTATTGATATTAATAGAAACATACGAAAATTCTTTTTAGAGTTATATTTTTTCTTATTTTATTTCCTATAAATTTATTTGCACCTCTTCTTCTTCTTCTTCCATTTTTTTTTTTTTTCTGGGAATAAAAATTGGAAATAAATAAAATAAAATAAAATAAAATAAGTAAAAAATATTTATGTTTTTCTCAAAAATTTAAATTTAGAGCTCTTGCAGATATAAAAGTGATTTAAAAGTTATTTTATAACGCTTTTACATTGACAAAGTATCTTTAAACTGGAATTTACTTTCTGTTAATAAAGCAAGTGGTGTAAATATGCTTATTGAAGGTATGTATAGTAGGAGGTTATTATTAGAAGATTTCATTTTCTATTATTATAATTATAATTGCATATTTAATGAGTTCATTTGCAAATTACTTTGAAAGAAAAATTCCTAAAATTCTTATACACTTTTACTTAGTTAACTATAATTAAAAATTAATGCCAGAGTATTTTTTATGCGGTTTGATCTTTTTTTGAAAGCTGTCAAAATAAATTTGTAAATATGCAGAGGTTACTATTCTTTTCTTTTCTTCTTCTTCTTTTTTTATTTTCTTTAAATTCCTTTTTGTATACTTGCAAATTATTACAACTGTCGTATTAATGATTATTACTTTCTTCTATATTCAATAAAAGAAAGTATTAGACTCGTTAAAACTTAACATGTTTTGAGAGGTTTAGAACATGATTTGACTAAATTTTGAAAATTTCTGTCTGTTTTCCGTCTCTACGTGTGTGACATTGATTTTTAGCAACTCTGGCTTAAGAACTTAAACATATAATGTCGTATGAATTTATATGTAATTACACCTTGACCGAAACTAGTACCTATATGAACATTCGTGAGAATTACTCAACAGGTAGCGCTATCATAATGTGTTTTCATATTTTTTATATGACAGTATTTTGCACAAATACACACGATGAGGAATACTTTTAGCCAACCATTGTGAAATAAAAAAAAATATTTATAAAAGTAATAGTCAACCAGGATAATGTGGAAAAATCGCTTTCCTACCTGGGGGTACAACATTTTAAAAAAGTAACGTAAGTATTTTTAAAACGAATGGATGGACCATATATTTGTGATAATTTAAAACAAATAAAGTTATTATTATTATTATTATATATATATAAAAAAAATAAATAAAAAATAAAACCTGAAAATTGCATGTTTTATATCGTTTTAGGACACAAAACTTATTTTCCCGTGTTACATTTTACTGAGAGGGAAAATTATTTATATTCATCATGAAAAATAATTTTAACAACCAATAATTCTAGTAAATAATTTGTACTGCGTGAATTTGTGTAAGAAAATAAAAAAGAAAAAAATTGTGGCTGTCACATCATACTACTTTTTACTCATCGGCGCGACACATAATTATAAAGCACACTGTTTCATTTAAAGTAATATTTATGCATTAAAAATAATTACGTGTGTAGCAAAATATTGATATTTTTGACCGATCTTCATAGTAATATTTTAAGTGTCTAGATGCCATGCACTAATGATCCCAAAGATAGCCGATTTTGGCAAATTAGTATAGATAAATTAGCTCCGATCTTTAAAAAGTAATAAGCATAGAATATTTCAAAAATAATCAATTATAGAACACACCAAGAGTTATAACATTGGCTAAAGTACTCATTATTATACCGAAACAGATACGAAATAAAGGTTCAACAATTAACAACTTATGTATGGTTCAGGGAAACGTAAAAGGAAATATAACAGAAATACACACTATTTTTTTTACAATATGGTTTTATACATTCCAAGTTGATATTAGAGTGCTTATCAAATGCAAATGAGATAAAACGATTAGATTTATTATTTGTTTATTCAGTTTTAATACACTGAAATGCAAATTAATTGGGAAAATATTTAGAAATTTTTTTGTTCGAAAATTAATTTAAAAGTCCAATTTTTAAAATTTCAGTAAGAACCCAAACAATTTTTAAGTAACATTTCATTATTTTTACTTTCTTTTATGTAAAGTATTAGAATAAAATATTGGATTCGTAAAAATTTTCTACCTCCAATTTTTGATTGATTTACATGTTTTGAGATGGCCTGACGAAAATGTACATCAGAGTGTGTGTATCAATAATTGATGACGTCGTATCCGACGGATCAATGGACAAAATTTGACCATACTTAAAACAGTTGGACCTTGACTGAAATTGGTGCTGGTAACACTTACTGAACAATAGATCAATAGGTGGCGCTGTCATCCCACTTTTTCATAACTTTTAATATGGCAGTGTAGTACAAAATTTCGTATAGATGTGCTTAATGCGAATTATTTGTAACTTTTCTATGTTGAATTAATATATACACACATACATACATGTATATATATATAAAATATTAATAATAATTAAAGGGACACTCGAAATTATTCCAAAGCCTTGCGTTCTATGAGAGGTATTTCTATAAACCATATTTTAATAACTTTACTTTACACAAATCTTAGTGAAATTGAAATGCACTGATCAAAACAATTAAAGGATATTGTAAATCTTATATAAAATGACGGTATAAGCGAATTTGTTTTAGCAGAAAATGTAAGAAGAGAGTCACAAATGCTAATTTTTCTTATTTGCAAACTTCGAAGTATGCAAATTTTGAGTTTGACGTCAAAAAAGACGCTCTATAGAGGCATCGAATGAAATTTGGTTTTCAACTTAATGAAAGACAAAGCGGAAAAGAATGATCGACATTCAGTCAGTACGTTGTTTTGATGAGTACGATGTTTCAACAAAACCATTTAATTGGTTCATAAGCTTGGAGCGTTGCTGGTCGGTAGAGGGATTGCCAAACACAAGCAAAAGTAGCAAAAACCACTGGAGTTTCATAAAGTAGGATTTTCATTATCTATAACCATTATTTGGAGACAGGAAATGCGGGCCGAAGACCAGGGCAAGAACGTAGACGTTGAAAGCTAAATTTCATTCGCTGCCGCAAAAGTGTCGTTTATGACGTCAAACTGAAAATTTGCATACTCCGAAGTTTGAATATGAGAAAAATTTGCATTTGTTACTCTCTTCTTTCATTTTCTGAAAAAAAAAAAAGCGCATTATTTTATGTAAGACTTAACAATGTCCTTTAATTGTTTTGAGTTGTGTATGTTACACATGTGCAGAAAAGAATGCTTTCTATAAAATATAGTTGGCTAGCATTAAGATTTACAGGGACACACAGTGATATTCAGTTACATTAAGGGCTATTATTGGAAATTTGCCGGAATGGCCTTTTCGTTTACATTAAGCGTTTTAAACACTTTCTAAAAATTTTTAAGTGTGACTATAATTTCAGTTATTGTATCTGTTTGCCCGACTGTCAGTCTGTTTATTTGTATTCCGTTTGACCGCATCCAGCAGCGTCTGTAAATATTTTTAGAATTTCTTAAAAATGATGGATGTTATTCAGATTCACTATGAAATGTTCCCTATTTAAAATGACATTATTAGGTCCTGTAGAACTGTTTTGTGCATAGGTACACCCCAAAAATGCCAATGCATTGCGTTTTAGAAGAAATAATTTTATAAATCATGCTTAAATAACTTTCTACTGCAAAAATCAGAAAGATATTGACATTTACTGTTAATACGTTAAAATAATGCTTTGCATAGTACATGATATGCTTAACTTTCAGATTTACAGGGATACACTAAAATATTCAGATACATCAAGGGATGAAACTGGAAACTAAGAACTGCATTTACGCTTGTGTTAAACACTTTCAACACTTTCCAACAAAGTTTAAGCGTGATTATGTATTCAGTCTGTCTGTCTGTTTTTCTGTCCTTCTTTCTTCCATTGTGTGATAACGTAAGAAAGGAACGTTGAAGGTTATACGCTACAACGAGTATATATAGTTAGAAAGTGTTAATAATCAATGTATACCGCATAGGTTTTCGTTTGTATTTTTTTCTTTAACATGTGGTGTATTAAATAACTCAATTTTTAGATTAAACTTAACCGTTTAAAAATTATTTTTCTTAAACTAAATAAAATTTATATTCAGAATTCGTATTTTATTTCAAAGTTCATTATGATTTGAAGTATTTATATTATTTTGAAAGTAATTACATAAAAAAAATGTACAATTAAAAAAGAATTATTTCATTTAATTAATTGAAAATCGATTGCATTTTTTTTCTTTCCCTTCCAGCAAAAGCTCGATTGAAAGAGGTGATTTTATTTTGTATTATTAAATACCGACTTCGAATTATAAAATTTCTATCAGATTTAAAACATAACTTTTATTACTTAAAAAAATCCTTTTTTAGGCGAAAAAAATAAAAAAAGAAAAAGAAAAAAGAAAGAAAAGAAAAGGAGAAAAAAAAAAAAAAAAATGAAATAGTTTAGAGGTAATTTTTGTTTTATTTTAAAAGTTGCTTAATAATTATAATAAAATAATAATAATAAAAAGATGCTGAGGCGAAGTATTTATAGTTCATACAGATTTTTAATTTATTTTTAATAAAGAATGGTAACTTTTTTTTTTTTTTTTTTTTAATTAGCTGTCAGCAGAGACAAGCTAATTTCCCACCCCTAAAAATTCTGACCGTAGCTTCCACTTGGCGCCAACAGCATTGTCAGCTCGATGTGTTGTTTAGACAATTTTAATTGAGGTAAACACTATCATTGTGCCCTTTGAAAGCCTTAATTACAGTAACATCTTTCTGCGCCCTCTCACCACGGCCGACCTTCCTAACCCGTTCACGCCCCATGGAAAATTTTATCGTGCAAAAGTTTTGCTTGCTGGTGTACCTCAACCCAAAGTTTTGTAACACTGGGATCACTTATTGTTTTGCATTTTAAATGAAATAAAAGTATTATTAGCAGAAAAATATAATTTATTATCGCTAATATTTCAGACCTATACGTCACTTAAAAATAAATAAAAGCAAACAAGCGCATTATTTCTCGGATATAGTGTCCATTTCGCAATGTGGTTTTTACTGTTCATGCAAATACGTATATATAGCCTCTTTAACGGGGCGTCGTTTTCCATAAATGTGATAAAATTTGGAAACTGAATATGACGCCAATTTGATAGACTGTTATTTCACGTTCATTACTTATTTATTTATTTTCTTTTTTCGAGTGTAAGTATGTATATTGCCTCTTGACCATGACACCATTTTCTATAGATTTTGGAAAAAGATAAAATAATTAAAACTAATATTGAAAATTGGGCATCGTACACGATTGTATCTTGTAAAAATTCATCAGTGTACAAAATATGATGGATTCTTTGGGGGATCCCCTCTCTATCTGGAAATGTAATGACAAATTCACATGCACGAAGGTAATTTTATGATCTATGTTTTTTAATGCTTCTTATGTTAATTGTAAAATAACAAATTTTTATAGACCGGAGAAAAAGGCAGGACGCAAATTATACCTCGGACAGAGCTTATTTAAACCGCAACTAAGACCATAGCATTTTGTGAATATATATATATATATACATAGTGGATAATCAAATTATTAGAACTTTTTTTTCGACATTTTTTCTATTTTCTAAAAAATTATTAAACGAAATGGTCTTGAACCTGACATGCAAAGAAAATTTATAAACTCACATTTTCTAGTGCCGATTTAGTCATGAGTATAATTAGCGGACCAACTAAAAATTGAAGAAAATGACAAACACTTTGGATTACCTCATATCGTAAAAAACTAAAAATGACTTGTAACTTTAGCATATGATTTCACTTACTATGCACAATATTTGTGTGTTTTTTTTTCTTGAGAATTGCACGATTATTTAGACAGATATTATATATATATATATATTTATAAATTTTTGTTACTTTTTTTGCTTATAACACAAATGGATTTCAACAACATTTTACAAAACTTGCAAAAAATTTGACAAAACATTAGAGAAACATTATTTTGAAACACACAAATGCACAGCGTAGTACATATTTTTTACTGCTTATGAGCGAAATTTGGAATTTTTTTTTATCACGTATGTTGAAAGCTATATGTATTGGTCAACTTATGTTTAAAGTTTATTTGAATAGCGTAAATTTAAGCAAATTATCATCAAAAGAATGAGCTATATTTTAGACACTTTCTAGATTTGAAATTTTATAAGGGGATTTTCACATGCCATGTATTTAATTTCGAGATCCAAATATTTCAACTATGTTGCAATTTTTTTTTTTTTTTTTTTTTTTGTGTGAAAAACTTATTATAGGCTTCCAACTCTAACATAATTTTATTTATCTACTAAAATTTCTGATTTCATAAAAAGAAGGATGAAAGTAGCATGTGTGATTGAAAAGCCTAATAAGTATTTTGTTTTATAAGAATTAAGTATTTGTAACGAATAAATTGTAGTTAAATTATATTTATTAAAAAAAGTGACTAATATATATATGTATATATATATATATATATATAATTTTTGGTAAAATTTTGTCTCCGCATCTATTTCTATCCATAAATTACATTAAAGTTAAAATCTTTTAAATGTAATAGTTTTATTTTAATAGCACAGTTCATTTTTAAAATTTTGATTTCCCTTGTGGATTTTTTCAATATTTTATTGAATCCTTTAAAATGCCGATATTGGTGAAGTAATCTTAAACTGCTAGCTATTTTTCTTAGATATGAAATACCTCCTGAAATTGGATCTGACTTCATTTCTCTTCGAAAAATTTGTAATGTACTTCGAAAAGATAAAAAATGATAGCTCCAATGTTTCCCACAGGAAACATTTTTCACTGATACTAGACATAAATTTCTTTTTCTGGATGAAAAAGTTCTTTTTCAAGCTTGTAGCAATTTTTTTTTCAATGGATTTAACTTAACCCATTAAGTACCAGATTTTTTTTTTAATTATTTTTTTAAAATTTTGTTACTTTTTAGCATGTAAACAGACATGGTTAATTAAATTTTATGATACTGGAAATAAATATATGATTTTTATTGATTTAAAACTCGATCCCCATTTGGGGATTACGGTACATTGCATGTAAAATAATCATAACATTTTTATGAATGCCATTTAATAACGCATTCTACATGTAATCCAACATCACACTTTACACATTGTTTCCGAACATTTTTTTTGCAAACTGCACATTTTCTCTGTTTTCCATTTAGTGTTCTTTCTAAATAATGTCCTTCAATACTTTTTCTCACATTCTCTGGTACACGTTTCTCGGCAGCCATGCTATATGATGGCCTTCCACTGTTTTTTGGATCAGAAAGAGAATGTAAATTCAAATAAAATCGTGCAACTTCTCTTCTGAAATTTAATAATGGCATTTTTTCATTACCAATGTTGTACACAGTATGAGCATTAACAAGGGCCATATCCACTGCATTAGTAAAAATGGGAAAGTACCATTTTTTGCCCCTGATTCTTATTCTGTACTTTTGTATATTCCAATCAAGCTTGTCAACACCACCCATGTTCTTATTATAGTTTGTTATGGCGTTAGGCTGTGGAATTGATATTTGTTTTTTGTCAGTTCTAGACCATCTTGACACACGTCCTAATGGTAGTATTTCTAAATGATTAGATAACATTCTAACACAACTGTTGTCTTTCCAAACAAGTCCAAATATTCCATTCAATTCATCATATCTATAATCGAAAGACCCTCGAAATTCCTTTTTCATTTCTTTATCTGGTTTTATAGAGCAATTATTCATCCTGTTATATCTCACCGTTCCTGTGGCAGATATATTTCTCTTTTTTAAATTTTTCATCAAATCAAAGCTTGTGAAAAAATTATCAAAATAAAAGCAATGTTCTTCTGGTTTATCAATGATTGCTATTTTATTCAGTATTACAGACATTCCTAATCCATTCGTATTCGTTTCTGAATTGTTACTTATCTTACCTTCATAGACTTCGGCATTATAGCAATATCCTGTCACACCACAACACATTGCCCATTGCTTGAATCCAAAGCGGATGGGTTTGCCTCTAATAAATTGTTTCAAAAAATGATGTCCATAATAACGCACCATTTGCTCATCAATACAAATATTATGCGAATATACTCCAAACTGCATAAAATTTTTATTTAGCTCATCAATAATTGGTCGTATTTTAAATAATCTGTCTTTAGTTCCATTTATCATTGGTATGTTTGTATTGTCACTAAAATGTAGGTTTCTCTTTATTTCCATATAACGGTTTTTCGGCATGCATTTTCGCACAACTGCTACATTTATGTCTTCTTCTTCTGACCAATACATTTTCTCTTGAGGTAAGGAGTGATATCCAGTTAACAGTAAGATTCCTAAAAAATTTTTCAAACAGTCTTGAGAGAGTGTAAATTCGTGACGATTATTTTGAGCAGCATAAGATATGCTTTCTTTTACGATATGATTTACCAGTTCATTTGTAAAGAACATTTCAAAAATTTCTACTGGTGTTTTACCTTTTACTTTTTCAATCATATTCATTTCACGCTTCTTGCATTCTTCTTCTCCATAACTAGAATTATTGAATGATGCGTGTTTTCTAATCCATTTCGATGCAGGTTTTTCTGTTTTAGATTTCTTTTTTCTTGGAATCGCAACTTCTTCATTACACTTCCCGCCATGTATTTCTAAGGAACCTGGAACATCATTTGGTATGGTATCCTCTAATTCGTTTTCATCTATATCTTCCATATCAGAAACAGCATCCGCTGTATCTGGTGGTAATTCAACTATATCAATAGTACCATCAATATCTTCATCATCTGTCAAATCAAGGTTATTGTCCCAATATTCTTCAAGCTCTCTTAGAGTTGAAAATTTTTTGCAACTCATGATCATCCAAATATAATATAAATAACAAATATTTGTATAAATACAAATGAGAATAGTACAGTTATTATGTATTTATGAAAATCGTACTACGTATTGCAAGGTAATTCAAAGCAGAAAAGACTCTGTAACAACACTGAAAAAAACATGTGTGAAGAGAATTCACACCAACAACTAAGAACATGTATAATTCAGAACACCTGTACAAAAATCCTTTTTCTCCCCCCCCCCTTTTCTGCTTATCAGTTATTGTTAGTGTCTCCATTTTACTCTTTGATGGGGAAATAGCTTTGAGGATTCACAATGCCAACACCTGCTTATTGTTCCCTCCCCTTCTTCCCCTTCCGGCCCTATCTCTTCCTGTTTCTTTTGTATTATTGTAACTCACACATTTCACATTTTTCAAGGAAACGCCCTTTATGAAATTTCTAGAGACATTTTCCAAATATCTTAAGAAAAAGGTAAGTTCTATTTCAATGTAAATAGGAAATTTTTTTACATCACAATACCCGTGAGCCCCAAATGGGGATCACTGTATTTTCGCTGTGGTCAAATTATAATAAAAACAATTTGAACATTTTTCATGTCATATTATTTAGAACACATGCAGGCATATTCTCTATAAGAAAAAAATAATTATTTCAATATAAAGTATCAGATATTATCTTAGTAAACTGATACATCTAAAAATATGTAATTTACGAACGATTCTTTTAAAGAAAGTTATATATATATAGTTTTTTTTCAGCAACTCATAAAATTTTCGCTATATATATTAAGAGTAGACTTTAGTGTGAATATACAACTTTAAAAATAAGCGAAAAATCTGAAATTAGAGTGAAGAACATTAAAATTATCTATGATCCCCAAATGGGGATCATGGTAAGAAATGGGTTAAAATGTTGCTTTAAAAAAAAAGCCTTTTTGTTATGGTAACTTTTTTTCGTGAATGCCTATAAGATTTAAAAATACGTTTTGAAAGAGTTCAATTTGTTCGTTTAAAATTATTGATCCTGTATTTTTTTTTTTTTTTCACTCATTATTATACTGAATAGTATTCTGTAAAATTTATTTATTAGTTAGGAGTTTGAACTTACAGATTTTTTGTAATGATTTAAAAAAACTTAAATAATGTTTTAAAATGATGTTATAAGAATTATATATATACATATACATATACATATAAAGCTTTGTTTATCTACATTGCTGGCCATTAAAATTGCATCATTAAGAAGGAATGTAAATATAAGAATGATATTTATTGGGCACATACATTATAGTAGGAAGAACAACTGATTAGATTTTTAGGAAGGTTTGAGTAATGTATCCTGAAAAAAACAGCACATAAAGCAGCGACCTCTGCGAGCAGTAACTGCAGTTATCCGCCTAGGCATTGAATCGAAAAGCGATTGGATGACATTTTCGAGTAAAGCACTTCATGAAGCTTCAACACAATGCCACAGTTCATCGATCGCAGTTACTGGTGAGTGGTGACGTGCTAGTCGCTTTTCAACGATTAAACAGAACGCGCTGTCCAGAGCAACAGTCGAATACATTCTGAATCAAGGAAAGCCCGGGTAATACTGACAACTCGCGGTCGTGTATTGTCCTGCTTGAATGTTGCACTATGGGTGCCTTAAATATGGGCAGAGCGACGGCCTTAACTGATTATAAATGTAATGGCCGCTACTCAGAGTGTCGGGAATGCAAACAAACAGTGATCGACACGTGCATCCAATGGGAACCTATATCATTAGTGCAAGTGATGGACAGTATAACGATGTCGAATGCCAGCTAGAATTGTGCATTATTCACAAAGCCGTTAAATACGGATTATGCAATCTTGATGCTGTAAACAGTATTCTGAAAGGCGGTATGAAGCAATGCCTTGTCCAGGTTCGTCGTTGATCATACATTAAACGCGCCCATGTCAGTGATGCAGCTTTTAGAGTTTATCAAAGTTTTGGAGGCCGCATATTGGGTTACCAGCTGGAGTGATGGTGTGTGGTACCACTGGATACAAGTCTCAACCAGCTCTTGTTTTCATTCCCAGCACTCTGAATAGAAGCCATTAAATTTCTGGTGAGTTAAGACCCGTCGCTTTGCCTTATATTAAAGGCATCCGTAGCGCAACATTTAAGCAGGACAATGCACGACCGTGAGTCGTCCGTATTGTCCGGATCTTCCTTGATTCAGAATGTGTTCGACTGTTGCTCTGGCCAGCGCGTTCTTCTGATCTCGCACCAATGAAAATGACTGTTTAATCGTTGAAAAGTGACTGACACGCCACCACTCACCAGTAACTGCGATCAATGAACTGTGGCATTGTTTGGAAGCTTCATGAAGTACTTTACCAGAAAATGTCATACAATTATTGTTCGATTCATTGCCTAGGCACATAAGTACAGTTATTGCTCGCAGAGGTCGCTGCTTTATGTAATGTTTTCTCAGGATACATTACTCAAAACTTCCTGAAAATTTAATCAATTGTTCTTCCTACTATAATGTATGTGTCCAATAAATATCATTCTTATATTCGCATTACTTCTTGGCGTTGCAGTTTTAATGGCCATCAGTGTATTATACAGTAACCTTGTTCCTCCTATATATTAAACTTAGACGTGTCAGAAATTTTTATACACTCCTAACACTAATGTCTAAAAAGTAAAATTTTCCCTACACTCGAATTATATATTGCACAAAAATTCATCATTTGATCATAAATGTCTTAGAGATATGCAAAAAAATGTTGTTCATGAATTGATCATAAAGTAAAATGTAAATGTATGTATTATCGTCGTTTTCTTTTGCAATTTGTGTATGATTCCTAAAACAGGTCTTCCTGGTATAAATTTTCCATTCGAATGACTTATATATATATTTTGTCTTCGCCTAAAAAGTATAATGTAATGCGCTTTTTTTTTTTTTTTTTTAAATGTAAATATACACTGGTTCTCATAATTATAAGGACACCGTTTTTCTATATTAACTGAACACTATTATTTAAACAAATATATTTTTTATTAATTTGAATTTCATTAACAGACTATATTTAAAAAGTTTTATCGTTTTTCTATCTTAAAAAACTTTAAATAGGCCAAAAAGATGATTTTTCAGGTGTTCACAATTATAAGGACAGCTCGAATCTTAGTAATTTTTTTTCAGTTATTCTTTCAATTAATGTTTTATGGGGTCTCTTTTTAAGGTGAAACGGTCAGACATTCTCTCTGGTATACATAATATACATTTTTTTTAATATTCAGTTTCAATACCGTTTCATACAGCATAGATGATAGTCTGAATACATTTAAACTATTTGAAATCGCTTTCCACTTGCATGCACTTTTCTAATATGATAAGTTAAAATTTTTTCAACTTTTAAGCCACGGGAAAGGCAATAATACAGAAGTTTCTTTGTTCAAACAATTTCCATTGCTCTAGAAGTAGAGCAAAAATGTAAGTCTTGTTGAAAAAAATATTATTACCCCAAAATCTAACAAAAATCTGAGAATTCCACGTTTAAAATTTGCGAATATTCTCTTGATTTTCATAATAATAAGAAAAAAGTACTAAATTCATTCTGCCTTCAGTAGAAACAGCTCCCACCAGAGCACCATAGATCCACCATTAAAATGCCCGATTCATATCTGCCTTTAAAAAATATTCTTTCTCTTTCGCTATCTTCAGATCGTGCCAGTAACTGTTAAAACCATTTGGTTAATCAAGAATAAAATGTTTTTCATGCGAAAATGCAACATTTTACCATTTAATATTGTCTTTATTCAGCTTTAACACAGACGTTCTTTCCCCCCATTAAATGCTTATTGATTATTACAGGTTTTTTATTCATTTTAACATAAAATTAGTTATTTTAAACATGCATAAATGTGGATCCCAACCTTTCGTTAAAAATTACGAGCAAATTCAGCAGCAGCCATTATTAGTAGAACAGTAAGCGGAATTATGAGTCTTCGATCTCTGTAAAACAACTCTGATTTTTCATCAGATCTCTCTCCTATCGAACCAGCAGTTCAACGTTTGATCACATTTCCTTCAGCAATTTTAGATCTTCGAATTTCATTAGAAATTCGGCGCATTAAAATTATCCCTCCACTTAAAAAACACATTTATCATACTTCACAACACGAACGTTCTTTTTTTCGAGGAATTATCAGTAATGTCCGTCCAAGAAAAATTGAAGGCTTACATATGAATTAATCTAGCCCAGTAGTTAAAAAATTCAACTGTTCAACTAGTCAACAAATTCAACAAATTCGTCAACTGTAATTTACCCGCTAGTAAGTAAAAAAAAAAAAAAAAAAAAAAAAAAAAAAAAAGAAACGAAAAAAATCTTGATTGTCCCAATAATTATGAACACCTAAAAACGCGGAGAAAAAAATATTTTGCATTATTTTTTATTAATTTTGTTTCATATCAAAAAAATTATAGCAGTTTGGTTTTTAGAATACTAGATATATTAAGTGCACTTAGTATAATCTTGTTCACAATTATTTTTACATTAGTTATTTCAAAACATAAAGTTTCCTTATAAATATGAGAAGGAGTGTATTTATGCATGGAGAACTTTTTACTCGATAGAGGCTTTTGTATAGATACCGTTTAAAATAATAAATTTTGTTATTATCAAATTTAATCCCCTGAAATTTTAAATTAATTTTACAAAATTTTTTACGCACCTCTGCAATTTGTATTATATATCTATCAACTTTATTTAAGGAATTTTAGGATTTTCGAAGACTTTGTATATAAACAAAGATTATATATTATGTATATCAGTAAATTTAAAAGTTGATAGCATTATCCTGATGGAACTTAATAAAATAAATAATTTATGAATAAAGTTGCGAAATGCCTTCTTTTTTATAACACGTGTTGAAACATATTTTTGACTGTAATTCGATTTAGTTGTACTTGCTTTAATTTAAGTGTTTTATTATAAGGAATTCCACAATAAAACCTTGAACAAAATTTTCCTTGTTTTGTTTGGCGAAACTGTTTTAGGCCTCCCCCCGCCCCCTCTTTTTAAGGTAATTTATCAATATGTTTTTTTAATGTAGTCAGGTACATCTTTGAAGCTGCTTCATCAGTTTAATTTTTTAATCACAAAGTAATTTTCATACAAAAATCCTCGCGTGATTTTATTCTGAAAAACATGTTGTGGTATTGAATAATATAAGCATCATGTTTTTCTTTTTTTTTTTTTTTTCTTTCTTTTTTTTTCTTTCTAAATAAAATTTCATAATATTTTTTTTCAATTTCAATAATATTGTTTAAAATTTTATTGATGGTTCTTTTGAAGAAATCATTTTTCTTTTATAACATGCGATCGATCCTTTTTTTTTTTTTTTTTTTTTTTTTACTAATTATGTCACTTATTTTATGTGTAGAACTGTTAAAACCATGCTTTTCACCTGTTTGAATAATTAAATTATAGTATTTCTCTTTGTAAAGTATAAAATATTGCCAAAATATTGGGTTTGGCTAAATATTTTATTTTGGTTTTTCATAACATTTTTACGTCAGTTACTTTTTCGCCCAACTTCTGCAGACAGTCCGTGCTGGTGAAGATGCACAAATTTTTAACATGTCAATGTTTCACGTATTTTGTAATTTGCATTTATTTAATTCATTCCGTTTATAAGGAAAATGATAATTGATAGAATTGATTAACCAATATTTTAAGAAATTTGATGCTCTATGCTTCACCATTTTAGAAGTGCTATTCGAAACGTAAACACTGTTTTAATGATGCTTAGTATTCAAATAGCACTACTGCAATAGGGAAATATAGAACAACATTTTTTTTTTTTTTTAATGTTGATTGCAGCTAAATTTTTCTTATTTGACCCTTTTCTAGGGTGAAGCATTAAACTATTATTTTTAACAGTGCATATTTTGGTTAGCGACGAGAGATTAAAAAAAAAAAAATCGTTAAAAATAGCGATATTTATACAACAAATTTTTGTTCCGGAGGTATTGCAAAAAACTTTACACAAAACAGTTTTATGAATCGAATTTGCCGATTTGCATTAATAGAATAATTTTAGTACATAATAATTTTAAACATTAATTTAAACAGTTTTTTCAAGGGAAAAAAAATAAATAAATAAACGAAGCAAGAAGCCTCCTTATTAACATATGGAACGATACTATAAACATGAGCTATTGCTACTGCTAATAACTGATTTCTTGAAAAAGTATAATCCAAGTTAATTCTTCATCGTTTTTAAGTTTAGTTTTTAACTTTTGGCATATATTATAAGAAACTTATTACTTAGTAAAGCTATATTTTAATAAACTTTAAAATAATTATATATATCTTAATATAAAATTACATTAGAGCTTTATTAAAACAGATTCTCTACGAATTAAACATTAAAGGAAAAAGAATGAAGCAAGAAAGATCCCCATTAACATATACCCAGTTACTGTAAGTGTGAATTGTTGTTATAGCTCATAATTAAAATCTTAAAAGAGCGGTAGACCAATTTAATTTGCACCTTTTTAAGTTTGAGTTTTGCATTCCACACTTTAATTTAGGCATGCGTATTTTATTAACACTCTTATTATTTTTTTCTATTGATATCAGGCATTAAATCTCATTAATTTCTGTTCCCTTCCCCACTCACCCTTTTGCGTAAGTTATAAAAATATAAAATAACAAAATTTGCTATTTCATGTGTTGAATTATCTTCCTGTAACTTAAAAATGAGTTTTTCAAGGTAAAATGTATGTAATCCATCATCTGACAGCTATTAACATGGATTAAGAAAGAAACAAATTTTTTTTTTCAATTGTTCTTCCTCTATTTGAATTGACCTTGGTGGAAATGCCAAGTAAAGTCCAAATAATCGCTGAAATGTTCGACTGGATGATAGATAGCACCAAATTCATTCAGGAAAACAAAAAGGAATAATCCTGCTGGTTTTCTAGCCACTTTCACTATTTATGATGAACTGGCACTCTTATGGGAGATTTGTCTATACACTTCCGTCAAGTTCATGTCAAGAAGTTAAATTTAAATTTTAGACAACGGCGATCTTCTTTATCATCTTCATGTGAAATATTGCCGGAAGTTTTGTTACGTAATTTTGACATAGAAGGTTATTCCTCTTCGCCACTAGGTTATTTCTCTACCTACAATTTTATATATAATTGATAAATAAAAATAAAATATTATTTCTTATTATCATTCTAATCGTTGTCCTCTATTAATGGTTTATTTTGTCTTTATTTTAATTTAATTTTCGCTAAGAATTTATTTTTCTTCAAAAGATTTAAACCGTATTTAATAATCACATATATAAAGAATTTAGTTGTAGACCAAATTAACTATAAGATTGATATCAACTCAATAAATTCTTTCTTTTAGTTTAATACATTATATTAAAGATAAGTAATTATATTAGTTTTATTTATTTTTTATTTATTTACACTAAAAGAAACGCATACCATGTAATTTTATTATGCTTATATAAATTCTGTTGTAATATAGTAGAATCAAAAGTCAAATTAACACTTAAAAATCCCTTAAATAAAATATTAAATGTTGAAATGCATAATTTTTTGCAACCATACACACACACACACACACACACACACACACAAAAAGAGTGAGTTTACTAAAGTATCTATAAAAATAATTAATATTTAAAAAGCTTTAATTGGTGATCTGAATATATTTTAGCAGAACAAGCATAAATAATCTTATCATCTATTATTTTTACTTTTTTTTTAATGTATATATATACTTCTGCTCAATAGTTTAGCAAGATTTGCAAACGACCAATTTTTCTCAATTTACAAACTTATCTCTCAAAGAAATGTCTTCACACAGTGGGTATTTAAAGAACTGGGTTTTTCTCATGTTTTTCAGAGAAGATTGGTTTAAGACAACATTTAGGGGCAGGTAACAAATTGAGCAAAATCAATAATGTTTGTGATCACCCTGTATTGTCAAGTGAACGAAATGATCTGTAACTTTAGAAAATGTTAATAGAGACCCAGCACAGTTTGTGGATGAATTTGTGTGACGACAGCATGTTAAATAACAGAGATATAAGCATTTATTTTAAAACTTAGAAAAAAAAAAGTGTTTTTTATTTACAATGTACAGAGTTTTAAACGAAAATTATTCCCACTTTCAGATAAATTGAAAAAACTCTTTTAAAACAATATACTGCAATCAGAGTACAACTACCTTAAATATATCATGAAATATGAGCATTTTATAAAAAAGTTTTCACTGCGCATGCGCAAAAGATTACATAGTTCTTAGAACCTATTACATAGGTTCAAAGCTAATTATAGAGCGCAACTTTTGTCAAAAGTTCCTTTGATTGGAGTAAAAATTAAGCAAATTGTCGGGAAAAGAACGAGTTAGATTTGAAATATTTTGCAGGAGTTTAAATTTGATAAGGGGTTTTTCATATGTCGCGTAATTAATTTGAAGATCTAATTATTTCAACCACTTTACAAAAGTTCTTTTTTTGTGAAAAACCCCTTATGATCTCACAAATCTTAGTAAATAAACAAAAATATGTTAGAGATACAAGCTTACAAGGGGTTTCTAAATGTTGTCTTAAACCAATCTTCTCTGAAAAAAAAACACGAGGAAGACCCAGTTCTTTAAATGCCCAATGTTTGAAAACATATCATTGAAAAATAAGTTTTAAAACCGAAAAAAAAAAAAAAAAAAAAAAAAAAAACTGATCGTTTACAAATCTTGCTCAACTTTTGAGCAGGAGTGTATAAGAAGAAAGTACTGGATTCGTGAAAATTTTCGACCTCTGGTTTTCGATGAATATTTACTTCCTGAAATGTCCCGAATACGATTAGATCTCCACGGAAGGACTTCCTCTCAAGTCTAGGACCATAGAGCTGTAAATCGGACTTATTCCCAAACACCAAATACACCCGAAAACAACTTGACCATTTTTAGAAAATATCCGTCAGTATCAAAACTTTTGCGGACGCTGTATTTTACGGACCAGTAAACGAAATTTAACCAAACAAATATTTAGTTGGACCTTCACTTATATTGATGGTGATTAAATTTTTGGATCAATTACTCAACATCTGACAGTGGCATCCCATTTTTTCATAATATATAACATAGCGGTATCAGACAATGAGAATTATTTTAAGCTTTTCAAAGTTAAATTAAAAGTAATATTTATATTAATAGTCAACCAGAAATTTGTTTTACGTAGGGCACCCCTGAGGAGAAAGTACCCCTCAGAGGGGTGAGGTAGTGGAGGGCAAAATTTTCAGTATGGGTATCTTTGAAAAGAACTCGTCAGCACCTCTAAAGCGAATGGTTTGACCATATATCTGTAATAATTAAAAACAAAGTTATTGATTTTTTTTTTTCATTTTTAACAACAACAGAAAAAAATAAAATAAAAAAATGATATTTTATGAATTGCATGAAATTGACATTTTTGGACATGTAGTGTTATATTTCTTTGTGGTGAATATCGCCTGCATTCATCATGAAATATAATTCTGATAATGATCTTAATAAGTAGTGTGTACAGCGTGAATTTTTATAAGAAAATATAGAAAAAGTTTCGTGGTGCCAACCCATATCAGTTATAAACATAATAGGACTCAGCACAATTTAAAAATCAACATAGCACTTAAAAATAATAATCTATTGGTTTTCCTTTAGTACATTTTAAAGAGAGTGGCAGATACATAAGATTGCTCAAATAAGGATAATGTATATCTTGCGATTCTGTTTCTAGCTCCACTAGAGTTAAAATATATTACAATATGTTTCAAGAAACTAATTACAAACCATTATGTTTATATCTCACGTTATGAAAATTTCTGATACGCATTAATAATATTTAGTGACGAGGATCTTAATATGATTGCGTGCGTTCTCTAATTTGATTGCTATATTTAATAAAAAAATAATATCCCAAAAGAATATTCCAAATGTTAAACTTTATCTTTGTTAAATATGAAATATGGAAATACATTTTGTTGAGGTCATTTTTCGTTATTTTATGTTAATTACTCATTTATATTAAAAATAAACTTAATACTAAAAAGTAATATTCTATCAGTTTGTCTTTTAAACAATTAACCGAGAATGGCACACACAAATATAAGATCGCACAAATAAAGATAATGCTCAAACGATTCTCTTTCCAGCGTCACTAAAGTAGGATATCCTCTAATATGTTTTATCCAACTAATTACAAAGCGTTCTGTTTAGATCTCATCGTTATGAAAGTTTTTGATATGGTGTAGTAATGTTGGAGGACGCATGATTTAATAATATGATTGCATATTGGATTTTGAGAATTACATTTGCTAAATATAGAATATATTTAATAAGCTAAATTTCATTCTTCGCAAAATTTATTTTGTTGCGGCAATTTTTTGATTTAGCTGTAAAATTACATATACTTATATGACTTACGTATACGTTAATTTACATATACTTAATTTACGTATAATTTAAATTACGTATATCACCAATAAAACTTTTACGTTATCACTACTTTTATCATTTTCCTTATTTCATCTTTATCTCAAAATGCCGTTAATTTAAACTTTTAAAGCTTTTCTTAATACATAGGAAAACTTTATAACTTGCAATAGTTTAAAAAAATTGTTAGAATTAGAAAATAGCAACTATACATTACATTTTTAAACTACAATTTATAAGGAAATCAGGAAGCTAATCTTATAAACTGGAATTAGTTTAACTAATTTTCTCCCGTCCCTAATACCGAAAAAAAAATAAAATAAATAAATAAAGAAAATGATGGAAAATTAGCGAGTTTTTTCTTTATATATATCCTTTCTTACCTAAAACACTAGGCCTGTGAGAGTAATCTAAAAGCAATTCTCAACCTATAACTGAACAGTGTGCATTAGTAGCACAGTTAAAAAACTAATAACCTAATTCCGGAAACCTTTAGCGTAAGATGTGTATCTGACGTAAGACAAGTAAGTAAAAGAATTTACTTTTTTGAAATTTCGAGGTCCATCAACGGAAATGGTATATATATACATACACACACACATATATATATATAAGTATAATTAATGTTGAGTTTGTCACTTGCTCTACAGTCATTTTTATGCATTTTAATGCTAATTATATTGGGAACTACGTATTTTAACGGATTCCGAACTATGCTTCACACTGTTTTTCTCTACTAAAACACTGTAAATTTAAACACTGCCTTTCTCTACTAAAAGTCAGTGTGTTAATCATTCGACCCCAAAATGGACAAAATATTCTTAGGTTTAGTATCCGTACGAGTAATATAAAACGTGCATTACTAAGAAATTTCTTCCTTAAAAAATTATTTGGTCTGACATATCTTTATTTTTTCCTTTTTTATGTATTATTGAAAAACTTTTCATACGTGAAAAAATGACTGCAAATAATAATAATAATAATAATATTCAGATGCATGAAAATTTTCAGGAAAATTTCATGATTTTGAGAATTTTTGAATTCAAAAATAATTTCCATTTCTGCAAATCTTTTTTTTCTTTTCCAAAGTAATAGGTGTTTACAATAAATGTCATTAAATTTATTACACTGATCTAACCATATTCTTTCTCATAATTAAACAAACAATTCCTTTATATTTATGCTATATTTAACTTTCTGTGTTCATTCTTCTGTTTGTGAGCCTTTTTAGGTATCTTCTTTTTGATGAACCTGGGAACACTCTTAAGCTTTCCCTCTTTCACTATCCCCACTCCACCTATTTTGTACTTTGATTTCTATCTCTCTATTTTTTTTTTTTTTTTTTTTTCATTTACTATCATAAATATTGTTTCAAAGTAAGAAATAATTATTGAAAATCGCTTTTATAAGCAACACTAGAATAAAAGGTTGCACATTCTATGTATCTTACTATCTACTTACCACCGCACTTTAGAATGTAGAAAAAGAGGGGGAAAAAAGCTAAAACCCCCATAGAAATAGCATGGGACGAAAACCAAAAAAACCCACAATGTCAAGTATGTTAAAAAAAAAAAAAAGGCTCACACCGGAAGTAATAAAAGGACAAAATTGACTAGGAAAAGACATTGAACAGCAGGAACGGGCGGGATGTAACTGTGCTGGAAGTGTAAAACCTTCGACAATGAGTGATAACGGAGGGTTTGTTGTGTTTTAATTCCTTTTTCTATTTCAAAAAAGAAAAAAAAAAAAGAAAAAAAAAATCAGTGTAAGTAAAAAAAAAAAAAAAGAAAAAAAAAAAAAAATGTAGCGTGCATAAATGATATTTTTGGCTGCTGAGGAGATATTTTTGAGTTTATTAACCGGCGATGCTGATTTTATTAAGCGGCGGTTTTAAAGTAGTTTGTATTGATCTGATTTCGGTCCTGGCAATTTGATCTCATTAAGCGGCTGATTTTATTAACCAGTAAATTTATTAAGCGGCGGTTACTGTATATATAAATACATATACATATATATATATATAAAGGATTACTAAGAGACAAATGATACATTAAAATAATGTTCAGACTTTGAATATTTAAATTTCATTCACGTCATTTCAAAACCGCACAATAGTTCTTTTAAAGTTCGTGCTAAGAAAAATGGGAATTTTAATGTATACGTGTACTACTTTTCATTCCAAAAGCATCATAAAAAGACTTTCTCTCTTTTGTAGAGAAAGAGAACATAAAACATTCTACGAGTTGAAATTCTATCTGGGTATTTTGACATGGAATCGATTTCATTCTTATATTCATGTATAAAAACAGAGAACCTTTAAGAAAAGAATTTGATTTTACCAAAGAGACTAAGCATCATCCTTTGAGGTCTCTTGAATACGTCTCGAATGATTTGAAACTATTGAGCTTTGAATTTGTTCATTTCCTTTTTTGCATATTTTAACTTTATATATTTTTTATTTTTATGGTGCATAAATTTTGAATGAATAGAACTAGAGTATGGAGAATTTCTAACGAATGTAATCATATTTATTGAAGTTAATATAGGTTTGGAAAGAGTTTAAGAAAAAATAATAACTTGCATTAACATCATAATTATTGATACTTGTTTAGAGTATTAAGTTGATGAAATATTTTTTTCACTAAAAATAATTTGCCTAAAGAAAAATTTAATACTTTTATTATTTATATGTAATACTTCTCATTCTTTGTAATATAAAAGGCGATTATTATTTTATTGAGTTAAAACAGACATGAAGCATTCTTCGATTTGAAATACTATGATAGTACCTTAATACTGAATCGATTTCCCATTCATGCTTACGTATAAAAACGTAAGTATAAACAAGTCTTTTGAGAAGAATTAGATTCGCTTGGATAGGCTGGAAAGCTTCCTCACACGTCTTCATCTCAATTGATTTGAAGCTATTCAGCTTAAAATGCGTATATTCCTTTTACACATATTTGTTTGTAATTCTTTTTTTTTTTTTTTCTTTATAGTTTTGAATGATTGAATTGTGGGTGTGTGTTTTGTAAATGTTTCTAGAATAAGTAATTCTATTTATAAAAAAAAAAAAAAAAAACAATTAGATTCAAACCACGATTTTCGTTCTTAAAAGTGACTGCTTGACATTCTTTGATATCTGCTTTTCAAGAAGAGGTATTTTGTTGACATAATAAGAAAAAGTTATTTCAAAGATTCTTTTCATACAGAAACATTATTGGAATAGGAAAATGAAGCGTCTTGTATTTGATGAACGTCTGTTTTATCTGTGAATTACAAGGAAAAATGGTAATTAGTTTAGAGAAGAAAATAAAATGTGATTTTTTTTTTCCACTGAAGACAGTAAAAATATTAATGATATTACAGAATGGCTGAATTTCTAGAGGCAGACAGATCTGGAAATAAAATAGATATGAAGGAAAAAAGTAATCAAAATTTAATTTATAGAGTTTTATTAATTAAAGAACATTTTCTATTGAAAGCAAAAGAGTTTTGTTAAGCCAAGTTGATTATAATGGGGACAAAATGTGTGTGACTCTACTTTTTATTTCTAAACTATTGTATTGTTAAGTAAAAAGGTATTAGTAATAATAATAGTTAGTATAAAATGGTATTAAAATAAAAATAATAATGAAAATTAAGTATTAGTAATAAAATGTGACTTTTTTTTTTTTTTTTTTTTTTTTTTACTGAAGACAGTGAAAATATTAATGATATAACGGAATGGCTATATTTCTAGAGACTGACAGATCTGTGAATAAAATAGATATGAATGAAAAAAGTAATCAAAATTTAATTTATAGAGTTTTACTAATTAAGGAACATTTTCTATTGAAAGCAAAAGAGTTTTGTTAAGCCACGTTGATTATAATGGGGACAAAATGTGTGTGACTCTACTTTTGATTTCTAAACTATTGTATTGTTAAGTAAAAAGGTATTAGTAATAATAATAGTTAGTATAAAATGGTATTAAAATAAAAATAATAATGAAGTTTAATTTAGTTTTTTTGATTAAAGAAAATTTTCTATTGAAGGTAAAAGAGATTTGTTAAATCACGTTGATTGTAATGGGGACAAAATGTATGTGATTATACTTAGGAATTTTAAAATTGTTTAATTGTTAACTGAAAACTTGTTAGTGATAATAATAGTTAGTATAAAATAATATTAAAAGTTAATATACAGTAATATTGCTATTGACATCACAAATGATAGTGTAATTATCATATAAATAAATTTTCCGATCAATAAAGTAGTGTTAATAATATTGCTTTCTAATATTTCACAAATAGAAAACCAGTTGTCTTGTTTTTATCACTATATGCTTCTTTTGAAGATAAAATTATATTTCCATATAGCTTCAAAGATTATTTATTTATTTATTTAAATCCAATGTCGATTTTCAAAAGTATTACATGGTTAGTTTTAATTCAAAAATAAAATGTCTTGAAAATCGTTGCCACTACTTTTTCGACTGCCAAAAATCAATAAATATGTGTCTAATCTTACGTGTCTTTCCAATAAGGGAAAGTACTGTCCCCAGAGCTGAACTTTAATTAAATCAACCCGACCGTTGCTAATATTAAGCCAGTATCTTCTGACAAAGAAGAAGGATGAGGGAGGGGGGGGGGAATACTTATATTAATCAAATCAATATTTTATGACAAATGCTCTTTCATCGCTGTTTTTTTTTTTTTTTTTTTTTTTTTTTTAAGCTATTCCAGTTTTTTTTTCCAATTTTTTCCCCTTCTTTTTCTTTTCTTTGAAGTAGTTTTTAAGTTATTTTTTTTGTTGGTATTTGTTTTCTTTAACCGTGCTTTAAATCAATTGTGTGTGGCCTTTAATAACGATATTTCTTTTCTTTAATTTAAACATTATTGTAGATTTTTTTTTTTTTTTTTTTTTAAATTTTACTACACTTCGGATATTAATTATGTTTATGCATAACAATCATATTTCATTTTTCGGAATGATAATAAATATTCTACACAGCATTAGTGAGATTTAAATATTTGAGCAAAAAAGAAAGACAAACTAAGGTAAAATATAAAGATTTTGATATGCTGTTGTTTTTCAAGCTTCCTTTACCTTAACATTTGTTGAAATTGTGTTTCTTTTCTAAAGCATTAAAAGGAATTTCAGCTAAATTTATAACCATTTGTGTTTTTAATGTATTTTGTTTATTCATTAAAACTTATTAAGAGTGAAGGAGATGTGATAGATATAATAAACTAAGTACTAAAAAAAAAAAGATAAAATAAAAATGACACGTGATATTCATATTTTATTGCAGATATTGGATAAAAAATTAGAATTTGTGTCGCTAAAAAGAAAAAAAAAAAAAAAATAAAGATTGAAACACTTTATTATTTTCAGCAAAGTTTGTTCAGACAGTGTATTGAAACCTCCAGAAAATTGTGAAACAACAAAGTATATTATATATATATATATTTCATTACGTAGAATCAGATTAAAAAATAATGTTTCTTTATAATATAAGACTTAATATGTACCTGTCTATTTTATCTCCATGCGAATACAAATGTTCAAAAATTGAAATTTGCAGCGCAATTTCTTCCCCGGTATAATATTTCTTTTATATCTGTACATCTTTAAGACTACATTTGTACATTTTTAAGAATCAGAAATAAAATGTTTCGTTTAAAAGTCACATTGTATATCTATAACTCAAGTCTCAAATCTTAATATATAATATTTTAACATTATAATGATATAAAACCAGAAAGGTAAACAAATTTTTCGATAAAATTAAGAATTATAAATAATAATAATAATAATATGCAATTACCATTGAAGGTTTTTTTTTTAAATTGCGTTTTGGTTGTTTCCACATTTTGTTTGTGTAAAATGTTTTGTCAGAGTTGATAAAATCTAAAATGTAAATGTACTATAAATTTATTGTGGCATTTTTTGATAGTTATCTGGTATCTAAATGTATATATCTAACGTAAAGTTCGAATTATATCTTATTTATTAATTTTTAATGTATTTAAAAGATATAAAGATATTTCTTTCTATCAGAAACGTTAATAACGACAGTCTGATTTTAATGAATATATTAGCTCGTATATATTAACATTGATAAAATCTACGAAATGATAATGAGAGATTTTCATAAAAATCCAAATGCTTAGAAAATTTTGAAATGCAAACGAAATAAATAAAATAAATAAATATAAATAAATAAATAAATATTAAATAATACACTACGCATATTTTAGACTATATTTACCAAATTTTATATACATTGTTCAGACAAAAAAAAAAAAAAAAAAAAAAAAAAAAAAAAAGAAAAGATAGATTCAGTAAATAAAAGTTTTAAATGTTATTAAAGAAATGAAAACAACAACAACAACACCTTTGAACGTTTCAAGAGGCAGCTAAAGACAAAATTATTCCTTATCTTTCTAACCACATGAAATGAAAACGAATTAGTCTTAGTTAGTGAAAAAAAAAAAAAATGAATTACCCGAGAGTATCGAAAAAATTAACGCTTAACAAATTTTTATTATTCAAGGGGGAAAGAAATCGCAATTTACAAACAGATTTTAATAAGGAATGGATTTTTGAACAAATATTTACTGTTGAACATATTTTAAAACATTCTAAATCAACAAAATCATATTTACACATTTAATATAAAACAAGTTAATAAAATTATAATTGATATTTTTGTACAGCAAAGGAAAGGAAAATGTATTTTCCCTTTTATTCGTTTCCTTTTTCCTATTATTTTTTAGAAAAAATGCATTCCATAAAATTTTCCTCTTTGGTATCATTTTCAAATTCTAAGTCAAATTTCCATTGTGATTTGTGCATTTTTATATCAATAGGATTTCCAGACTTTTTTTTATCTATGTAATTCTCTTTTTTTGTAAATAAAAATGGAAAAATCTATACTCAGATATGTTTGCTTTCACAAACTGCTTTTTATGATGGTCGACATTTTATTTATTCTTGTATTTTTTCACTTTTGTTTCAACGAAAAATATAACCTGAATCTATATTTCTTATTTTTATTTTATTTTATTCAACACGAAACTATCACAAACTTAATTTATTTTATTTAGTTTATGAAATCATTAAAATAAATTTAAAGCAAACATTTCATTATAGAACAAGATTAATTAATCAGTATAGCTTTCTTCTATATATATAAAAAGAAAGCATTGTATTCGTGAAAGTTTTCGAACTCCAGTTTTTGACGGATTTACACGTCTTGAGACGTCTGGAACACGAATTAACCACTTTTAGAAAATGTCTCTGTGTGTGTGTGTAGTACAGATTTTGTGGACACTGTATCTCAAGAACCAATAAACAAAATTTAAATTTGTATTTAGTTGGACCACGACTGTAACTGGGGCTGATTATCTCTCAAGAAGTGGCGCTGCTATACCACATTTTTCTAAATTTTTAACATATAGGACAAAATTTCGTATAAATGCATGTAACATGGGTTATTCTTGACGCATGATTGTAAAATTAATATGAATTATTGATAATAGTAGTAGTAAATTAAACTAACTACCTAATTAAATGAATAAAAAGTGTGTTCTTGTAGGTACATCACTCCCCCCCTCCCCCCCGGGGTGTGTGTAAATTTTCCATTTGGCTATCTTTAGAAAGAAGTCGTCAATAACTTTAAAACAAATGGTTGAACCATAGATATGTCATAATTTAAAACAAAGTTATCTTGTTTTCTTAAAAAAAAAAAAAAAAAGAGTCAATATTTTTATTTATTTATTTTTTTTTTTTGGGTGTTCGCAGAACATTGACTTTCTTTCGACATTTGTGTCATACTTCTCTGGGATAAAAATCGTCTGCGTTTATCATGGAAAACAATTTCAATAAATAATAATTTAACCCATTAACTGCCCCGCGCGTATATATCCGTCTCACAAAGCTGATGCGTTAACTACCTCGGGCGCATATATATACGCTCTTCCGAAGTGCGATTTTTTGCTACTAGTGAAACTAATCCTACGGCTTTTTTAATGCAATAAAATGATCTTAAATGCGACCTTGATAGTGTATTCGACGAATTTATTTATTTCAGAGAAGAAGGGAGTGGGATGAACCGAAAAAGTAATTTTTCTGGAACAATGAATGCATAACTACACGAATCTGAGTAAAAAAAGATTGGCACTGGAAGCGAATCTAGTAAATTTCCCTCGGCAGGTAAGGGGTTAATAAATAATTTGTACTGCCTGATTTTGTATAAAATTATATAGAAGAAAATCTTGTGGTGACCACAACAAACTAGCTATTCTTTTTGTAAGCAATACAGTAGCTTTAATAAAATAGCACCACAAAACTGGCGTTGTAAAAAATATTACTTACAAACTTTGAATAAACACCATAAAATGCAATAAACTCGCAACAATTGTTTCGGGTCGAAAAAACACACGATCCTTCATCAGGCGAATAAAGTAAGCACGAGTGCTGCAGTCATAGCGGCGTGCGTTGCCGCTTTGACTGCAGCACTCGTGCTTACTTTATTCGCCTGATGAAGAGTCGTGTGTTTTTTCGACCCAAAACAATTGTTGCGAGTTTATTGCATTTTATGGTGTTTATTCAAAGTTTGTAAGTAATACAGTAGCTTGTTAATTTAAATCAGCAAAAAATCTCTCTCTTTTTTTTATAATAAAAATTCAACAACTGGTGATAAAAATATTTTAACCTTAATATTTATGTATTTATTTATTTATTTTTATATTTAAGATTGTTCTATGCAATTAATACAAAGAGTGTTGTACTACTGATTAAATCATAATTACGCTATTCCTTATAAGAGAAATATATTATTTGTTCTATATATCACAATAAATCTTTTTAAATATCTTTAAAACATAACTTTTTAAATGCTTTTTTTTTCGTTGTTGATTTTAGTGATTTATTACTCTTTCAATAGCTATAAAAATATTTGCAACAATTTTATTACAATAATTACTTTGTTTGTCTTTAACTTATAAACTAATAACATGCATTGTATATTATATAATATTTTAATTTATTTAATTAATTAATTTACAACGTCTTAATGTAATACAACACATCTTTAGCATAAGACTTAGTAAGTTTTTTTTTCTCCTTTTTAATACAGAGTAATTACACGTTTTGACCCATATGGCAAAACTTCGTCACAGAAATTCTTTAGGATGGCCTGGAGTTATGCCTTTCCCTCCTCAGGATAAGTCATACTCCAGGATGCCTAAGAGAAACAATGATGTTTAAGGATATCTCTTAGACCTCCGTAAGTATGTCTAAGAGAATGTTTGTGCTATGTTTGGGATCAAAGATTAATTTTTAAATAATATCGCTCTAACCATAAGACTAATTACAAACATTTTAATAATTTCATACTTACATAATTCATTTAATTAAATTTGTGTTTATGTCGAAAGAGCTCTCGAACATTTTGGGACGAAAAGTTCTTTCAATGAAAAAACTAAATTAACCCTTTCATTCCCAATTTTTTCCATCCATAAAACTATAAATCTTATATTTAGTCATAAATTTATTTCAAAGGTAATATATATATATATATATATATATATATATATATATATATATATATATATATATATATATATATTTAAATAGGAGTAATAGCAGAGTACGAATAATTTTGGCTAACAAAGCAACTGAGAGGTGTTTATTTATGTTTAATATAACCACTGATGCCATTAAAAATTACAACTTTTCAATAAATAAAAATATCAAAATTTTGGAAGAAATACATATTGTAATTAATTGAAATACAAATTATAAACATTAAAAAATAAAATAAAAAATATTTCAAACAGTTAATTTACTTAACCCTTTATATACCAAATCACCTTATTTTTGGAAAAATAGTTTGAAACTTTTTTATTATATTTCTTTGCTGCAAGAGGAACATCTCATATTAAATTTAGCTTAAACTATAGCTTAACTCTAGGGAAAGCTTAAACTATACAAAATTTGAAATTCCAATGAAATCCTGTAGTAAATTTAGGCTATATTGAGGAATTTTTTTTGACTTTACAAAGGGTTAATTTATATATATATATATATATATATATATATATATAATTATTTATGCTAATCTAATTAAAATATAATTGAGGAAAATTTATAAGTAAAAGTAGATTTTATGGAAACTGTATGGTAAGACTAATACTGGTGAGTGATAATAAAGTAATATTTCATATAAAAGAACATCTTTCGTGTTGAAAATCTTAGATTACTTAAAAACAAAATCGCCAAGAATTTTGTTCCAGAAAATAAGCATTGTCAAAAAGAAAAATTTCTTCCAAATTAATTTCTTCCAAATTAGTAGATGCATTACAACGACTTATTACAATAACTACTTTATTCGTCAATATTAAAATAAATAACTTATATAAGATTCTTAAATAATTCGAATTACTTTTTAGATAAAAGAGGAAGGATTTAAAAGTAAATGAATGAATGAGAAAATAAATAATTTACCACCCCAGCAAACTGTGACAATTAACATTAAATTTTAAAAATAAAATAAGCGCTTTTTTTTTTTTTTCATAATATTTGTTCAATGAAATTTTTAATATTAAAATAAGTTTTCAAGATTTACATTTAAATTATTCATTATGAAAAAATCATTGTTATGATTTTTTTAAATCTCTTCTCCTTTATCAAATAATTCTTAACCTATTAAATTTCTGTGTTTTTTGTATACAGATAAATCTATATAAATAACTTAATAGGTACATTTGAAAACATCTCCCACGTCGTATTCACACAAACTTGATAAATTATTTAAATAAAATCTCAAAAATGTATTTTTTAAATACTGTTAACATAAAAATAACATGAAATTGCCATATAAATAGTTAGCATAGAGATCTACATTTAAATTTATTTTTTGAACTACATTCTGATTTCTTATTAAGGGAAATTTAATCTTTAATGAAGTATCTTAATTACCATATGTACGTTCTTAAAATAAATTTAATTTGATTATTTTCGTAATTAAAGCTAATGAAGAAATGTCTCTCATTCTGAAATGCAAAATCTAAATAAAGTTAAAGAAGTAACTTCCCCCCCCCCCATAATTTAAACTACAGTTAAAAGAAAAAAAAAAAAAATGAGGCGCACACCGAGAACTAAATTTTTAAAAATTAATAATACTGTAAATTTTTTGATAAATGTTATATAATTAAAATCTACCATTCCACTAACGATTAAAGAAAAGAGTCCCAAAATTACAGAGACTGTAAATTTTTTCCCGAATAAAACAAATTTCAAACATTTTTTCTTTTTTACTTTATGTATAATATACAGTAATAAACTTCATTTTTAAAAATATTTACATTATTTAGTAGGCCCGTGCTAAATATTTATTATTTTTTTTTCGCTTAAAATTCTTGTGAAAAATCAATATATATTTTTATTACTTTGAATAATTTGACAGAGAAATAAAAATCACCTTTGAATAATTTGGTAGAGAAATAAAAAACGTCTTTGAATAATTTGATAGAGAAATAAAAATCATCTTTGAATAATTTGGTAGAGAAATAAAAAACGTCTTTGAATAATTTGATAGAGAAATAAAAATCATCTTAAAAGCGATATAAAGGAGTTTTTTTTATATCACAATTATTTATTCTTCTTTTATTCTCTCTAAGATAATCTTGAACTGATTTTATTAAGGCCTTTTCTGAGGCCTTTTGTGTAACTGATCCAATGATAAGAATCTGTTGCATTCTTCGAATTTCTTTTAGTTAAGTCTTTCTTTGGGAAAATATCCTTAGAATATTTTTTCTTCGTGGATTAAGGTAATGTTCATTGTTTTGAAATGACACATGTTAGACAAAGAGTTGAGAACTCTGTGTGATTGATTACATAGATGCTGACAAATAGACACATCAAAGAAAAAGTTGCCTTCAAAAACTAGATTTTGTAGAAAAAGTAAAAATAGGCACACACACACACACGCATATATATATATATATATGTATATATAAATAATCGATTCTCATTTTATTTTTATTTAATTCGTTTTCAGTTCTTCAGGAGATATTTATCCTTTCCTCCTGTGCAATAACTGAAAAAACTTTCGCAACTTGATTGAGAATATGAAAATCGCGAAAAACCAAAGAGGTGGACGCATGGGACTCGTTGCATGGCCCCCCAAGTTCGCTGGATCTCAGTTTGTTTAACTTTTACCTGTGAGGTCACCTTGAATCTCTTATCGTGGGTTGTGTTCGCTGCGACAGACATCAAAAGCATACCTACCATCTTCATGTGAATACGGGAATTGTTTTTACGTCATTGTAGACAGCTGGCGCTACTTCCAACAACTATTGCAACAACTAAATAAATAACTCTTTTTGTAGTTAGTATTATACTTTTGTCTTCCAGGGTGACATCGAAACCTGACTAGATTTTCGAGATTTTCATCCTTTCAACGTGATTTGCGACCCTATGTTCTGTGATAAGTTTTCATCCTCTTGATGCCATCTATTACCCCTTTCAATTTGTCGGTTGAATTTCGGATAAACCGTTTATATGTTTCAGAACAGGAGTAGAAAGTGTCAGGAAAAAATAGTAGATTGTATGCCTCCTGATTATTCATTTATACTTTCTTCTATATTTAATCAAAAATATTATTGATTTGGAAAATAATAATAATAATAATAATAATAAAATCGACATCCAGTTTTTGACAATTTTATTTGTTTTAAAAGATACTGAACGTGGTTTGTCCATTTTTGGAACAATGTCTTTGTGTCTGTATCCGTGCGCGACAGAAATTTTGTGGCAACTCTAGATCAAGAACAATCTTGTGTGTCACTCACATGACTTTCTCTTACCCTGCATTTCAATACTATAAAGATAGATTCCAAATTAAGTTTTAAGATCAATAGCGTAAGATAATAAAGTTTAATGTACTTTTCAAATAATCTAAATTAGGTTTAGGAACAGTTTTATTTGACGTGTAAAGCTGTATGAGGGGACTACCGTCCTCTTAAACCCTTCGTTCAATAATAGTGCATAAAATTATATATATATATATATATAAACCTTTTATTAGTTTTCTTTTAAAATTTCCATTCTTGATCAAATTTTTAAAGTGATAATTTAATACGAACTTAAAAAAAAAAAAAAAAAAAAAAAAATGATTTTCCTGCAGTTATTTGTATTTAAGCTATACTGATAACAGGTATACACACAGATCGACAGCTAAAAATTGGACTTTCGTAATCAGGGCACCTCGAAATGTGATATTACACATACACAAAAAAAAAAAAAAAAAAAAAAAAAACACAGTTGAAAATTCACAAAATAGTTTGTTTACAGTATGGGTATGAAAAATTAATTTTGGTTCCTGAGCAGTGTTTGTCGACATAGTGAAATGTAGCAAAGCACATTCATAAATTACATTCAATAGAAAATAACGTTTAGATTTATTTTGGGTAACCCTGTATATTTCCTATAATCAAAATGCACTATGAACAATATTGTGCGCTTAAATTTAGTCTTACTTGAAAAATATCTAACACAGAAGGAACTACAATTCCAGCAATTTCCAAGTACAGCCGCAATATATCCAAATACTTTGAGTAACCCTATAAATGAATGACGAATGATTTCCATACAACAATCTGCACAAAACAAGCTTTTATGCATAGAATAAATTTTGTTTATTCCGTTTTGTTTAAGCCAGCCTATAGATGTTACAATGTGCTTACCAGAAATTTCCCCATAGACATTTCCCCATAGTATTTGAATTCTCTTGGATGTCGTTGTACACGAACCATTTGCTTGATCTCAACGAAAAGTTTAGTGTAGCATCCCTGTATGATACACATTTAGAATACCAAATCTGGACTTTTTGCTTTATTTGTTCTTGAGATATGCTGATAACAAACAGACACTTACACAGACCAACTGCTAAAAACATGATTTTTGGTTTCAGAAGACCTCAAAACGAGTAAATATAACAAAATCCAGCTTTTGGTACATATCCCCAAAAAAGAGCGCTGGCATGCTGCAATTTTCTGATTTTACAGGAAAGCTATATCTTAGCTTCTATAGTGTATAATTCCACAAAATTTAATCAGTCAGAGGGCCATTATGAAAATCTACCCTGATTCAGTCTGGGTGCATATCGGTCGACGGGCTGCTGTTTCACCGTTATCGGAAAGGCTGCATGGGAAATCAGCACCAAACTTGATATGTGGGTTACATTTTGAAAAGCTATACTGAATTAATATGGATGTACATCGTCTGAAAAGCTATGTTGAAATTTACCACGTTAACGGATAGGTTATAATTCAGCTTTTATAAGATATAAGTGCAACAACCTTCATATATGAGATAGCCATTATGAAAAAGAATGCCAACTCATTTGGTTCATATCGACCAACAGGGAGCGCTATCATTACATTCTGTGATTTTCCATGTAATTAAACTGCATATATACAATTTTTATTGTCAGAAGCTATATTGATTAAAGCTTAATACATATTAACCAGTATGTGGTGAAGTTATATAGCGTGGTGTGGAAGAAACTCTTGTGATAGCCATAGCTTACTAGATTTAATTACAATGAAAGCTTAAAGCGTTCCTTTCATCAGTTGAAAACTAATTACATATTTCTATGAATGAACTATTGAAGCATGTTCGAATCAACTAAATGAGCACAATGAGCAATATCTTTAACTTGCTGCTTGTCTTATACACATCACTGCTTTTAGATTTAACTTAAATAATTACTTGATTGCTAAAACATCTCTGCTGCTCATGTATTTTGCGTTACAGCAAGCGTAAATCATTTATACATTAAATTCTTGAACGTGTTATTCGCTAGAATGTAATAAAGGAATTGTTTACGCTTGGTATCAGTTAATTAAAATTTCCTGTTTGAATTAAAAATAAACACGCATTTAAAATTGCTTTTTAAAGAATCATCATTATTTGTAGGGGAATTAAATAATTAAAATCGGTAAATAGATGAGGTAATTTGATAATCTTTTGAAAACATTAAAATAAAATAAAATAAATATATGTTTTTCAGTATTGATATTAATAAAAATATGTTTTTTTTTTTTTTTTATAGCGGTAAATTTAGTAATCGAATCTCATTAAGTGTTTTCTAAGACTTTAAGGATTGAATTTCTAAAAAGTTAATAAATTTAGAAGAAGACAAAAAAAAAAAAAAGTGTTGATACGTATGCAAATACTCCTACTGTAAAAATTAATAACTTTTTAACTGCCAAAAGGCTTCAACTATAGTCATAAAAAGAATATCTATGTATAGTAAACTGGCTTACACTACTGGATCTCTGGTGAAAAATAGCGTATTTAGCATTCCTATTTCAAAACGGTATGAGACAGGGGACAAAAAAAGTGAATAACAAAGTTATAGAGCCTCCTACGTCACTTTTAATGACATTAACCGCAGACGTTTAGACGTTAAAAGCCGAGAACGAATATTAGTGAGCACCCTGTATATTCATGTATATTTCTCGGATCTTTGCGAAACTTCCTCAGGATATACTAGTGAAGTTGGGATTTACTTTAAAGAAAAAATTAGAAAATCTGAAAATTTAACAAATGAAGGGTACTGAGTTTTCTCAATTATTATTATTATTTTTGTGCATCCATAAAAAGAAGTAGAAGAAAAAAAAGCTAATATTAATTTTTAAGGATGTCTCCTGAATTATTTACCTATTTTAGAGAAATGTTTGCTTATGATTTCAGAAATGTCTGCTTATTTTAGATACTTACTAAGAATCCCTAACGTTATTTTGAGCGATTATTATTATTATTATTATTATTATTATTATTGTTATTGTTATTATTATTATTATTAATCACAGCGCTACCTTTTTAAATTTATTTATTTTGTACTTATATATGGTACCACTACTGTACGATAAATGTATACATACATTTAGAAGGTTTGTTGTGGTAAATTTTAATAATGAATATTTTTTCATTCCAATGCTATGCTGAAATGAAAAAATTATTTAAAGTTTTCTTGTCAGGTAAAATTAGAAAAAAAAATACTTTGCAAAAATACTTAAATAATTAAAATGGTGTTATTTTTATCATATTTTACATATTTCTGCGCAATTTTATTTATTTTTTTATTTATTTAAAGCATCAGTTTTTGTTAAAATTGCACCAAAAATACCGTTTATCAACAGTGATATATATATATATATATATATAAGAGTTTTTTTTATTTTATTTTAATTCTTTAATAATTACTTAAATGTTTTAAAATAAAATTTAGAGTACATGAGGTAGAAAGGAAAAAAATAAAAAATAAATAAATAAATAAATAAAAGATAAAAAATAAAACCGCTGGAATGTTGTTAAAAGTTTTAAATAAATATGTCTGTACATACAAAATAATAACAATTGCATTTGAGGAAAATGCGAAATACTCTAAACTGTCATATAACTTTATATTGCGTTAATGTTTCATATCATATGACTCAATCTGTGTAATAAAGTTTATGTGGGAAAACAGCGCGTTTGTCGTAATGCATTCCAGTTTTATGAGCAGCTGCCTGACGTTACATCTTCGTGTAGTAGCGAACTATGTTTTGAGATTTCAGAAGAACTTAAGAAATTCAAAAACTCGTGCATTACAGATTCGTTTAGAAGCATTTTCGTAAAGCTATGCATTTACATTTGTGTGATACATTTTATTTTATTATTATTTTATTTTACTTTATTTTATTAATTTATATGTTTTTGGCTTAAATAAAAGGAAAGCTTTAAAAAATATTGAAATATAATTAAGTGGTTTTTAATGTTTGGGTATCAACATCGCAAAAACGTTAGCAATGTTGATAATTTATATACATATATAAATAATTTGTAATACATAATTTGTGTATAAATATATATATATATATATATATATATATATATATATATATATATAGTTAAATGACTAGTCTATCTTACGGTCCAGGTGGTCTTTAATTTTAAAGATTTAACAATTTTAATTTATTTAATATGTATATATATATATATTTAAAGTTAGATATGTTTCCCGAACATTTTTGTTGTTTTTTAAATTTGAAATGGAATTAGAAAATCTGGTTTTCAACTAGGAGAATTCTCTCTAATTTGTAAGTTTAAAAAAGTTTTAATTTACACCAAGGCATTTTAATAAATATTAATTAAAAAGCTATCAATTTAATTAAGAATTTAACTTTAACAAAATAAGAATTCTTTTGAAATTTAACTGCATTAATAATAATTTACCTTAAACCCTTACCTTACCTTTATATTATCATACATTTATGTTACTTATGTTTTATTCAATTTTGGCAATTATGTGAAAAGCACGTTAAACAGCTATAGTCTTTTGAATTATCTTGTGCATTACATATAAGACGTGCCTCTGTACATATTAAATAAATGCTGAAAAACAATAGATCTATAATTATGAATACCAAATTTAGTGTCTACTGCTTCATAAAAAACTGAATTTTTATAGCTTTGACTATAAAAACTTCTTAACTAGCAGAATACAGAAAAGAAAAGTTCGATTTAGACTTTTCTTCCTGACTCTTTCAGTAGGTAAATATCAGATCAACATAAAAAAAAAAAAAATCTTAGTTGAAAGTAAATCTATTTTTAAATAACGTATAGTTTTGATTAAAAGTATACATGTTTTTTATCGACTTTTTCAATCCATTTTATGTTTTACTTTTCAGTAGATTTGTATATTTCTTGGTTATTGATTGATTGCTTCACCTAAATGTTTTTTATTAGTGGTTCATTTTCCCCAGAAAAATAATCAATTTTTAATTTTTCCATTTTAGTCTAGTTTTTGCTTTTATAGAAGCCGGACATATTTTTAAACATCATATAAGAAAATATAGAGATTTCTCTTATTTAAATTTGATTATGTTTTTAAGAAACTTTATTTCGAATATCGTGTTCTGCACCAGTTTGCTAATATATATATATATATATATATACTTATTTATACAGTCGAACCTCGTTAACGTGAACACTGTTAATGTGAATTACTTTTAATATGAACTGTTCCCATAATCCCCGTCAAAATGAAGATTAGTTTAGTTATATGAAGATTAGTTACTGGTAGCATGAACTACTGATAACATGAACAAATTTTTTATCCCCCCTTGAGATTCACGTTAACGAAGTTTGACTGTATTTGGTTTGAAAGAAAAAAAAAATCAATTATATGTGAGTAAATATTTTCATTATTATATAAAATTTTGAATTTTTAAAATAAAGCATTAAAAATGCATAACGTCCATCAAAGAAAAATACATACAAATGTATTTAGCATACAAAATTCAATAATAGTAACAGCGAAAATTCTTAAATTTATCCATTATAAAATGTGATTCAATCTTTGTAATCGCGTTTTAAGTAGGGAAATACAATTTTTAAAAGATGATTTAGCTTATGCTGTAACATTTTATTTAGCATAACAAAAGGTTTAAGAGATAGAAATTTGGTTTTCGGGAAAAAAAAAAAAAAAAAAAATTATAAAGTAAGATGTTTTATTTTATTTTTATTTTTATTTATTTTTTAATTTTAAAGAAAATTTCGCCCTCTTTAGCGCAAACTGTATAAAGATATAAACACTTATTAAGAAGTAAATATTGTTGAATATTTATTGCAAATATTTTAAATTAAGCATACAACATATATCAATGAACAAAATATCTCTACAGTTTTTTAGCTTTTATTCTGACTTTTCACGTTACAAGAAATTTAATTTTCTGCAGTTTAGAATTTAAGAGGAATAATAATAATAATAATAATAATTGAAAAAGGTTAGTTTAGAAAATTTTGTCAATTTTATTGATACATATTTTACTCTGTGCTTTTTTGTTATCAAAATATGTATAAAAATCGAATCTAATATGTATCAATAAAGAGTGATTATTGAGTATTATGGGTTAAAAAAAAAAAAAAAAATGAATGAAAAAGGAATGAAAATTTATTCGTTTATAATTTGATTTTACATTTCTCTAATCGTTATTTCTCAAAATACTGAAAACTCAAACGTTTTCAAAACTTCTGCAGATGCATAATTTAAATGAACATCTAAAAATTAAACATGCATTCCAAAGGAATATATAATGATTAGACATATTACATATTATACGTTATGAAGCATGTTACAGAACTCCATAAAGATAATCTTAAATAAATATGCAATGAAGTTCGTATAAGTACTGCTTCAAAGTTATATGATAACAGAGTCTGGATACATAGCGCCAGTATTCGCTACAAAAGTGTCCTCCTCTACCACCCTAATATTAGATATTAAGCTGTTGAAGATTGTTACAAGGTCAAGGGCCTTAACTACATATTACATGATTATCCGATCGTCAGATGCTAAAGAAACACATTTATGGGGGAAAAATGATCAACAATTCCCTATTTCTATTGATCTTTTCTATTAAAAATAAATAAATAAATATGGGAATATTTAAAACGATATTCAAAGCATAAATTTAAACTATATTCAAAGCATCGATTAATTCTGTATTTATTAAATTTTCTCCGAAAATTATCAGCAAAGGTATTTATTCATTCAAGTAAGTTACCTCAGTAACGCACACCTCGCTTTTATATGATTGAGAAATCAATAGCGTTTCTATTTCCCCCTGTATCAAAACTTTTCTCTTCTATTCCAGAATAAAAATACCATCTTATATAATAACTTTCGAAGATAGCGATGCCATTTCTCAATTTACGGTATTACATCCGCGCCACTTATTTCCGCCATGACATCAAGGCTTGGTCAATCTCCAGCTTTAATAGTTCACCCAGTTCACCCTATCAAGTTCTTTGCTCACTTTCACTCTCTCTTCCTAATGTTTTGCGTGACAACGCTTGAGTGATTTACGACTTTGGCCCAGAGAATCCCCTCATCGATCTGCGAAGTTAGTAACGTTACGAAACGCCCTTTCCTCTGACAAAAGCTGGAAATTAGATTTTCCTTAGCCTTTCCAGCTGAACTGTGATTGCTTCTTCGTCTTCTTACTTATTTTCTTTTCCTTTTCTTTTTTTTTTCATAGGTCATCTCTTTTGTTAAAATGTTGCTCTTAAGTTTATTATATGTTTCTTATTGTTCAGTCGGATTATAAGAAGTTGCGTGATATAGCAGTTCAGAATGTACCTATGTAAACGATATGAATTTTATCAGTATAGAATTGTAAATATTTAATTTATTATCTATTAGTAAAGAAAAATATACGATCTATATATATATATACACACACATAAATATTATGTTAAAATAACAACATTTTTGGTCCGCGGTTCCCTGGTCGATAGAGTATCGATCTCGTAATTGAAAAATTGCAGTTTCGATACTCGAAGACCGTCGTGTACATTAATGGTGGCTGGTGCACGTAAAATCTGTCATAGCCGCATTTTCCTTCATTTTCCTTTTCCTTACTCATTTCATTAGTCTAAATTAACTAAAACTGTATTTCCAAAGAATTGTTTTTGGATCGTGGTTTCGAAAACACTAACTGAATTGAACACTGACCGAATTTCACCCTTTCAGGGGTAACGTAATTACTCTCATCTTAAATCATGAGTCACCATAATACAAATGAATTTATTCAGCTAAATTTAAAAAAAAAAAAAAAAAAAAATTCCAGGGTCGTGAAATTCTGCAATTGGAAATTAAAATTAATTGGTATAAAATATATCCCCTCGTCCCTCAAGAGATTAACGCTCCAACGGAACTACACAGTTGATCATTGGCGATTTTCGGCGTGCTGTTCAACTCTAGGGGTAGTCCATGTACATGCTATCAAAATTTTGACCCTCTGTGGAGGCTAACTAAATTAGATACAGTATATTCACGATTATCCGCGGAAGAGTGGCACAGATTTCGTGGATAACTAAAATCGCGGATAAACTACAGAAACGCTGGAAATGAGTGGTAAGGGGGATTAAAATAATATTCTATCTCAAAAATGCACGATTGTATTAAATATTCACATTATAGTAAAAATATTTGTATTTTGTATACTCTCTAAAATATGAAGAGTGAGATCTCACTCTCAAAGAGTGGCATATCACTCTTTGAACATGCCAAAATGGAGCCAACCTCTAAAGAGTGAAAAGTCTCTTTTCGAAAGAGTGAGATTTCTCACTCTTTATTAAGAGTGAGATTATTCAGAACAATTTAAAGAATATGACAGTTTTTTTTCCTTAAAAAATTGTGTACACTAGACGATTTTGTTTCATTTCACCTTGCGAATCGACTACAATTCAACGGTGCAAAGCATGCAGTTTGGATCTGTCGGGAATCGAACCCAGGCCGTTCCCGTAGCAAGCGAGTATCTTATCCACTGAGCCACAGAGCACATATACAAGCTGCTTAATTTACATTATTAAGTCATTCTCATACGTGATCAATCATATTTTTTAATTTTTACTTCATTTATCAACAATATAAAATTAAAGAATTCTAAAGGATATCTTAAAATTTAAATTATTTTGAAATTGCAAAAATTAGAATTATCTGAAAAGCTGTATACTTGAAAAAAAAATCTTTATGACAAGCAGTCATTTAAAATAGCTTACGCGGAAAATAAGTTACTCAAGTGTATATGTTTAAAAAAAAATAAATAAAAAAATAACTGTTCGCATACAAATCTACAGAGTTTCCTGAATAAGTCGCCTGTTCAGAAGTATAAAACTTGCTGTTGATTTTAAATAATAGTAAAATATTACAGCCAAATTTTTGAATATTTCACATGTGTTAGCTGTCAATAAATATAATAAAAATATAAACTGTTACAGATTTTAAGGCGTTGTGCATTAAATATTTGCATTGATATTTTCTCTTATACCTTATATATTTCTAAATAAAACTATTTACTTTCTAAGACTAATTTCGTTATGTTTCTTGTGATTTTCAATTCTCCATTAATAATATTACTTCGATTTTGTCAATCGTATAGAAAAAATTATTTACCAAACTATCTTTTAACATAATTATTTTCTTTTTTTTATTCTTCAAAAATCTTCAATACGTTCTGTTAAACAAATACATACATGAGATCGTCCGGAAATAGTCCTTCATATTTCTTTCGAAATATGATAACCAGATGGCGCCAGCAATTTCTCACTCTACAAAAGTTTCATCTTGCAATAGATGACGACCTCACTCTTTGTGACAGAGTGACTATGCGTCACTCTTTCACAAAAAGTGAGAAGTGTCACATTTTCCAGAGCGATAATATTGTTTTCTCACCTTAATTGGTGTCAAAATAGGGGTCACTTTTTTAAGGAGAGAGATTCTCACTCCAGAAATTTTAGAGAGTACTATAGTATGTAAAAGCAATAAACGAAAAAGTATACGTACGATGAAACCAAGGTACACTCTGTAAGTTAATTTATGCACTGAAAGAAATATGTAGTACCTACTGCAGAAATGCCAATATTTTAATTTATTCCGGAGCATTATAAATATTCTCCTCCCTTTTTTACACACACCACATTATATGTAGTGAAATACATAATTACGAATAAATAAGAAGAAAAATACCCTTCAAGAAAAGCGTTGTGAAAAACAAAGGTGGGCACTAACAATGTTCTGGAATAAATTAAAATGTTGGCATGTTTAGCAACGTATTGTACTGGCGCGGATGGTCGGCAACGCGGATAATCTACTCGTGGATAATCGGGATCTTACTGTATTTTCGACAGGGGAAAAATACAACAGTTTCGCTAAAGACTATGATGAAGAGGAAAATTTAAACGCCTGATACAGATATCAACAAATCTTCGTATGTTGATACATTAAAATCTTTTAGAAAAAATCAGTTTGTTTAAAACACATACGGCATACATTATGAAAGAAAATGCTTATTAAATAAAAATTAGCGCATTTTTCCACTAATTAAAATGAAAGACGCATGTGGTATGCATTTCTACAATGAGTTTCTACTCCCCTATAATGAATGTGGTAACAGATTACTTTCTTAAAATAAATGAGTTAATTCACCATGTCAAAGTAGGTCAAGTAGGAGTTAATTTTTTAAAAATCGACTCGAATTAAAATGCAATTTTTTGAGCTAATTTGTAGCTTTGTATTTGAAAGAACTTGAGTTTTTGATACTTATCGATACCTGAGTTATTTCTACTCATTCAACCATTTGTAAGTGGCAACATCGCTACAACGCATTTCTTCAGTGGCATGCACGTGCAACGGGTAACGCCATTGTAAAGTGATCCAGTTTCCAGAAATTATAACTGGGATTTTCATTTTTAAGTATAAGTTAACTCAAATAACTCAAATTTGAGTGTATTATTTTAGCTCATTGAATTTAATGAATTTAACTCAAAATGAGAGGGCGCGTTTCTTCTAGACAAATGAGTAAAAATTCGCTCAAGTTGAGTTATTTTCATGATTTTATTTTAAGAGAGTAAAGTATTGGAAGAATACAATTTCTTATGTACTGTAGTTAAAAAAAAATAAATTATGATTTTATATTTATATGTCTTTATTTGTATTTGTCTTTATTTATATGTCTGTATAAATAAATATTTATAATTAAATATTCGTATTGAATTCAGTTGTTATTTCAGGTATAATATTAAACATTTGTGCTTAAGTGATATACATATATTTTTCTTCCTGAATTATTATATTTTTAGTTTAGTTGGATGTTTTATGAAATAAAATAAGAAAATTTTCTCTCATAAACAAATGTTCTATTATATATTTAATTTTTAATTTTTACATTCAAAATTTTTATATTTTTCTTTTCGTTTACTTCAGGTTTGTCTTGAAAATATATTTCGATTGCTGAAGCAGAACAGAAAAAGATTGATAAAGAAGGTAATTTTAAATTTTCAACTTTTCTTTAATTCTAATTTTTTACTTTTTGAATGAAGATTTTTATGAAAGTTTCGTTTAAATTATAATTGTAAATATTCTCCTTAAACAGAAAGTATGTTCTGACTCTGAAATCTATAAAAATTGTAGTCGAATAAATCGTACCATCACACCAAAAATAACCAAATTTTTACAACATATAAGCTTTTTTTTAATATATCTAAAAAATTTTTTTAATGATTAAATACTCTGCTATTCATTACTCTCTATTGAATTCTTAAATAACCAGTCTCATTTAAATTAGAAACTTCCTTTTTTTTAAAATAATGATTTAAGGAATATAAGTATATATATAATAATAATAATAATAATAATAATAATAAAAATATGAATATATTACGCATCAAACCAAATTTATTCTTGATAATAATAATAATAATAATATTTGTGTGTCATTTATATTTTTTTTGTTTTCTTTTTTTTGTTTTCTTTTTTTTTTTTTTTAATTTGCTTCGTTATAAAATTGATATTGCAATTTTTTTTTTTTTTTTTTTTTAGCGTGGATTATGCAACTTTAAAGTAAATAAATAAGTAAATAAATGAAGTTCAATAGTATCTTGCTATTAAAATTAATTCTTTTTTTTTTAAATAGAAAATAATACTGATTAAATATTTGTATTTGTTTATTATTAGCTATGATATTAACTTGAGATCTATTTGAATTTGTGTGATACAAAAATTGTCAGTGTAATATAAAAATCTTAATCACTCGACTTAGCAAACACTTAGTAGCGTTACGAGGCATTTAAACAAATTTAAATCAATTAAATTAAAATGAGTGAAAATTATAATAGAAAGTTTGAATATTTGCTTCCAAAGTTCGTATGCTTGTGCGATACGTTCTAATATATCCGAATTCCTTTGTGAGCCTCAATAAAATAGTTATAAAATGCTAAGCTTGCAATTTCCATTTATGATCATGCTTAGCAAAATTTTAAAACGTACATCAGTTCTTTTTTTTTTTTTTTTTTTAATAGTTTGATGTACTTTAGATAATAAGTCTACCTAGAAAGTAATATGTGTGAATTTTTCCATACTTCCCTACAAAAAGTAAAACAACATACACCTAATTTTCCATAACGATCACACTGTACCTATGCAACGTAACATCGTCACTTTTTTTTTTTTTTTTTTTTAAAAATTAGTAATACAATCGTCAAATGATATGAATCCATAGACACTTAATGAAAAATAATTCTTCATTGTATCCCTATAAAAGGAATATCAGACGTGCACTCCCGTAAATCTTTACAATTCTTACGGCGATAACCTGTAATGCTATAACATGCTTGATATTAATCGAATGTTAGTTAAATTTAGAGGCTAGTGCACTTCAAATAATTTGAGTGAACAAAAAAAAAAAAAAAAAAAAAAGTGTTATTTGTAATGTATTAAAATTTTGTTTGTGTCCCCGTGAAGGAGTTATCAATGTTATAAAGATAAAAACGTATACAGATAGTGGGATATGGTGACTAGTACATATTTATACGATTCGTGCTTAATCCAATAAAGTGTTACGCCGTTATTTTGTTCACACACACACACATATACGCATGGATAAATATACACGTTCATGTATCACCGCAAAAGCAGTAAAAAAGAATTCAGCACACCTCTACTCATGTAGATATCTTATATACGTATTTTTATATTCGTATTTTATATATGAATAAAATTTCCCCAAAAGTGCATTTCCAAAGGTATCACCTACGAAGCATAAAATTGATTTTCTGTTGATATTTAGCATTATAATTTTCTAAGATGAAAAACTGTCCGCACACATCGTTTGCATGGAAAATAATTTTGAAGTAATAATTTTAATAAATAATTTACACTGCGCGAATTTGTATTGGAAAATATAGAAAAAGTGTAGTGATTGATCCAATATATTATTAGTGTTTACTTATTTTTTCACGACAATGATTTTTTTTTTTTTTTTTTGTATTTTTTTTAAAACTTACTTAAAGCGAAAATTGGATTATAAAATACAAATGTCTTTTTTACTAACTTATCGTTATAATATAGTTTAACTATGTATATGCAAAAGAATTTTGTATAAGAAATCAATGAATTTCAATATTTTGTTATGCATCAATGTTTGGAAATTTATTTTTAGTTATAAATATTTAAATAAAAGTTACATCCAAAAGTATATTGTTAGAACTTCATTGTTGTTATTATTCTATTCCAAAGTGAAATCGTAACACAAGAACAACTGGTACACGAATTTTTGAAATCTAGCTTGATCAAAACAATTCTTTTTATAGGTTTAGCGACAGAATAATAAACAAATAAAGGGAGACGGAATTTTTTTATATTTTATCAATGAACCTGAACTGTTCTGTTTTTTCGTTTCTTCACGTTTGGTGTCTGGGGTCAAACAAGATAAGTTCAATGGCAGCAAACTTACCTGGCCTTCACGACAACCGACCTTGACAGTTCAGTCACTAGATGAGGTCATAGGATGCACCACCTACTCAGACGGAATAATAATAAATTGTGGAATACACGTGGATAATTTATGATAATTTGCCAGATTGTAAATGGAAAATTAAAGTGATAGGAATGTGAGAATGTTGAAAGTTTTTATTTCATTTTTGATGTCATCTGTTAGAGACACGTTTTTTGGGTCTCAAGATTAAAAAAATGTATCACAAAATAAAGTAACGCTTGTCTTTATTTATTTATGTATAAAGCAGGGTATAATGTGCATGGGAACACACGGGAGCGCAGTTCCCATATTTTTTTTCGTTTAGGGATTTTTTGCGTATTAGATGGAACGCATGAGAACGCATTAATAATACTTCTGGAAACTCACCAATGCATCATTTCTGAAAAATCAAAGTTCGGAATTGTTTTTTCGCTGTTACTTTTCTTATAAAGCCATCTACATTTGTAATGTAACTTAGGACACAAGCTTTTTCTTCCATATAGCTTTAACAGTAAGAGATTAGTTGTTTGTCACTTTTCACACAGCTGATAAAAACTTTTAGAAAGAACCATAAATGAATATATTTTGTGTTTTTTCTTTCACTGAGCAACAAATTGAAACTACGTTTTAATCAAAATATCAAAAACAGAAAAGTACTAAGCAGCAATTTGTTTCTTAAGAAGAAAATAATCGGTTTAACTGGAAATATCATATGAAAAAAATGAGAAAATGCTCTTTTGTAAAATTTAATTTACGACTTGAAAAACTGGAATAAAAGTCTTCAAAATTCATCGATAGATTTGAAAAATGAGAGATACATATGTACATAAAAACTAAAGATTAAAGTTCTCCTTTTTTTATTTTTATTTATTTATTTATTTATTTATTATCATTATCATTATTATTATTTAGAAATTAAGCCCTGGAATAAAATTAGTAGTATGTTTAAAGATAGTGTGTGACTGCAATTTAGGAAAATGTCCTTAGTTAGACATCTTAAAATATCGTTGTATTTTGTTACATAAATATTGTATGATAATTTTACAAGACTCTGAATATATTCACTTATATTACTTGCCAGAGTTTAAAACTTTATCATTAATTTGTCACAGCATATGTTATGGGAGGTACAAATTTCTTTATTTAAAAAAAAAAAAAAAAAATCTGACTTAATATAAATTTTGCTCTTTATTCTGGCATAATTGAGAATAAGTGTCAGTTACTTTTACTGTTTTAGTGTTTTGAAATTAAATAAATGGGAGATGAATATATAACTTATTATGAATATATAACTATTATATGAAGAGTTTGAAATTTGTATTAAAATGAAGTAACCATAACATGTAGTTCACGTGACATTCGAATTGCTCTTTTTACTTGTTTTTATCTTAGTTTAGGTTATGTAAAGGAGCAACTAACATTAGAAAGTACTAGAATTACACAATTACAAGAAATTTCGTTTGAATTTTTTAACTCTGCATGTATTATACTCAATAAAATATATCTTTAAAACTAAAATTTATTTACTTTATCCTGTTATTGTAATTAAAAAAATGGGCTGATTCCTGCAAATACTTATGTAAAATAACCTTCTGAATCCGAATACGGCGTCCATTTTGTCCCATCCCCCGCCATATTTTTTTTCTTGGGAAGGGGGGGGGGGGTAGTCCTTGTGTTTTAATCACTGTTCAGTAATTTTATTAATATGGGTATAATTTGGAGGGATAAAAGGATTATTTCAACAGTTAAATATCTTCTGAGGGGCTACAGAGTTGGAAAATTCTAAAACATCAACTTTTGTAGCAATGGAAAAATTTAGAGACGATTTGCCACTGAAATTATAAATTACATTTATTATATTTTATTAATCTCTTATTGTTATTATTTATTATATATTATAGTTTTCGTTTTTAACTGTTAAAATAATTATTTTCCACCCTCCAAATTAAATTCGTGGCCATAAAATTACCGAACAGTGATAAAAATTGAGGGACGGGGTGGCGTCCTGAGAAAACTGGGGATGATTGGTCGAAATGGGAGTTATATTCGGATACAAGCAGTCATTTTACATGAAAAACAGCAGGAATGGTATCAGGATTAGAAAAGAAATTCCTTTTTGCAGTGCAGTGTTATACATCAAAGTTAAAAATTTAAAAGAGCTTTTGAGATCTGTTTGGCTCCATTTTTTGAAAAAGTTGAGTATGCATATAATAGTAGTTTTCTGTACTTATAATGCGAGAAATAAGAAATTTTATTAAAAAAAAGAAATACTCTGAAATATTTAGAATTATATATATATATATATATACTCAACTCTATCTAAAGAATGAAAGCTTTTTTTTAAAAAAATAGAAAATATATTTAGAGCTGCTAATGGCTACATATTTGTCTAGTCATCTAATTCTCAGTACGAAATGCATAGTTTGAATTTACACAATGGTAATGTGAGATCTAACCTAGCATAAAAATCAATGATTAGGTATAGTTCGTATAATTTTACAATAGTTCTTAAAACATCATTACGATTTTTGCGTTATATATCTCCTAAACTGTATTTTAAAACAGTACTAACATAAAAATCAATTTATATGTATAGTTACGTATAATTTTTACAATTGTTCTTAAAACGTAATTATGATGTTACGTTATATATCTTGTAAATGGTATTTTTTATCAAATAGTAATTTATGTTGTTCACATTGTGTTAATGTATTATGATTTTTTATTTTTTTATTTTTTTATTTTCTAGGTGCATTAAATCTCTAAAAATAATCCACAGTGTGCTTCCAAATATGGGTCTACTACTTCAGACAACGTCGTTATTGGTGGTCATAATGTTAACTTATTCACAGGTATAATTCTAATACATATTTTCAATAATATAACAGGTAGTTGCTCAGCAATTTTTGACAATCAGTTTTAAGTTTATTAAATTTATAATGAATAAAACATTGCCGATGCTTACTTTTAAATATTAAATATTCATTTTTCAGTAATTTAAATATACCGCACAATTTTAATTTCAAAATAATTATTTTGTTTTTCCTCTTTTTTTTTTTTTTTTTTTTTTTTGGCCGCGGTAGCCCAGTCGGTAGAGCGCCAGCTTCGTAACTGGAAGATTGCGAGTTCGATATTCGAGCCGGCCAAAGACCGTCGTGTACACTAATGGTGGCTGGTGCGCGTAAAATCTGTCGTGGCCGCAATGTCCTCCATGTTCCCATCAAAAATTATACCTCTGGGGGTCACCGAAGCGGGAGAGCCATCCCTTCCGTGGAGGATCAAAATTGTGATGGCATGTCTCCGGACCACCTCAAGGGGTGTCTCCAAGACCGTCGCCAATTGCCCATATGCGCAGCACTAGTGCGACGAAAAAACCCAACCATCCATCCATCCTGTTTTTTTTTTTTTAATGTTCATACATTATTATATGTTGTGTAGTAATATATCTAAATAATTTTTTTTTTACTTCCTTTAACAATAGAGCTGTGATTAATTTTGTCAAGGAAATGATTACCAAAATCTATCGAGCATTTAAAATGAAGCATATTCTGTTAAGCTTTATACTAAATATTATTGTTTATTTAAATGTATTATTTTTAATTTCTGTTATATTTTTACGATATATAATCAGAACCTTCATTATTCTAAATAGTTAAAAACGACGTAGGGAACTGAAATTTTTAGTTAATGGAAAAAGCTTCAATATTTAGATTAAAGATTATTTACAATTTATCATTATAAGCACTTAAAACGGTAAAATAGATTCAATAATTAAATACCCAAATTTTGTTATTGAAATATATTTTACATATTTCACAAATGCATTGTTTGAAATGAAGTTAAAATTCGAAGTTAAAAAATGAAGTTAAAAAAAAAGAAAAAAAAAAAAAAAAAAAAAAAATTCAAATTCTGTTCGTCGCTACTGGTTCCGATAGTCTTCGCTTTGTAAATCTCTTGAAGATTTCGTTTTATAGCATAAGTTTAACAGGATTACAGTCTTAAGACTCCCCCCCCCCCCCCGTCTTTTAAATATTCTAAAAAATTATTCAAAATATGTAGAATTGGTATTTGTTTTTATTTGCTGGTAATGTTATTTTCTTGCTTTGACTTGATGCTTTTCTGTTACTTTCTTCATTATTTAGTTTAGTATAAAATCTGGGATCAATTAAAACTTAACATGCTGGTTATCTATGCAGGATCACAACCATGTACTTAATTAAATTTCTTCAGTACAAGCATATAGAGAAATGGAATGGGTAGGCTTCTGAAAACCTGGGGAAAAAATTCTTTGTAAATGAACTTCTATTAAAAAAGAACTTTGAAAGATAGGGATGCAACTCTATCTGCATCGTGATAGAACTTAATGTATTTTAGTTTGTTTATTACACATACTTTTATCTTTGTTAATATTTCATTTTTTTATTTTATTAATTCTTACCTTTATTCAGTTATTCTTTTTTGTATTTATTAATTTTACGTTATAATAATATATTTATTGTTATTTATTAAAATTAAGATTGCTATTTGATCAATAATCTAGTAACACTCTTCAAATTCTCATTGTTATAAACATATCTGCTAACAAAACCATTAACCAAGAAAATAGGAACCAAACCCAAACGATTATTCAGTGAATTGGACGACTTTTTTACTCGATTATTATTTATATCAATTAATGTTAATCGAAGCAGTATTCTAAATCATTCAAAATTTAGTCAAAATTTATTGATTAGAAAATTTAATACAGAATTTTAAAGTATAATTTTATAAATTAAAAAAGTTATAACTATAAGCTGTTTAAAAAATTTTACGTATTTAGTAATCTACTAAATTTTTGATTTATTTGCTTTTTAACTCTGCTACTGCATAAATAATATTTAGTAGAAATATTGTCTTTTATTTATTTATTTTTAATCTTTAAACATAAATTTATCTATTTACCTTTCCTTTCAGGTAAATTGCTACAGTTTGCTTACACATGAATGCAGATCACCTTCAGATTGCGGACCTGGAGAATGTTGCGTGTTAGGTATGTACAACTAGGGATGAGAATTTTCCTCTTTTTTTTTTTTTTTTTTTTTTTTTTTTTTTGTCACCACTATTTCTATAGATTTGTTGTTGTTGTTGTTGTTACTTTAGAGCAAATTTTTGTCATTAAATAGAATAAATATTATTGCATAAAAATAACGGGGAGAAAAAGCGAAAATTTTTTATCCCCGTATAACAGTAATCCCGTGTTGAATGTGTATTAACCCGTTAACGCCCGAATTAATTTTGAAAAATATTATTAGCTGAATATTTCACTTCTAAATTAATATAAACAAATGACAGTAAAATATATTAACTTACACAATTCTTCTGATAGTTTTAAATTTAAAGACTATCCTCGTTTATTGACGTTTACTGTTCTAGCGAGAACTTCGAGATAGAAAAACTTTGAGATAACAGATTAATTTTATTAGCTGTTCTCAAATGAGGACACTGGGCGCTAAAGGGTTAATAAGACGATACAATTATGTCACAAAATCACACATTAAAAGTTCCCATGAAAGATGTTTATGACTTCGATTTGTTTGCCTGTCTCACCGCTCTACAGCCCCGATACATTTTCATGGAATTCCTTGAAACTAACATATATGTTCATTACGGAATGATTAATATTGAAAAAGGGGTAAATACCATCATTGGTTTATTCACAGGTAAATCCAATAGAATTCTAATGCACCGCGTTCTATGAGAGGTAAAAAAATTACATATAATCTGCTATTAAAATTATCAATATTATTATTAATAAAATTTTAAAAAATATTTAAAAAAATGCTCCTTATTGACATAAATTATTTTATTTTATAAAACTTATTGAAAACAGCTATTGAAAAATAATATTTTCATCGTGCATTGTTTATTTCTCGAGCAGATAGTAAAGTATGCTCTCATATGGGCGTTGACTGAATCCGTCTTCAAAATGTTTTCATTTTACATTACATTTTCTAATTAAATCACAATATATATATATTTATAAATTACTGTGTTTGAAATGTTAATTTTGCACACATATGCATTGAAATGCAGCAATATTAAATATATTATTTTTATTTTTATTTTGAAAAGTAAAGAAAAAAAAACTGATTCAAGATTTTTAAAATGTTACTTGCTTACTAGTTACTTTTTCTTACCCATAAGGTAGAGAAAGTATTGTTTTTTGGGTCAAATTTTCGAACGCGAGTTTTTGTTATATTAACATGTTCTGAGGAAACCTGAATACGAAAATCACGTTTTCAGCAAATGGTCTGTGTGTATGTCTGTCTGTTATCAGCATATCTCAAAAACAAATTATGGCAGAAAGTTCAAAATTGGTATACTAAATGTGTATCATATAAGGATGCTACATTAAACTTTTCGTTAAGATCAAGCAAATGGTTCGTGTACAGGGACACTCAAAATATTCAAATACATTACGTGTATGGGGGAAATTGCAGGTAAGTAGAGTTTAACATCTATAGACTGCACTAAACCAAATGAAACGAATATATATTTTTTGTAATAGAGATAGTCAACAGGGAAAAAAAATTGTGTATGTAGGAGCCTCGCCTACCCCCAAGTCCCCCCTCGAGGGGAGTAAATTTTCATGATGGGTATCTTTTAAAAGAGCTCGCCAGTACCTTTAAAACGAATGGTTGAACCATCGATATGCAATAATTTAAAACAAAGTTATCGATTTTTTTTTTACTTTTAACGAAAAAAAAACTTATTTTTATTTATTTATTTATTTATTTTTTTTTTTTTTAAATATTGAGAATAAAATGGACTTTTTTTTTTGATATTTAGTGTTATACTACTTCTCTAGTATGGAAATCGTCTGCATTATCATAAAAGATAACTTTTTTAAATAATAATTTTAATAAATTATTTTTTAAAAACAGAAATATTTTTTAATATCCGAATTTAATTCTATATAAATGTGGGTGCATCTCACACAGAACTAATTATCATTTAAAACTCTTCCGAAGCCTAATTTAAAATGTTTAACACAGGTTTACATAACAGTACTCGTTATCTTACCCATTAATCTGCAACCTGCATTTATAGTATTAAATTTCAGGGTAAGAGAAAGTCGTGTGAGTGACACACCAGATTATTTATATTCATTGCATGTAAATGTGTAAATGGCGAAAAATTAAAAAATCGTTAATGTAAAAGCGAGGACTGAAATTCATCAGGAACACTGAAAATTAATGAAGGGATCTGGAAAAGAATTTTAATTTGCGGTTAAACGTAAATTCCGAGGACATAAAAGTAAGTTTATTCCAATTTTTGAATGTAAATATTTCAGATTATTTCATCAAATACAGCGATTTCAATGCAAAAAATTTGAGAGAAACTTGTATAATTTCTACGTTTAAGAATAATCCTTTTTTAATTTTAGAAGTAATCAAAACAGTTACAAAACTGTGTTTCAATAACTCATTAACCATTCTGTGCTGTGTTATTGTATTTTAAATTTTAGCAAAACAAGAATGTTTTTTTTAATTGAAAATCTGGAATATATATTTCCAATATCGATTAACTGCAATTGCATTTATTTGTGAACGAAGCATTTATTCTTGCGAAAACTTCATTAATGGGAGAAAAAAGACAGAGAACACTTGAGTACCTAAGTTGCAACTTTCGCTAAGTTCCCTCCGAACAATTAATTAACATTTTGCAATCAATAGCTGCATTCGCATGATAAAGTAGTCTGTCAGAGACACATGTTTTACGTTTGCACAGGTACATGTCGAGAGGAACATTAATTAAGGGTAGCACTACATTCTGTAATTAATGAACAGTTTTCTCCCTTCTTTCTGCTGCAAATGATATTGTTTATAGGAGGAGAGTACTGTACACATTTACAGCAAGAGAATGGATTGATTGTTTTTAAATTAAGCGATAAAGCGTTATGAAAGGAGGTTTTGCTTCTCTACGAAAACTTTTAGTTATTACATTAAATTTAATGATGTTTTAGACAAGAAAATCGTATATATATATATTAATAAAAAACTTAATTTGTTAATTGTCTAACCTTATATTGTTATTGCACCAATAATTTTTATTTACCGCATTATCTGGATGTCACTTGTTATTCTATTGAAGGTAATAGAATCATTTGAAAATGCTTTAAGTATTTTTTAAGAAAAGATTTAATTTAAATGAAGTAGAGTATAAAAAATTATCAACAGGTGAGTCGTTGAGATGTATAGTAATGTTTTGATCACCAAATAACTATGGCCTTTCAAACTAAGTTGACTTTCAACGTTCCCGTTCCCCTCCCTCCGACGCAACTCGAAACCCAATTTTTTCTTATTTTTCTGCCTTTCTTTACTTTTTTAGAACCTCAGTTCCATTTCTTTTAGACAGAAAAAGGAAGGGTCGTTACCATTTGCAGTCACCACTGTCAATTTTTCATAAGAAATAGTTTTTTACAAAATTCAAAAGTATACAAATTAGACGAAAAGTTTGAGTCAATTTTAGGATTCGGACACTAAATTAAATTTTTTTTTCTTTCAGGAAAAAATTTGTTTATTATCTTTTTTAAAAATAAAACATTAATTACTTTAAAAAATGAAGATTTTTTTTTTTTTTTTTTTCGAAAAGTGAATATAAATGGTAAATCATATTGACTTACTAATTTAACTACTCTCCTAATCTAATTTTTTATTTATTTTTTGCTGAAAAACAACGTAGATGTGCTCTCTTTTATGTTTTTTATTTATTTATTTTAATTTACGTTTGAGCAAAAATTCCCTCTAATCTGTTTAGATGTTCTCAGAAATAGACATCTAATTTCAACTTTCGTATACAAAATGTAAAATTTCGCTTTCTAATAAATTTTATCGCAAATCACACGATAATTTCTTTATTTTACGCATTTTTTAATTTAATTCATTTCCTCTTCCTAATGTGTTTTTAGTACGACAAGGTTCGGTCAGACATTTTGTATTGTCACATTCGCTGTGTTTCCTCTTGACTAGGCCAGGTTTTGTTATACAAAGCTATACCGTTCAATCGTTCGCTATGAAAATTGATACAGTTATTAATCAAGAGAAGATGTAGATAACGCTGTATATTTTAGTTCAATCGGGTAATTGTTTTAAACAATATATGTATATATGTATATATATATATATATATATATATATATATATATATATATATATATATATGTAACGTATTGTCTTTTAATAGACGATTCATGCCAGTCGTTTCATATTAAGAGAGTTCACTCAAATAACTAATACTCCAAAATAGTTCATGCAGTTGTTTTATTGAAGGCACTTAATCATTTTACACTTTATTAACTGTTCATCAATTTGAGCACGCTGACGTACAGATCCGTAGCCGAGTCGGGCCGAAATTGTCCCGTAAACGGCGGGACCGCGAATCAACCCCCCTCCTGGGACCGTTAAATTAGACTTGTTATTGACGTGAACTAATTAAGCAGAAGCTTCCATGAAAAAAGGCGCCGATTTTCGGGTGCTCCCGTTTAAATATGGATGTTTGGGGGCGAGGCCAAACTCCTAATATGAGCTCTTATTGGATAGTTAAGTGAGCTAAAATCCAGCCCACATTCTCTCATTGGTTGACCCGGATATCCAGGATTTCGTATTTCGCAATGCATTGCCGCTTATTTCGACTATTGCATAATTTTGATTATGAAACTCCTTCTAACTCCGATTCCCGCGCTACGATGTGTTTTGCTGAAAAACTAACTTTACTGGGGCTCTAAAATAGAATTCTCACAAAGTTGTTCTTAAAATTAAGATTTATTCTGAGCTAATACTATTAAGATATCACTTAATATTAATTTAAATACTAATTTAGAATCTTGCTTATTTTATCCTTTCATATATATATATATATCTTTAAAAATATTGATAAGTTGAGGGAAAAAAAAGCGTTATTTGATTTATGTATTTATTTTTATGTGAAAAAAAAATAATAATAATAAAAATAAGCCGTCTAACAATTTTTTTAAAATTGAAATTGAGAGGCACGATATATATATATACATATATATATATATATATATGTACACGATTTTTGTATATTTAGAGTAATTAAAAATGCTTTTCCTTTTTCTCTCTTGCATCATGTAAAAAACATATTTTAAAATAAAATTGAGAAAAATCATGTGAAAGAAATTGAACAGCTTTAATATAGGACCGATCTCCTCGGTGAAATTTAAAATTTGGCACTTAAGTAGCTCAGACGTGTAACAGAGATTTGTTTGCTGTGGAGTTGAGAAAATTATTGCGTTGACAACATTTCTATGAGAGATGGACGACAAAGTCAGAATAAAAATTAATTATTGGTTCAATATAGTAAATCCAAGTCCATATCCACGAGACAATATTTTGGTAAAGCAATTCGGATACGTTTATTGAATATTTTAAAGAATATATTATAATTCACGGGACCATTAGCATTATGTAATTTACCAGTATAACAGAGTGGACTGGGGAACAAAGTACAAGAGCATAATCGGTAGTCCTTTTAGGACTACATGTTGAAGGCAAGTGATTAAGAAAATTGAGAGAAAAAGATTATTTTCGGAGTTTACATATTTCCTTCGCCAAGTTTTAAAAATGCAGGAAGGGTATGATTGCAGTTTTCGTTGTGAATGTATTATGTAATTTTTTGAAAGGCCATCAGAAATTCTCTGGCAACGGTTACTGGAAAATTGGCCAAATTTTGGTTCCTGAGAACCTACAAGATAAGCAAATTTTTCGCCCAATTCTTCAATGCAGATATGTTGACAGAAAGGCACCCAAGTTGTATTTTGATGTAGGATGGTAGAAAACCGAATTAAAACCATCTGAGTCAACAAAAATAAAGGAAAATATAAAGTCAAAATATATTTTATCAGAACTGTAAATATTTGCATTATGTAATTTAGACATTACATTATAGAGATTATGGGAACTGATTAAAGATTTCTCTATCTATGGTTGAGATATAGAATTTAATCATCATATGACAAAAACTATCTCGGATTAAACTAAAATTTTTTAAATATTTAATCTCCCCCCACCTTTTTTTTTTAAATTACCTGTAAAAAATTCAATGAGAGCCCAAATATCAAAATTCTTCTTTATTTTTATTTCGATATCGTCGCTGTGTGGCGTAATAATTGATATTAAAATTTCAAAGCAGAACTTACAAGTTAGTAGACTTGTTTCTTATATAGCACTCAATAATAATAATAATAATGGTAATAGTAATAACATAATATAAATCATGAAATAGCATTTTTCAAGTCTCTATGGGGTAAAGCCACACGAATCTATTATTCTACTTATATAAAAGAGTACATTCATTGACTGACTCACTGGCTGATTGAATTACTAAACATAGCCGTAGCAATTCTATGGGAGAGTGGATCACGAATTTTCAGTAGGAAGTTTGATTTTAAGGTCATGGGTAATGATCGCCTCTAAGATTTTTTTCTTTTAATTCTCCCCTTCCTCCTTGGGGGAAAGTGGCAAAAACACGTTTATGAGCATAACTGAGCTCAAAGTTACTTCACGAGGAAGAAATTTCACATGAGGAGACTAGACTTGGATACAAATAATAATAATAATAATTAGTACGAAAAAATATTTTTTTTAGGGAAAGATTTCGTAAAATCAGAATAAAAAACGCCTGTACGTCTTCTAGAAAAAAAAAAAAAAAAAGATGCAATTTTTAGTTTTGGGTGGGGTATTATGTAGCAAAGTCGAAAGCCTTCTTTCGTTTTATATTTGTCATGGAAAATCCACGGGAGTTGCGGTCAGGATTTTTGTGCGTGGGTTAGTTATGCCGTGTACCCAACAAGCAGCAAGACGAACTTTGGCGAATTTTCAACTCTTCCTCCATTTAAGGTCGGAAAACGTTTTCAAATGCAAGTCTGCTCCAATTCTCTCAAAAGGACAATTTCTGTTATGTGGGTTGGTTAAATGTACCCAAGACACAGTACGGAAGGGTTTTTTGATTTTTCCCTTCCTCCCATTGGCGATGTGGGTAAAAAAAACTTGATGCTAGGCATATTGATCTAAACTATCCCAGGAAGACGATATTTGGTGCACTGTTAAAAACGGTTTCTTAAAAATAAATTAAATTGTCTCAAAATAGCTCCGAAACAACATATACTTAAATTTGAAAACCCATGTACTCAATTTTGAGTATATTAAAGTGTCAAACATGGGGATATTGGGATTCTTATTGTTCAACTCCATTATTGAGCATATCAATGTACTCAAAATTGAGCAAATGGTTTTTCAAATTTAAGTATGTATTGTTTCGGAGCTATTTTAAGACAATAAAGCTCATTTTTAAGAAACCATTTTTAACAGTGTGTGTGGGTTGGCTACGTGTAGCCAACAAGCACTGTAAACTAATTTTGCAAAATTTTTCACCTTAAACACGGAGGGGGAGCAAAAACGTAAAATATAATTCTGTCCCAAATTAATTCCTTAAAGGTTATTTTGGGTGTGTGGGTTTATTTTCGGGTCTGGGAATGGATTGCACTTACTTTTGTTGCTGTACAATTATAACGGGTAGATAGAAGAGGGCGCACACAGTGGTCGGGAATATGGCTTTAGCACTCGCCGTGAAAACAACAAGGACACAGCATATTGCAGGCGAGAAAAATCCAACCGAGGTTTGTGTGAATCCTTTTGTTTTTGCTCGCGTTGATGTAAGGCGATGCCGCTGGCAGTGGAAGTGGGATAGTTGCTGTCAAATGCAAAGGGAACACAAACCGTAGCTTTTACCGATTTCAATGAAAGTTTTTTACATTTTGAAATTTTTTTTATTAATAATTGATGTAGAGTTTTGAAAATTGACTAAAATAAATAGTTACCAGCGAAGTGGACAAAGCCCACTAGTAATTAAAAAAAAAAAAAAAAAAACTTTTATTAATGACAACAAGTTATTTTCAGCTATTACTTTTTAAGTCTTACAAATAGTGAGCATAACAAAGGAAAGATATTTGCACAAAATCGGACTTACGATTTTGCTACTATCAATGTTACTTGTTTGTGAATAAATTTTTATTCTTCGAATAAGAAGCGAAAAAAATAAAATAAAAGCTGATATATCGTGAGTTGTAATTCAAGCTACATTCATTCCAAACTATTAATTAACGTTCTGGAACTGATAGCTACATTCGCATGATAAAATAATCTGTCAGGGACATATGTTTCATTCTTTCAAAGTTCTGTATCGGGAGGAACGTTAATTGAAGGAAGCTTTGAGCTTTTGTTATCCATAAATATTTTTTTTCCTTTCTTCTAACACTGCAGATGACGATATTTACACAGAGCGTATTGATCGCTTTGAAATTTAATTATTAAATGACATCATAACATGACTTTTAAAAGTTGTGTTACATTTTAGTGTGTCTTGATTAAGAAACAAAGGAATGTTTGTAGCACATTAACAAGTAAGTTTATTGTTTTAATGTCAGCAATATAAATTTTTATACTTGTAATAACGATAAATTGTACATTTATTTTTTAATCTTACTGGCTATTCTCCAAGGAACGGTATAATCAACCTACAGGTAACAGAGGTTTGTAATCTAGAATTTGTTTTCTCAAAAAGTAAATGTTTTACATTGGGAAAGCGATTCTCTATTTTATTTTCTGGCATATGAAGTTAACAGAAGAAAAATCTTGAAAGTTTATTCGAATTTCTGCCAAGACTGCTTATTAATTTACCAACATATATTTATTTTAATTTTAACTTCATTAAAAGAATAGAAAGATATAATTAACTAGAGTACCTAGATTGTAGTTTAAACTTCATTCGGCCCAAATTATTCTATAGAAATCCCAGAATAAAAATCTTCCACATGATAAAATATACTATTAGAAATATATATTTTGCGCTCAGAGAGTATACCACAAACGTTAATTAAAAGCAGTTGTAAGCTTATAGCAGATACTTTTAATAGATTTTTTTTCTTCTTCCTTTGTTTTGCTGCAAATAATAATAAAAAAAAATGAAAGAAAGGGTCTAGCAGGATAAGGTAGGGTCAGCGGCCCCAGAAAGGTATTTTGAAAATGACTCGTGTGGTAACATCTGCGAGATATAAAACTACCATTGACACAAATTCAGCCTCTCATCTCGCTGCGTTTTGGAGATAATGGATCAAATAGACGCTAGAGGGATAATTTTTAAAATTGATTTTTATGAAAACTATTACAGCTACACTAATGAAACAAAAACTGTTCGTTAGACAAAATATTAGTCTACATTATATATTTTTTGTAGATTTTTTCTATCGTATTTACTATTAATAAAAAATGAAAATATTTGTTTTCAAGGTTTTATTCCTAGTTCACGCAGAGGTACAATCACAGAAAAAATATATAACGTAGCTTACTATGTCTAGTAATACTACCAAAAAGTGCATAAATATAAAATGGGTGCAACACTTCTAAAAAAAATTAAAACTTCTTATGACCGTCTTAGGTACTAATGACTTTACATTTGTCTTTTGATTGAACTCTTTATTACTGTATTAAAAAGCAGTAACATGTTTAGTAAGAACGTACAACTTTGTGAAAGCTCTAAATTACAGTTATTATTCACGTAAAAAAAGAAATATGCTGAGTATTTAAAAATTAAGTCAAAGAAAATATTATTTATTGTAATTCAAAATATATTATTAAAGTATAATTAATCTTCATCACTGTTCTCATTAATAACTGCGTGAATCTCTTCTGATGTAAATATATCAGATAAAACTTGTCCTGTACATAAGATACCGGAAAGATATCGGGCATAAGACAAGTAATAAACAACTGCGGCCATGTGAGAACAACATCCTACTGTTCTTAGACCATTAGGACAGTTGCAGCAATATCGGCGTATGCTTTCGATTGTCGTTCCATTTGGTACATATTCAATGTAAACATGATAAGTTTTACGGTTCACATGCCTTGATCTAACTTCCAGTTTTAATATGCTGAATGTGGTTTTAAGAAACTGTACTGTGAGGTTGCATTCTTCGTCCATTATCTCCACTAAATATGACACAACCTGTGAGAGTTGGTAGGAGCCAGTGAAAAACATAGTTAGCTGGTCTTTATTTAACTGAGGGAAATCTAGGATTTCAGACGATTTAAGATGCTGAAAAGCCGACTTTCGACGATTCCAAAATTTTTTAATGACTTCTTCACTAAGAATATTTACCACATTCATTCTGCTCTCCATGTACTCAAGCAGCTCATCATTTTTATCACCTTTAGAATTTAATCTTTGGCCATACTTGTTTTGAGAAAATTTCCAACAAATTTACAAAGCACTTTCAACTTCGGTATCAGTTTATTATCCAAAGAATTGTGTAGACGGCGATACTTTTGAGCTATTGCACCATGAACTGCTTCTACAACCCCTTTCAATTTTTTAACTCTTCTTTATTCATAGCCTCTTCCGTTGTTAGTTGCGCCCTGTTTCCTTTTAAAGCAGGCATAAATACTGTATAGCCTTTACTTTGTAGGGAATCAACTGAATCGCGAAAACCATGATCTACAATAAAAATATCATTTGGTGATAGTAATGTCTGTAAACCAGTAGAGTCTTGTAAAACAAGTTTTAGTATTGAAGCATCATTTTGAGTGTTGTAGAAAGGTCCTGCGAAGTCTATAATATAACCATTTGTAGTGTAGATGGTGAAAGGTTTGCAAAGATTAATTTTTTTCTGCCCAGTGAAAGATTTCCTTTGATAAAAATTATTTTGACTTTTTTGATATTGTACAGTCGGGGAAAAAAAAAAAACGCAGCACTCGATGTAACTCCGTTGCTTTTCAATGCACAAAAATGTAATAGGTATCATTCGACGGGGAATTGAGAGTAGATTCAGAAAATGAACGGAAATTTTGAATTGGGGGTCGTCTACATATTAAAACGCGCACCAACTTTGATTTTTTCAATGGTAATGCCCCATTTTTATTTTATATTTGAATTCCTGGGATCGCGACAATGCGAAAAAGTATATTGGTTGTATATTTTGCTTATTTTTTCACAGAGTTATAAGCGTTCAAAGTTTGAAGGTGCTAATGTTAAATTCATATTTCAAACTTTTATTAATATCTTCACAAAAAATAACTTGATCGATATAATTCTTTTTTTTACGAGATACAGTGAAGAAACCCAAACATAATTCATCATTAATATTGATTCTGAAAAATATTTTTAATTCTGAAAAATATTAATAAATTCATATTCATAAAAATTATGAATTATGACCTATATTAATTTTTACATAAAATGAATCCTAATACTGAAAAATATGGGTGTACAAATTTGCAGCTCATTCCAGTTATTAGTTTTCGAGATATAAATAAATCTTTCTTTTGGAGTGGTTTACGGGGCCGTCTCTTAAAAAATCTTGAATGAGATAACGAAGCAAATTTTAAAAAATAACGGAGAAAATTGAACAAAATATTTTTATTTTTTATTTAAGGGTCAAATTATATAACAACAACGTCAAATGCAAAGAAATGAAACAAAAATGTTGATTTTTAGACATTTGTGTTAGTATCAAGAATTCCTGTTTTCTAAAGCCCCGCCTTTTATCGTTCTTCAAAACAAAACAATACAGAAACGAAAAGTGAATGTGACTTTGAGTATTCGTGTTAAACCCCTTATTTTACATTGACAAAAATATACACAAGTGGTATTTACTTCATCGATTACTGGTGATAAATTTAGAATCCTTTAAACGAACACTAGAAGAAAAAAATTTAACTAAATAGGCGGGGTTTACTGTTTGAAATACTCTCAAAATAAAATATTTCAAAACAAATTTTCTGTACCACAATTATATTACAGATGGATATACATTATAACTATATTCTTTCTAATTAATATATTTCTATCCATAGTATATTTTATTGCAAAAATATGAACACTGGGTACATGCTTAAGAAATAAGTAACACACAAATTACGAAAGAAACGCCCACTGGCATTGTTACAGATTTTCAAATGATGTGAATCTACGTCAGCAGTCGCGAAAACGTTAATTAAGAAACTATATTTTCATAGAAATTATAAAACAAATCGTACAGTTACAAAGAGTTCAACTGACCCAAAACTGGTAAGTGCTATTAAAATTGTTTAATATTTACTTTATGAAACCTTACAATAATTTATCCGAAAAGATTTAGTTTATGCGTTGTTGTATATATATATATATATATAGCTATATTATTTCAGCTTGTATATTATGTTACACGTAGGAAAGAAAATTTAAGCAATATTTGTGATCAGTATATCCATAATAGATACTTTTTAATTGAAAAATATTGCACTTTTATAAAAAGTATTGTCTGACCAATCGTAAGTATGTATTTAAATATACCTAAAATTATCTAAAAAAGTACTAAAGTATATACATATCCAAAAAACTAAATTCATGATAATTAAGATACTGCAAAGGTGTTAATATTTTTATTTCTTTTTATAACTCTTTTTTTCTTGAAATATTTCCGGTGTGAAACAGTATAATTTTGTCTAGTTCTTGTAGGATCTTAATTTTATTTTTCTATATTTAGAGATAGCCCCCTAACACATTTTTGATCATAACTCTATGAATAACTAAGATAAAGTACACAAACAGTATACTTTTCCGCACTGCCAGACTCTCAGAAATTTGAATATGAAGTCAAAATTGGGTGTTACCATTGAAAAAATCAAAGTTGGCACTCATTTTAATATGCAGATGACCCCCAATTCAAAATTCGACGATATTTCCAGAAAGTGCATTTCATTTCCTGTTGAATGGTGTCTATTAAGTTTTTCTGCGTCAATTAATAACGAAATACCATCAAGTGCTGCGTTTTTTTTTTCCCCGACTGTACATAAATCGCAGATAAAAACACGTTGATTATCAGATATATTTAATAACTTCTTGCCTACACTGGAGGTCTTAGAAATAAGATCTTGACGTGTAATAGCACCATAACTAAAATATTTTGGCAAAATCCCTCTCTCAAAATCTTTCATGATCTCGTCAAAAAATTCTGATGCGTATTGTTCATATTGCAAAACCAAAACAGCAGCAGTGGTCTTATTTGAATTTCCTGTCCTTAATTTGAAAAGAAAAATGATTAAGGCTTGCGTCACAGTCCGAGTTTTTGTATTTTTCATTTAAGGTAGCATATGTTTGAGCTCTATAATGTTTTCCCAAGTAAAGCCTGTCAGGGATTTAAGTTGATTTTCTGATAATCCATTTTCTGTTCGATCGAACAATGTTAGATTAGATGTTTGGGAAAGTACATTTATAAAAGTAACTAATTCTGATTTTTTAATTTTACTTGTATTAGAAATGATGCATAAGCGGGACAAGTCCTCTTCATAAATTCTATCACCAATCATATGTTCATTGCAGCAACAATCACCATTGGGTATAAAAATCATTTTTCTTGAGAAAATGTCACATCGTGTTTCAAGAGATATTACTCGTAGATTTACTTCTGCTTGACATATTATACAGAACCGATGTGTTGATACTACCTGTGGAAAAGGTATTTCAATATAATCATCTTCTTCAGGACTAGCGACACACAAAATCATCATCGTTTATATCTACAGGTTCGACTATTGTAGAATCACTGTCAGTCTCGGAATCACTCACGGTAGGCTTTGAAGTTGAGGCTGCCTTTTTATAAAAACTAGACGACATTTGTTGCATATTACGTCACTTACCGAGATATTCTTATGGAAACAATCACTGTATGTTTTAGCTTCATTTTCAGTTTTGATAACTTATCTATACTTGTTATCTTTACGCAAAATTAAAAGTTCAAATTCGGTGAAACAATACGCAGAAGATTATTTAAGTTGAGCTAATATACTAGTAGGGATAGTATAATAATAGGTATATTGCAGCCACGTTCCTTAAAACTACCAAGCGACGACGCGTCCAAAATGTTGGATGTGTGCCAGCTTGTGATTTGGAAAACATCCAATAATTCGCGCTCTGTTATCATTCGTTTTCTCTGAGCCAGATGACTGTTACCCCTATTTTAACAGTGAATTCGTTGAATTAGCGCTTGCGTAGAGGCTTCCATAGGTTGAGGAATAAACAAAATGCTACAAATTATACACACGCAACTAGCTGGAAAGCGACAAGTTGCATCTTGTTCTTTAAAAACGTAGTTCCACAAACAATTTTCAACTCTTTATGTCAAAATCAACGTCTTACTTATATTTTTAATTACCAACTAGTATATTTTTTAGTAATAAACATGTTACTACATTTTAATATAGTAATAAAAATTTCAATCAAAAGACAAATGTACAAAAGATCATTAGTACCTAAGATGGTCATAAGAAGCTTTAATTTTTTTTGGAAGTGTTGCACCCATTTTATATTTATGCAATTTTTGGTAGTATTACTAGACATAGCAAGCTACATTATATATTTTTTCTGTGATTGTACCTTTGCGTGAACTAGGAATAAAATCTTGAAAAAAAAATTTTTCATTTTTTATTAATAGTAAATACGATAGAAAAAGTCTACAAAAAATATATAATGTAGACTAATATTTTGTCTAACGAACAGTTTTTGTTTCATTAGTGTATCTGTAATAGTTTTCATAAAAATCAATTTTAAAATTTATCCCCTCTAGCGTCTATTTGATCCATTATCTCCAGAACGCAGCGAGATGAGAGGCTGAATTTGTGTCAATGGTAGTTTTATATCTCGCAGATGTTACCACACGAGTCATTTTCAAAATACCTTTCTGGGGCCGCTGACCCTACCTTATTCTGCTAGACCCTTTAGTTAACATGTTTCTTTTTTCTTTCTTTTTTTTGTGTTTCGTGTTTCATTTGTAACAAATAAAACAGATTCTGTTCTTTTATGCTGCAAAAAAGAAAAATTTGGAGTGACTCCACACGACTTTGTGAATATTAAGTATTTAAGTGTTGTGTAAATAATTTAAGATAACCGAAGTCGTTAAATAAACAGAAGGGAGAATTATAATGCGAGGTTTGAATATTTTTCTCCATATGGTATGTTTCTTAATTTTACGCTACTGCACTTCAAATAATTTGAGCCCATAGGTCATAACGATATTGCATATTTCGTTGTGTCACTGTACAAATCTGTAAGTGTTAGATTTATCAAAATCTATACAGTTCATGTGGCGGTGACATAAATAATGTAAATTTTCATTTCGTTCGAATAAGGTGTTTAAACGATAACGCACTTTAAATAATTTGAGCCCATAGGACATAATAATAAAGAATTTTTCTTTGTCTCCTTGTAAAAAAAAATAAAAAAAAAATAAAAATAAAAATAAAAATAAATAAATAAATAAATAAAAAAAAAGAAAGAAATCTATAGGTACTAGATTTACCAAAATCTATACAGTTCAAGCATTAGTGATCTATAACATGCATATAAACTTTCAGTTCAATCGAATAAACTTTATAAGCGCTACAGCACTTTACATAATTTGAGCCCATAAACCATTTTTCTTTGTGCCGCTGTAAAAAAAAAAAAAAAATAAAAAAAAAAATAAATAAATAATAATAATATAATAGATAATGAAAGAAATATATAGGTACTAGATTTACAAAAACCTATACAGTTCAAGCATTAGTGATCTATAACATGCATATACATTTTCAGTTCAATCGAATAAACTATATAGGCGCTACAACACTTTGAATAATTTGAGCCCATAAACCATTCTTCTTTGTGCCGCTGTAAAGTAATAATAATAATAATATTAATAATAATAATAATAAAATAAAAGATAATAAAAAAAAAGAAAGAAATCTATAGGTACTAGATTTACCAAAATCTATACAGTTCAAGCATTAGTGATCTATAACATGCATATAAACTTTCAGTTCAATCGAATAAACTTTATAAGCGCTACAGCACTTTAAATAATTTGAGCCCATAAACCATTTTTCTTTGTGCCGCTGTAAAAAAAAAAAAATTAAAAAAAAAAAAGAAAATAAATAATAATAATATAATAGATAATGAAAGAAATCTATAGGTACTAGATTTACAAAAATCTATACAGTTCAAGCATTAGTGATCTATAACATGCATATAAATTTTCAGTTCAATCGAATAAACTATATAGGCGCTACAACACTTTGAATAATTTGAGCCCATAAACCATTTTTTTTGTGCCGCTGTAAAATAATAATAATAACAATAATAATAATAATAATAATAATAATAATAATAATAAAATAAAAGATAATAAAAAAAACGAAAGAAATCTATAGGTACTAGATTTACCAAAATCTATACAGTTCAAGCATTAGTGATCTATAACATGCATATACATTTTTAGTTCAATCGAATAAACTATATAGGCGCTACAGCACTTTAAATAATTTGAGTCCATAAACCATTTTTCTTTGTGTCGCTGTAAAAAAAAAAGTGCTGGATTCATAAAAGTCAATAAGGTTTGTACTACGGTGATCCATAATATACGTACCAACTTCCAACTCATTCGAACAAAGCGTTTAGATACTATCGTGTTCATTCACATACGTACACACAAGTACATACATACATCACCGTAAAAATAGCAAAAATGAACTCAGGGGACTTCAAACCGTATAGATGTCAATGTCGAACTTTCATTATGATTACAATATTTCTTCACATATGTGTGTTCGAAAAATAAAAAAGGAAAAGGAAATAAAGGAGATGAAATGAATTTAATAAAATTAAAATTTAATAATAAAAATGTACCGATTTCATAACTATGAAATTCCATTTTATTGCCCAAACAGAAAATTTCATTTTCGTTATGCATTTTCTAATTTTTTATTTTTTATTTTTTTGTAAAGTGAAACATTTTTTTTACAGAAATAAGGAGAGAAACACTACTTTTTATATTTTCTGTACAAATAATAAAAAATGCTGAAAATGCTATTTTAAATAAGGCCAGTTTAAAAATATAAATGTCTTTTTACTATCATTTTGCATAATTTGTCTCTTTATTGCTGAATATTCTACAAAGTGCTTGAGATATTCAATTAGATTACAAAACGTTTAAAAATCATTTGTTCAATAAAAATTTATTATTTTACTTCTTAAGAAAATAATAATAAAAAAAAAAAAAAAAATGATTTTGATGAAATTCTGGCAAAAGCAGAATTTAGTTTAGGACGGAGGACTATTAGTTTTTTTTTTCTTCCCAATTATAACATCGCTTTCAAATTATTCAATTATATTTTCGATAAATTTTAGATTTCGATAAATGTCCAACTGTCGAAAAATGATTTCGACAAATGTCCAACTATCGAAAACGACAACGCAAAAATCCCAGATTGAGACTAATAGGCCCCCAGTCCTAAAAAACAGAAATAAAAAATAATAATATTTTTTGATTGTTGCAGTTTAGTTTTATATTATTACATTACCAATAAATTTCATTTAGGTACCCCCTTACCTCTATTTAAGATGTTATTCTTCAGAAATTAATATAGTCATTTTAAGAATATTTTAAAACTATTACAAATATTTAAGAATATTTATAATGAAAGAGTAGTTTTGCTGATTTTTAAATAAAACGATTAAATAGTGTGAACAATTGTCTAGATTCTCTATAAAAACTTTAAATTATTAAATCGTAATTATTCTTATAATATACACGAAGTAACCAAAGTAACATAAATTGTTTGGATTGTTTATATAATTAAGTATTTTTATAGTGGCAATAATTTTAACTATCAAACTTTCTAACATATCTTACTGCATAAAAAATAATAACAAAGCTTCAGTTAAAATTAAAGCTTGCTAGTATAGATAATTAGAATAAAGGGAACACTTGTGTTAAAAGTTATTTTTAATAGTTTACTTGCCATATTCATTAGCAAATTACTTGTTTGTGAGTAAACATTTATTCTTTTGATAACTTCATTAGTACAAGAACAAAAGAATTGGAGCAGATTCAAGTTGTTACTTAGACGGAATTCACTTTCAAACTGATAATTAGCATTCTGGAATTAATAGCTAGATTCTCACGATAAAATAACTTGTCAAGAACGGTATTTTATTTTTTCAGAATTCCATGTTGATAATAACGTTAATTAACGTAAGCTATTTGCTTTTGTAATCCACAAATAGCTTTTCCCTTTCTTCTGTTCTAGATGTCGTTGTTTACATATTACCTGATTGTAAATACATAAATTAAATTTTAAATATCATAAAATAATATTTTGTTGGTCTTTGGATTGTTTTATATGCAAAATAATATATATATATGCAAAATATATTTATATGCAAAATAATATATATATATATATATATACTACATAAACTGAAATATATTTTTAAACTTATTATTATTATTATTTACGACGACTATATGCTATATTTTATACGAAGTTTTGCTAAAATTTTTTCAGGTCAGTGGTGTTTGGTGTGTTATAAATGTGTCAGTCTGGGAATATTTACTTATTTAGAGTAAAACAGTTCGGATTAATGGAAAAAATTATACTAATAGAAGCTGTGAAGATAAGATTAATCCTACAAAAAACTTGTTGATTAGTACAGGAGGAATTAACCTTTTTTTTGCAAATTTTCTTTAAAATTTATTTCAACTACTTATTGTTATCAATAAACTCACACGTGATTTATTTCTTATTTCTATGGAGTAATTTCTGAGGTAACTTAATGAAGGAAAACCAAAGGTATAGAACTAGATCTAATTTGCACTAAATTCGCGCAAAATTCTACTTTGTATTATCTAATTGTGAACAGTTATGTAAAAACAGATATTGAACTATAATTCTATGAAACACTCGGATTTATACTAAAATTTTAATATTTATACAAAATTATATTAATATAATACAATGTTTACACTAACGCAATTTAAAATGCTATCATTAAGCAACGATTTATGTACACAGTTTATTTTTTATTAAAACAGCAATTTTTAAAAATAATTGTTTTGAATATTTTTGTGAAAATAAAATTTCCAACAAAATATATTTAAATAAAATAATAAAATCAATCCTGCGAAATTTACTTACGATGCGATGTAATGACGCTAAACCGCATCTGATTTTTTTTTTTTTTTTTTTTTTTTTTTATGTATGGAATAGAAAATCATAAAATTCAAACAAATTCAATCCTCTAATGCAATATACACATTTTCTGTTATTTATGTAAAATATGTGTATATATATATATATATATATATATATATATATATATATATATTCATATAATCCTTGGTAGTAAAAGAATGAGAACGAAGAATAGTCAGTCAATTAATTCACCTATATATATATGAAATATGTATATAAAATACGTATCTTGAAATTAGACAGATAGTGTTGGCACGCACGTGCACTCATGTCCTACGAAATTAAATTTAATTTCGAACATATCGTTATTTTTATATTAAAGTCTTAGTTTGGTAATTTGTTTTTAAATAACGTTCTGTAAGTTTTTTTAATTAGAAAAAAGAATTTTTTTAAATAATCTTTTACCGGGGTCCTTATTTGAACTAATCAATTTATTTTCAGTATTGTTTCTTAAATTCAGACTGAAATGTGATTGAAATTTTAATTCACACGCAAAAACGTCTGAAGCGCATAATTATTAAAAATTTAAAACTTTGAATGCTTCTGAATTTGCGATATATATAAGTGTTTTTGTATAAATGAACAGAGATATGTATTTGAATAGAGTTCAGAGCTCAGAATGCAGATATATGACAGTTCAGACATTTAGTAATACAGACTCAAGTATTATTTAGTTTTTTTTTTATTTTTTTATTATTATTTTTTTTTTAATGTGGAATCTGTTTTAACCAACGTTAGTATGAAGCGTTTAAAATTATTTTCACAATCATTAAATTTAACATTATTTTATAAAATAAGTATTGAGGCTATTTAAATCATTTTAGCTTTATGAAACTGAATTATCAAAGAATAATGCAATAAACATGCATATTTTATTTTCATGGTGTTATGTTTGAAACATTTAATAAAACACTATGTTTAGCAAAGTTTATTTAGTTTATTTTTATTTTATTTAATTTTTTTAAGCAACCAATTCTCTCTCAGATAATAAAGAAAAAAAATATTATGATGAACTCAGCCAATAACTTGTAACTAATAAAGCGAATTTGTAACTGAATAATCTTCAACGATCTAGACAAAATTACTGATTCATTTTTCCAATTTAAAAACTCTTTTCTTACACTTGATTACTTACATCTCAATGCAAAACAAACAATTTTTCTAGTGTCCATGTAACAAGTTTTTTTTTTTTTTTTTAAAGAAACAGTTTTCCAGGTTTCAGAGACAGCGATTTTCACAGAATTGTCAAGCAACCAAATCTCTCTCAGATAATAAAGAAAAAAAAAATATTACGATGAACTCAGCCAATAACTTGTAACTAATGAAGCGAATTTGTAACTGAATAATCTTCAACGATCTAGACAAAATTACTGATTCATTTTTTCCAATTTAAAAACTCTTTTCTTACGCTTGATTACTTACATCTCAATGCAAAACAAACAATTTTTCTAGTATCCATGTAACAAGTTTTTTTTTTTTTTTTTTTTTTTTTTAAGAAACAGTTTTCCAAGTTTTAGAGACAGCGATTTTCACAGAATTGTCACACAGTTTACAAAAGTAAAAAATAAAATAAAATAAAAGATCTATTAAACGCACTGCTCGAGAAATTTGATGTGGAAAGATGCACTAAGCTTTACATATTTTATTAATAACTATTTTAAAAATGTACTGGAACCAATTTTGTAATGACTACATATGTATACTACTTATTAAACGAAGACAATTATCATCCCCTATAGCTTGTCCGAAAGGATTTGGTCAGTTAATCCACAGGCTCCCCGTTCGAATTTAAAATTCCTCGCTCTGGAAATCGCATTATGAAATCTTTTCACTTTAATGTTATTAATATTTTAAAGATTTTTTAGAATATTCTAAAATCTTTTTTTTTTTTTTTTTTTTTTTTTTTTATCCGAAAAATAAAATATATATATTTTCGTTTCTAAAAAGTTTTTATTGTAGTCAGTAATGTTTACTTAATCCAAAAATTAAACGGAAAAAGATGACGGAATTTCAGACAATTTCAGTATTCTGAAATGATGTACATTTTAAGATACATCAAGTGTCTGAAATAAATAAGACCCTTTTTCACATCTTTAAAATTAACCTTTTACACGCCACATTCAGATCCTAGTGTAATTTAAATTAGTTTTTTAGATATTTTGCCTTCTAATGCTTTAGCTTAAAGAACTCAATCATTAAAATGTGTTTTTTTTTTTTAAAAAAAAAAGTAATATAATTTAAGATTATTATATTTATTACTATTAATTTTATATTTTTATATTTAAAATTATTAATTTAATGTTATTATATTTTAATATTATTATATATTTTATTTTATTTTAATAATGTAAGCTATTTTAAACATGACAGCCCATTTTTAGAATCATTTGCTTATTTTTCTAAATTATGTGAAATTTTAAATTGCGGGGTAAAAAGGAAAATGGTCATTTTTATAATTAAAAGGAAATAGGTCATTTTTATAATTTTCTGTACATTTAATTTTTAAATGAATTTTTAATTCCATGTTCCATTTATGGAACACTGGCGTGTAAAAGTATAATCACTCCATTTGAGACACACCTTTGTCTTCATTTCAGACACTTGTAATTACAATGCACGATATAAAATCATACAAATAAATTTTTGACGGATTTGTTTTTATTCATCTGCAATATAAAAGGAGATGCACAAGTTCCACACTTTTTTTTTTTTACCCGTAATACTTGGAGGGATTTTCACTTTTAAAAATTAATAAAAAGAACTGAACAAAAAAGACATATTATTCGTACTGGAATAAAAGACAGTGCAGTAGAGTGCCGATTATCCGAACTCCAATTAACCGAACTTCCAATTATCCGAAATGCTTATTTCTCTATTTTTTTTTATTTATCCGAACAGCCTATTTCTCCCCTTTGAATGCTTGGAAACAGCTATGAAATGGCTCGAATGGCAGAACGATGCAGATCCTGTTCAATCAAAAGCTTTTTTGCTTAAATTATAATCTCTTAAGTTAAAATAATAATAATTATGATAATAAATGATATAATAATATTTTTAAATATTATATAAGATAGTGGAATAAACGTCCCTGACTATGAATTTTTTGATTTAAAAATTTCATAAGTTATTTGGAATTTACGATTTACTTAACATGGCAGAATAAGGCAAAATTGAGCATAAACGTCCATTTTGAGGATCATAAATATATCAGATCACTTCAAAATAACACTTATGGTATTTATTTAAGTTACGATATTTGTTATTTAGTTCAAAAATTTTTAATTTTTAAACACGCCAGCACAAATTGTTGCTGCCATTCTTAAACCTGGATAAAGTGTGAAGGTTTTTTTATTGTCACAATATCCCTTAAATTGTTCTGTCCAATTATCCGAACTTTTGCTTATCCGAACTAGGGTCTGTCCGGACGTGTTCGGATAATCGGCGCTCTACTGTATTAATAAGAAATATGGGAAAAGATGGGGGATAATAGTTATTAATGTTTTGGTTCATTGCTCTACTGTAATCATTTGCACACTACAGCTAATTAGACTGAAATTTATTCTTAACGTGGATTCCAAACCACTGTGAATATCCATGCTCAAATCTTGGCTTGAACCCAGTATGTGTGAACTGATGGGCAGAGCGCTAAAGATTCAGCAACCAGATTTGCTAACAAATAGCCAATAAGGAAAACTGAGAGAAAATTGAAAATCACTAATTAAATAAGATAAATCCATATTGTAATTTATTTTTAAAGACTTAAAGGTGCATTTGCGAAATTTCTTTCTATGATATAATGATTTTACAGTTTTTGAACATTATAGAAATCTTGCTGTTGACACTAATAAAAAATATAGCATTTGTGTTAGCCTGTCACAGAACTGTAAATTCGGTGCATTAATTTTTACTAATACATTTCTGTATTTGACAGGGATGATGCGTTACAGTACTGCTCAATGTATGCCTGTGGGTCAAGTTGATAACTACTGTCGGGAAGATAATATGCCCGAAAACAGAACCCTTTTCTACCCGAATGGCATGTCGGTGGATGTGATCGACATCTACACTCACGTTTGTCCTTGCGGCGATGGATTGGTGTGTGAAGACAACTTCTGTGCTCTGGAAGAAGAAGATACGTCCTACGAGAACAATTATTTATACTAAAAACAACAACTGCATTAATACTAATCATATGCTAATCATTATTAGAATTACACAAGAGTTCCAGTGGATACTAGAACATATCGCTCTCTTTATGGAAATACGTCATAATTAAAAAAAAAGGGTTTAACGCAATAAAATAGCAACTATACCTGGTGTACACTACACCTAATTAATGTCGTAGTAGCGGCAGTGATATTTGCTATTGTGTTTTCGAATTAGAAAGAATTTTCTAACTGACGCGTGCAGTTTGATTTCTCTGTGTTTTATTACAATTTTTTATTTTTTTTTAATTTTTCACTGCAATCAGTTATGGTTATGACCCTATTATCTTTATCTTAAGGTTAGAAGACATTTAGATACGTAGAAATGTACGATATTTATCGTCGTTTCTTTATTAAGTGCAATGAAATAAAATAAAGCAATATATTCCATCTTCTGTACTAAAAAAAGGGAATTTTTTAAAATCAAATTTGTTCCATAAAAAGAGCGTTGACAAATTTGCTTATATCTGTATTGTTTACATGGTGGATCATCATAGAATCACATTAATTTATATTTAAATCTGTTTTATCACTATCTAGAGTGAATGTATGTTCTATTCATTTTATATATTTATATCATGGCAGAGAAGTTCTTCCTCTGTAGAATAAATTGGAAGGTGTGAAGATTTATTTGAGATGATATTTGTTAGGTTCACTGTAAAAAAGGTTTATAATTTATTTAAGAATATGTATTTTTATTCTACTTGGTTTAAAAGTGTTGAATCTCTTGGATTTGTATTTTGCAACCTACTAAAATATATAATTGTTATGTTATTACATTCAGAAACAACAACAACAACAATAAAGTAAAACACTTGTTTATGAAAAATGATATTATATGAGTTTTTGTAGATTAATTATGAATAACGTAATTCTGCATTTTTAAAATTATAAAGCTAGTATCTAGGCATTTCTTTTTATATTGCATATTTATGCATATTTATTTTATTTCAAATTTTTAATTAATTAGGATATTTTTTTTTCTTATTGCATTAAATAGTAAAGTAAAAAAAAATAATTAGAAAATTTTCAATGTTCTAAGCGGCGAGTGTTTGTTATGAACATCGAATAGAATAAAAGTAAGACAATTTTGAAATCCCGAAACATATTACTACCATATGAGGAAAAGTGAGCACGTCGATTGTCATTTTTTATTTTTTATTTTTTTATTTATTTTTAATGAATATTCATTTTGAAATACATTACTGAGCAATAAGTTAAGTAATTTTTCTATAATACATTGTAATGGGATGCACAAATCTATGGAAGACATTTTCTACACTAAGAAAGAAAGTGCTTAAGAAAATGCAAATACTGTTCGTTTTCGATTCGTGTCGTAAACAAACAAGGATTATTCTATTGTCGGAATAGAATTGTCCTTGTTTATTTAGATTCGAACTGGAGAACGAATATGTAATTTATCACATTTAAAAAAGCAAATATAGTTTCGCACATTGATATTCTCATTGCTCAAAATTGATATATGCTGTGTGTTTACTATTAGAAACGAGTGCACTTAGTATGCAATAATTTTAAAATAGCATTCTATAACTGCATGTAATTAGAATACTAATTAATTAGTAGTCATCCAGTAAGCAGAACTGGATAATAAACTTAGGATTTTCTAATAAATCTCAATTATTTGAAAGTTCATTTCAGATTTTTACATTTACAAAACTTCTGTTTTTAAAATCTCTGTAACTAATAAGAGTTTCAAAAGGTGTAAAGTTTGTAACTTAACATAACGCTTGCAATAAAATTATCAAAAGAATCTTCTACTCAATGTTATGTTGCATTTGCAGCATAAATACATTGGTACATATTTGAAATGATTACTTTAAAGAAATTTTTCGTGAAAGGAAAATACTTTGTCTGTTTCGACAAAAGCAAGCCCCTCATTTGTACATATAAGCATTTTTCTATATTTAATGCCATAAGGATTATTTTATACACAACTTGTTTAGCCAAATTATGTGTTGTACTCTTTGTATAGGCCTGGCGCCAAAACTGGTTCATATTTTGTATGCGAGAATATTTCGCTATTTAATAAAATAATTTTGTGATATCTTGGTGTTATTTCTTTATATTTGAAACACAATGCTATATATCCAATTTATTATATAAACAAACATTTATTCACAATTAATTTATTAACGATTTTAGAGTAGAACGATGTAATATCGTCTTTCGTAACACTTGCGAAAAATGACGTGTGACAATGTAATAAAAACTTTCTTCTGTATTTAACGATAAAAATTTATTCAGTGCAATTTTTTTAATAAAATTATTATTGAACAAAATTATTACTTTCTTCAAGATTAAATAGTAGGAAGTACTGATTCATAAAAGTTTTCGACTTCTGTTTTCGATGGTATACGTTTTGAGAGATCCAGAACACTATTTAACCATTTTTAGAAAATATCTCTCTGTCCGCCCGTCTGTCTATCTGACTCTGTCTATGTGTCTCTGTGTGTAAAAGAGTAATTTTTTACAACTGTATCTCAAAATATACTGCATAGAATTTCAAATAAATGTATGCGTAATTGCATCTTGACATATACGAGTATTAGTGCATAGCCGCTAATAGTGCAAATCGCACATTAGATGGCGCTGATATAATGCAATTACTCCCATTTAAAGGAGGGCTATATCTCAGCTTCCATAGAGTATAATCGAACCAAACTTGAAATGCCAGAGGGCCATCATGAAGCATTACGTCAATTCTATTCAGGTACATCTCGGCCGATAGATGGCGCTGTTAGGTTGAAATTTCCTCCGTGAATGGGAAGGTCAAATTGTACTGTATATAATTGCACAAAAGAAAAATAAATATATAAGAGGACCATTATGATGTATGCTGATACAATTTAGCTGCATATCATCCGGCTGGTGGCGTTGCTGCGCTGTATTATACCTTGCGAATGGGGAGGCTATATCTCAGATTCTATTATGTATAAACTTCCAAAAAACAATGTAAATAACTTGGTATATGGGAGGGCCATTATGACATTTCATGCTGATTCAATTTGGGTGCATAACTGTCGACAGGTGGCACCGCTATCTGCTGTATTTTACGCATCAATAGGAAGGCTATGCCTCAGATTCTATTATATAGTTGCACAAAACTTGGTATATGAGAGGTCTTTTATGAAACACTATGTTGATTCAATTTTGGTGTATATCGGCCGGCAAATGGCTCTGCTACTCACCCTCTGTGAATTTTCCCATGGTTACATCTCAGTATCTGTTGATTGAAGTTGCACCAAATTGTAAAATCTTTATAAAGAGAAGAGATGATTAAACATTTATGCCTGTTAAACAATTAATGGCGCTGTCATGTAGAATAATATAGAGGAAAGTTTTTCTTATGGCAACAACATTATAGTTTTCCACATGGGGTACAGCTGATTTTCATCTCAGAAAATATACAGAGACAAAAAGTTAGTTTTGTACCTTAGAGACAACATCTTAGAAAATGCATTGTCTTTTCAGTACTTTTTTTAAATATTAAATGAAAACAATCGCTGACTTTGTTTAAAATTTTCCCAGCTTTTCCCATTTATTTTAAAGGTACTGGCAAGTTTTTTTGAAAAATAGTTATATTGGAAAATTACACTTCCAAAAGGTGCGAAGCAATGCTCTTACATACACAATTCTATCCTGGTTGACAATTATTATTATTTTTTTTTTCTCATGACGCGGCGCGTATGCGACAAGCATTGGCCGAGAGGTAGCCGAAATGATGACCATTTGCGAAGGAGCAGCCAATGGGCGGTCATCGCTACTCCTAACAGGAAGAACACATCCATTCCTTATCCGGGATTCGAACCCAGGCCCAACCGTGTAGAAGTCAGGGACGCTAACCACCACACCGTTTGGGCGGCACAATTATTATTATAAATATATATATATATATTATATTTCAAAATGTTTGATTTCTCATTGTGTACATTTGTGCGAATATTTTGTCCCATTCTGCCATATTAAATACGACAAAATAACGGGAACACAGTGCCTCTTGTTGAACGATTTGCACTAAATGTTTAAGCATAAAAACTTCTTTACACACAATAAAATAAAGGGAAGCACTGCCGGTTTTGAAAGGACGTGGTTTTTCTTCTTCTTCTTCTTCAGAAAAAAAAAAAAGCGTGTTACAAATTTGGAGGCAAAGGCAGGACTGTTTTTCTTTTGCCTCCAAGTCTGTACCACGTGTTTTTTACACTTGAAGAAGAAATGCCACGTCCATACGGAACCTCTAGTGGTTCCTTTTATTTTATGGTAAGTGAAGAAGTTTTTATGTTTAAATATTTATTATACACCAGTCCTTTAATTTATAATTTAATATGCATTAAAACTTGATAGACATCAAATTATGTCAAGGTGCAATGAAATACAATTTTTTTTAATTTTTATGCATTAATTCTTGATTTAGAGCTGCCAAAAAATGTTTGTTACATGCACTCACAAACAGAGTGTAATGACTATTGAGACATTCATCATATAGATCTTCGGTCGTTAATTTATTGTCATAAAGATACCAATATATATACAGATGAAAGCTATATGTACAAGTTATAAAAAATGAAATGCATTATATCAACTCAGATGCGCCCCATGCATTCTACCTTACTGGATGAACACCAAAATTTAATTGACTGCCAATCACCTTATCCCGATCACATCGATCTGGAAGGTTGGCTTATTGAGTAAAAAAGAGATGGACGTGCTTGGTTGCAAGACACCTTCTCGCTAAACTTGAGATGCGCAAAGCGTACAAAAATCTGATAACCATCCACCCATTGACGCATAGATAATTTAACGTATTAGATGAAAACAACTCACAACATATGCACATATTCCTTGACACAATACCGAAACAAACAAATACGAGGGATATTCCAAAAGTACCGTAAAATCCCGAAAGTAACCCCCCCCCCTTTTTGAAAAGCAAAACGGATAAATTTCAGGTGGGGGGGAGGGTTATAATCAAGATTCTTTAAAAAAAAGATGAAGAAAAGGGAGGGGAGGTTATATTTGATGGAGGGGGTACTTTCGGGATTTTACGGTACTTACTTAAAAGGAAATATTAAAGGTAATTTCTTAGATTAAAGGTAAAAAAAAACTGTGTAATGATTTCATTGATAACATGCATCCGACACTTTATGAAAAATTAGTTAAATTAGAAATAATATATAAATATTAAAACTTAATTCAATGCCAAACTTAACTTGCAATGCCGACGTACCGTAAGTGCGCCCGAAGATTGGATGTAGCTTTGTTGGATGGAGAAAAAAAAAAGGGGGGGGGGCGTTACCTTCAGGATAACGGAGACATTTCACTTTCAGCCAGAAAAGGGATGGGGGGTATATTCGATGGGGGGGGGTTACTTTCGGGATTTTACGGTAAGTTTTTTTTTTTTTTTTTGAAAGAGAAGATGGTACACCAGGTGAAACATACGATTGACTTGAGAAACCGTTGCTGGTGAACGACGGAAGGAGCGTCAGTGAAGGTGGAATGACGTATGCGTAGAGCGTCGAAGAAAAGGGAGTAGAAGCAGACCAGCATGCCCGATGTTATTCGAGTACAAATCACAATGGCAGTCAGACCTATGCTGACAACGTGGTCACCAATCGAAGCACGTGCTGTTAACCTGTTTGAATGGGTACCTAGTAAAAGTGTGTCTGTCATCCACGAACCCTACAAATGATGTATTGTTAAGAGGCCATGTCTCGTCAAATGGTTGGTCAATAGTGTTGCAAGTTCAGTGAACGAAGGCAGAATGCGGAAGATGATGGTCTAAGTGGGCATCGCTTTACATCCATGATTATAAAAACAACATTACTAGATTATAATAGAGTTCTGTATCAAGACGGGTACCCGCAAATCCAGCGAGCTATCCGTTTTCTGAGTCGAGTGCAAGTCCTGTTTGTATTATATTTCGACCCGCGGGTCTACCTGCAAATAAAATTTTCACCGAAGATTTAGTAACGCTATTTTATTTGTGAATCTAACACTTTGAATGCAGAGATTGGATGACATTCACTTCCTCCATAGTATTTTTAAAGCAATTTGACTCATAACATGAGTTTAATTACAATTACATAAATATTGGATACTTCACGTTTAAAACGTTATTTGCAGAAATGATTTGTCTTTGAATATATATATGCTACTTTGTTTTGCTGTATTTATTCTATCAAAACTTTTGGGGACAGTGGATGTTTCAAAATTTTAAATTTTGAATATAACAAAATATAACAAATAATGTAAAAAAAATATCGTAAATATAACAAAATTTGAATTTTTTTTACGTTTCCACTGAAGTTTTGTTAATAATTACACATATGTACATATAATTTTTTATTTAATATTTAATTGTGTGATAGAATTTCAATTTAGTCTCTTATGCCATAAAATTATAAGTTTATTGCGGATCAGAAGCTTCAGGATCGGGTCGGGTTGCGGGTCAAAATTCCTTTTGCGGGTCGAGTCGTGAGTCATACTTACCCAACCCGCTCAGGACTCTAAAGTACAAGATACGATGTTAGCAGACCGCTGTTTCGAGACGTCACCTGCAAACAATGCTGAAGTGTAGCAGGCTGTGCTACAATTTCTTGCATCACAGAGAGCACATTTACCTATTCAGTACTGAAAAAAAGTAGAGGACGGATTCCCTATACTGGCTGTGGAGGAAAATGTGCTCGAAAATCACTATGGCTTTTAGGTGAATTTGCATCTTGTTTTAACGATAACTACTTTCTGTGACAGGGGGAGGTGGAGGAAACCTGCTTTGGTGGAAGGGAAATGTCGATTTGGTGATAAAGATACCAGTTTGGCGAATGAATTGGTGGATTGGTGGGGATATGATGTTCGGGAACAAATTGGTTATTAATTCGGGTTTTATTCTAATGTATATAATGCAGTCAATGGTTTTACCAGAGTGGCTTTTTGAAACTGATTGCACGCTTTGACAAATGTCTCAATGTCAGTGCTAACTACGTCAAAAAATAGTACAAGGTTTATGTTAGTTTATGTTGTCATGGTGTGATTGGTTTTGGCAATAAATTTTCCATATAAAAAAAATGACGAAACTTACTTTCTGAACGTCCTTCGTTATACTAGAACACACAGAAAATAAATAAAAATTGCTAGACAGAGGAGAAAAAAAAAACTTGTTATAAACTCACGATAACGAAAAATAGAATTATTTGTTTAAATTTATTATCGACATAGTCAAGACAAGTAGTAGACAACTTCCTTCCTATCGCTCCCTAGTTTTTATAGTGGGCGGTAAAAATTTAGTCCGAAACAGAACCAATTTCTTTTTTAAAATTTTAATTGACTTTCTAAAAACATTGAAATGGAAACAGGCTCAATTACTACATGCTTTAACTTGTTATAACTCTGCTTTATAAATTTTATAAAGTAAAATTACTTCCCTACTATACAAATTACCCTACTGTGCAATCGATTTCGCAGTTAGAAACTTTTACCTCTGAAAGAGATAAAAAAGTAAGTGGCAGGTATACAAAAAATAATATTTTAAAACTTACCGCCGACCTTAAGATCTCTGTTATTAGTAAAATTTTTTAATCACCGACCGGTTCCACAGTAAGGGTGACCTATAAATTAGGGAAGTTACTTTATAAAACTTATAAAGCAGAATTACAGAGAGCATAGCTGCCAACATTAATAATTTTTAAATTAGATTTATCAACCAGTATTTTTTAAAAGGAATCTGCCACATATATTTTCGACGAATAAATAAAACTAAATTCACTGAAAACATTTATAAAAACCTCCCAGTATGAAGACTCCGTTGAAAATAAAGGAGACTTAGCATGTATGAGAAAGTTAAAACTTGTAACGAACCTGGCCTGTACCGCCCACTAATGAGCGGTAAGAACTAGATTCACTATCACTGATCTAAAACATGCACACCTATTTATATCTTTATGGAACGTTGAGTTTTGACACTTGCATACGCCAAATAATTTGAGTCCATAGGCCGCAAGGATAAGGAATTCTTCGTTGTGTCCCCATTTAAATAAAATATGTAAGTCCTAACATGCATAAAAATGTATATCGATTGTTGAATGGTGACATTTAACATATACATACTAAATTTCTGGTCAATCGATCAAAGCGTTTAGACATTATTGTATTTTCTCGCACACATGCTCACATACATACATCATCGCAAAATTGCAAAATTGAACTCAGGACACCTAAAAGTATATAGATATATATACTATAATATCATAGTTGAATTCCTTCCCCTACATACTATATGCTCGGAAAGTAATAATATTAAAATATTCCTTATTTTCTTTACAGTTTATAAAAAGTTTACTGATGCGCTTAAAATAACGAACCTGTAATTTATATAATCCACTTTCACAACATCGTTGTCTGCATATAGATTTGACATTCTGAAAATTTAAAATTCTTAAAATAAATGTAAGCTTCATTTCATCTGGTGAAATGCACTCTGGAATATCGTATTTTAAATAAATTCTGCTCAAGTGTTATTTCAGCGTAGCGAAAAATCGATGTGCAAGAAACTTGCTACCTTCTTTGCTGGTTTAGAAATTCTTTATCTTCAGGGAAAAAACTGCATTAGTAATCGATGATATGTGTTGACTTTTAGGTATGGGAGCAACATGATTGATCCGCATTTTAAACTATCTGACTCGGAAGTAATTTTTAAGAAAACATACATAGCATAAGGATTACTGTAACAACATTTTAAGATTTCACTTGAGGTAATATTATCGATTAACAATGTATATTTACAAATAAATTTTAAGTTACTTAAGAAAAAGTAAAGGATTAAAAAAAAAAAAAAAGAAGAAGAAGGTTTAATTTGTTAAATTCTATGCATGCATGTTAAAAATTGTCTGGCTGTGTCTCTACATGTTTACAATTAGCATAAGTTATGTAAAAAAATGGCTGTATTTTTATAAAGTTACATTACCATCGCGTTGATTTCGAAAGATTTGCTGCTACATTTAACGCATTTCAAAATCTGTAATAAATGTTTTGAGAAATAATAATTTTGTTTAGATTTATTTAAAAGTTCTGAAAATATGAAACATACATATTAAAATGTTAATCGTAAGATTATATATACTATCTACAAATAAGTATTTGGACACTTTTGAATTTAGACGTTTTTTTCAAATATCTAGAAAAATTCTTTAGAAACCATCTTAAACTTTTGAGGTGTAAAGAACATGTTATATCTCATATGTTTCAGTAAAAGTTGTGTCCTGAAGAGGAAAGGGGGGACAGGTAAAAAATTAAACAAAAGTAAAAATGTTTTGTATCACATGGTAAAAAGTAATGATTTAAATGCGTTTTGGCTGCAGCATGTGATTATGAAGATTTTCCTCATTATCTGCATAAATGTTTATGAGGCTAACACATATATTCATGCAGATATAACGATTTAAAAAAAAAATGCAAAAAAAAAAAAAAAATCCTCTTCTTCAATTGTAGCACGTCAATTATAACTTCTTCAATTACAACAATTAATCTAATTCCATTAGAACCCAGTGCAAAGCTATTTTTAGAAAATTTGGCATATGATATTAGCCACAGCATACTGCTATCAAAATGCAAAAATGTTAAATATCTTACGACATATAAGCATTTTTAATGAATAATTTTAAACTACGCATGCGCTGGCTTTAAAAAAAATTATTTGCGTAGTTTAATAGCCAAAAGCATCGAGAAACGTATATGAAAACCACAAACACATATCGTGTAAATTCAAAATGTTATGAGGGATAGAATGAACAGAATTTCAGTTCTCTCAGAATAAAAGCTAAAATATAATGAGTTTTACTCATATTTTTATTTTAATTCAATCAGTGCCCAATGATGATATAGTGTTAGCTGATTGTAAATAAATATTGATGTAATCCCTATCATCTTCCCTTTTTTTTTTTAAGAAAAAACTAAAATTCTGTTCATTCCATCTCTCATAACCTTTTGAATTTACACGATATTAGTTTGGGGTTTTCATATAAGTTGCTCAATATTTTTGTCTATTAAATCATGCAAATGACATTTTTTTAAAGTTAGCGCAAGCGTAGTTAAAAGCTATTTAGTAAAAATTCTTATATTTCTCAAGATATTTAACATTTCCCCATTCTGATTGCAGTATGCTGTATTTAATAAAGTATGCCAAATTTACTGAAAATTGATTTGCACTGAGTCCTATTATCTACGTGTTTAATTAAAAAAGTAGATTTTTTTTTCAATAATATATATATATATATCGTCACGAATATGCATGGTAGCTTCATAAAAATTTATACAGATAATGAGAAAAATCTACATAATCGCATGCTACAGACAAAACGAATATAAAAGCATTATGTTTTACAAGGAGAAACAAAACGTTTGATTTTTGTTTAATTTTTTACCGATCCACTTTTCCTTTTCAGGACACAAGTTTTGTTGAAATGCATGAGATATAACATGTTCCTTAGATTACCAAAATTTCAAGATGATTCATAAAAAACTTTTCTATATATTTGACATAACGTCTAAATTCCAAAGTGATCAAATACTTATTGCTAGATGGTGTATAAGGACTCAGGAGGTAATAGGACTCAGTGTAAAGCAATTTTCAGTAGATTAAGCATACTTTATGCTTTATAAGCGTCTTTGAGAAATCTGAGAGTCAAACTAAAATGTAAAAAAAAATACGCTAACTTTTACAGCAGAATTATATTTCAAGAAATTTTCTTTCACTGATGTTTTCGCTGTAATTTTTTGAGTTTAACAGCAGAACGTGATGACATACGTTTTTGTCAACACTTTTTACTGTAAAAATTTGCAGACATTTTGTGAGGTAAAGGCATGTTAGCGTAATGCTACAATTAAAATTCGCACTTTACGAGTAAAACATGAATGTGAAGAATTTAAGATTCAGTCGACTAATAGAGTTAGTTCCTATGATAAATGACAAATGAAACTGTAATTCACGATATGCTAATATTTTGGAAAGTAACTTGTATAAAAGGAGAAGGAAGATTGTTTTTGGATAGATAGTAGAGAGGTAGCCGAGAGAGGTAGATGGTGAATTAGAAGTAGTAGGGGGTTGAAGGAGTTAGTTGTTAGCGGATATAGTAGGAGATAGTAAGTCGAGTAGATAGTGGTGTAAGGGAATCCTCCCGCTATCGAAAGATTATCGAGCCGTGAGGGTTAACGAAGTTAAATGAAGTAGTTAAAATTATTTGTGGTTAATTATGTAAAGTTAAAAGTATTTAAGAAGGCTGCCCATTGAAAATTTATAAAGATATTTAATGTAGTTATAGTCCAACGCCCACCTTTCTATTAAGCTCAAATAAAAGCTCATTTATTTTATAAATCTGACTTTGTCATTAATTTCATTACCTAATTCAGTAAAGTCATTACTTCATAATCCAAGTCTCATGCTCATAAATTAATTAAGTTAATCTAAGAAAGAGTTGTGACGACCTTTCGTTTGTCACAATTTATATTACGATTAATAACAGGTAAAAAATGTTCCCGTTATTAACCGTGAAATTAAAGACATGTCCATAAATCTGTCATGATTTTTTTTTTCACGAAGGAGGGAAATGACCTTTAATAAACAGCTGAAGCTCCGAGTTATGCATCAGTTTGTTACAAATGCATATGCTGTTCATTTTTCTGGAAGAGGGAAGCTGAAGGTATAATTTAACGGTTAACTCTCGAATTTCACAGTAATTCCTTACAGTAGAGTCCTGCACCCGACCCGAACCCGACAGGTGAATTTTACATCAAATCTAAGCCGGACCCGGACCCGACAAAAAAAGTTTCATCAACCGGAAAACCGACCCGAACCCGCAATAGAGAAATTTTACAACCCGCACCCGACCCGAACCCGCAGCCTTTATACCCGAAACCCGAAAACTAAACGAAGATTACTAATTCATCTAAAGATCCTGCCAAACTTTTTAAAATTATAAAATAACATAAATTTTCATTGTCACACAGTAGGTAAATTATTTTAAAAAGAATTTAAAATGTAATTACTTACTGTATTAGCTTAAAAATTAAAAAATCTGAAAAATGGATCGATAATGATTTTTAACCATTTATGTAAGTTGTGAACTTCAAGAGAAAAAAAATTGTATTTCAATTTAAGTGTTAGTAATTCATGGTTTAATACTTATATTCTGAAAAAAAAAAAAAAAAAAAAAGATAAATAAAAATAAATAAATAAATAGAAATAAGTGTATTATTCTTTATTGCTTTCGTTCGATGTGGATGTTTAATTTACTGTAATAATTTGTGTAGCATGTATTTGATTCGCATTTAAACATATGCTTTCTTTCGATCACTTTAAATTCACACGATCAGCAAATTAGCTTCCTCCGGTTGCAATTTTGGTGCCGTGTTTATTTGTTCTAGAGAAGACGATAAAGAATATATTATGCCTTGATGGAATTCGTTTCCTAAATGTGTTTATTTTACATTTTCTTTTTTCTTTTTTCTTTTTTCTTTCTTCTTTTTTTTTTTTTTTTTTATTAAATTACAACAAGCATTTCCTCTGTATTTTCTGTATATAAAAGTGTAGATGGAAGAAAATCCAAAATTTCGTTAATATAAAAGCGTGGATTAAAATTCATTGAAAATAAAGATATCCTAGTGTAAATTGAAAAATAATTTAAATTCCCAGAACATAAAAACGGAGGTTATATTGTATTTCTGTTATATATATATATATATATATATTAATAATAGTCAATAAAGATTTATAGTATTTTCTAATTTTCATACAATTTATACAAAAGGTCCGCATTAGATTAGTTGTAGAAAAGAAAACGTAACATAAAACATACTCTTACGCATATATATATATAATATTGATTCTGTTGTAATTCAGCCTATAGATGTTATGCTGTACTTACCCGAAATTTCCCCATAGACACAATGTATTTGAATTCTCTTGGATGTCCGTCCATGTACGCGAACCATTTACTCTATCTCAACAAAAAGTTTAGTGTAGGAGTAACTATATGATACATATCTAGAATACGGAGTTTGGACTTTCTACTATTATTTGTTATTGAGATATGCTGATAACAGACAGACACACACAGAGACCAACCGCTAAAAACATGATTTTCTGATTCATGCAACCCCAAAACGTGTAAATATAACAAAAACACAATTTCGGAAATTTGACAACACAAAAATAGTTTCTGTACCATAATGTGGGTAAGAGAAAACAAACAAACAAACAAACAAAAAAAAAATAAATAAAAAAATAGAAACATCAACAAATTTAAACTTTCCGCTCATGAAAGCAATATCCTAACGTTACATCCTGTTGAAACAGAAGATAATACATCTATTCTAAAGAGAATTAAGGTGAATGCACTGAAAACACGTTTTATTGACAAGAAAGAAAATTATTTTGTTAATTGATTTTTTAGATTTCGTTTATCATTTTGACAATAATTTTGTTTAGTTAACCAAATCAATTTGCTTCGATTAACCTAAATATTACGGTTAAAAGAAGAGCGATTTTCACCGGCTAGTTTGATAAATTACAGCATAGATCTCTCTGTAAATAGCGAAAGAACGAACGATGCGCCGAATACGATGCGTACAATTATCAAGACGATTAGGTTAAAATAACAAGACAATTTGGGTTCTGGTAATAAAATTTTATTGAGGCTATATCCACAAAAATATTTGGTTGGATTAACAAAATCTTTGTTGTTTCAACAAAACTTTTTTTTTTTTTTTTTGTACGAATAAGTTTTCACTTATACTCATAAACCAATATTCTTATAATTTCTATAAATTAAGAATCCCAACCATTTTTATGTACTTTCGATTCATAATAATTTGAAATTTATTTTCACTTAAATATTATATTATTTGCCTATTTTTACTCATACTTGTAAAAATATTAGATTTAGACTTTATTGTTCTTCTTATATTTAGAAAATATACTATGTTTATTATTATACAAACTTCTCCAATTTAACTATAATAATTAGTTCTACTTTTGCATTTTCTCTACATGCTTTATGAAATACAATCCAAAAGTCGATATCTAAGCATTCCCTACTGGATTTTCCGGTAGTTGAAAACATTTTCTTCTTTTCTTTCTGTAACAAGTCCATTGAGAATCGATGTTGCTTTCACGGAGAACATCTCTATTAAGCATTCGATAAATAAAAAGGAATGCATAATAAAACTTTGCGAAAAGCATTCTACGTTTTAAGAAAAGTATGCTCATAGCTCATGTGTTTTAGTTCGATTGACAAGCGTTCATATATTCTAACGGGCCGACTTGGAATTTGTTATAAATATATATATATAAATATATATATTTAATTTAATAAATTCTTTACAGGCATGTTAAGAAGTATGATTCATTTAACCCTTTCAGCGTTCATCATTTTTCAGTATGTTTTTTAATGAATTATAAAATTAATACTATGCAATATATAAATAGGAGAATTTGGTACTCTTTACTACACATATTTATTAATCTTATTTTCCTGAAGAATGCAACATTTATTTCAGAATTTAGTCACATCAGCCTTTATTTCGACTATGTCTAACGGAAAAAGACGGGCTTAGTGCTTAAAAGGTTACAAAAATATGATTTTTCAATTAAAAGGAAATCAGATTTTGATCGAGAAATAACAGTGTTATATAGAAATCCTCATTTCAAAAAGCAGTCGGTAGCAATACATAAAATCTAAAATCAAATTTAAAAGAAAATAAATCAACTACAAAACTGTTTTTAGCATAATAATAAACGAAAGTAAAAAAAAAAAAAAAAAAAAAAAAAAAAAAAGAATAAATAAAAGTCTAGAAAGCTCCTTAGAAATGTTTGTTATAATGACAGCTGCAGTGGTCACTATATTTTGCTTTATTTATGAATACTTTATATATCTAACAGTACATCAATATGTCATAGTTTTCAGCTTTTACGCTTTTTTGTTACCGGAATATTTTTATAGAAGTTTTTCCCCTATTCAATCCGTGAAAACTGTTGCAGAGATGTATGAAAAAAATCTATCAAAATTTTGTATTAGTCAAAAAGCGTAAAATTTGGCAACAGAGTTATATGTCTGGTTGTAAGTATAACAAAATTTAATTTACTTTAATACCGTTTTATAGTATTAGAAACACTTCAGTACATGATGGCTATATATTTTAATTATGATTTTCAATCCCGTGTATTAAATTTATATATTACATACACTTCATAACATGTAAAAATATGCAGTTCGGAAGCCTGTAATCTAATTAAAAATTCACTTTTAGAAATAATAGTGCATAAAATATGAACTCGCTTGAATATTTCTTTTTTTCATCCTATCTTCTATAGTAATTGTTTCAAAATATTATTGTTTGATTCATAATCGACTTACACTGCTGGACAATACATTGCAACCTCCTGAATCTCAGCGCGTATCCTCAATAAAAAGCTGTACTACGCAAAATAAAACGGTAAATAAATAATATGTACATATGATCATCAAATTACTATATTATAGCAAAAACAATAAAGATTACAATGAAAAACGCGAAAATGAGGTAGTCAAAACTTTGGCAACCAATAAAAGTTTTGGAAATATTTCATATAATGATACGTGCTCAGTTACCAGCTGTATACTTTACAAGTGGCGCAATAAGCGTGCAGTAACTTAAAGACGTTAAGAATGATCACTGAAGAGAAACGTGCCAAAATTATCAGGTTGTATGGCCAGCTTAAAAGTCTCAAGAAAATTGCTGTCCAAGCAAGTTTTTCCAAAGCTACAGTCATCAGGGTGCACAAGAATAGGGACCGGAAAACAGAGAAGAAGACCGGATGTCCTGAAACTTTGTCCGTTCGTGATAAAAGGAGAATTAGGAAGACGACAAGTCAATTAATAGGGCAAACTGAACTGGTCATTAGCCGTATCATAAAGAATAAAACCGGTGTTACAGCTTCACGCCAAATTATTTGTAGAACGTTTACTAAATAAAACTTTAGCTACGAAAGAACGCCGAGACACAGGAAAGAGCGTCTCAAGTTCGCACGCAAACATATTTAGTTGAAACCACGGACTTCACGCAGGTGATTTTCATAGACGAGAAACGCTTTTGTCTCGATGGGCTGACAACGTGAGTTCATACATCAAACTTAAATGTAATAGCGTCCTCGCATCGCACCGAGTGAAGTGTCAAATGGGGGGGGGGCATAATTTAGATACAATCTCCAGCTTAGGTGATCTCCTGATAAAGGTTGTTGAAGGCAAATATAATAGCCTAAAAAATCTTGGTGACGTACGAACAACCTTTATCACGCCGTGTCACGGAAAATTTGGCCATAACAAATGGATATGGAAGCAAGAGAATGCAAATACCCACACTAGAAATAAAGTGCTGCAGTACATGAAGTTCAGTAAAACTGCTGTTTTAGATTAGCCTACGTTTAGCCCCGATCTGAACATCATCGTGAATCTGTGGTATCTAATGGAGAAGGATGTGCATAGTGACAAGCAATACGACGACTGGAAAGAACTGATTCGTGCTCTAGAGAGCTGCGCAAAGGAATTCAATAAGGAAATCATATTAAGAATATAGAAATCAATTCCTGGACGTTTGCTAAAGGTCTTTGATGTTGGGCACAAATTCAAAAACTGTCTCACCTTTTTGTCATCTTTTATTTGTTACATATGTGTGAAGTGTGATTATATAGTGATAGCGAAAAATTTGGGTAACCATTTTCATGTATTTTATGTAAAATGTTTTAATTTTGATACATTAAGCAGCTTTTAATATTTATATTTTCTTCTTATTGTACGTTCAAGTCAGAGTGGGTAACACATCCGTACATGGTTTGTAGTTTTTTGCAATCAGATGGTCGCCATAGGTTTCTCCAGCTGTGCTCACTAAGTCTTTTTAAAGTCTTACAAAACTAATGCAATATTAGTTCCCCATCATAGTAGAGGTATGGGGAATTTAAGCAATCGTGAGAATTTTCGACTCTTTTTTTTTTTTTACTTTTTTACATGTTTTCAGGTGCGAGGAATCCGAAAATGGCAAAATTTGTATGGTGTCCGTTGTTAGTGTGTTAGTCCGTTAGTTTGTTTGTTAGTCTGTGTACACGATATTTCAAGAAAAGATAGTCGCGGAGAAGTCAGATCAGTTTTAAAATATTGATTTCGACACTGGAAAGAACCCTATTCATTTGCAACATTCGAATTAAAAAATTTCGTAATGTATTAGAAATTTACGATTTTCTTAACATGGGAGAATAGGGGAAAATTTCACTTAAACGTGCATTAAATGGAAAAAATTTACTGTAAAAATATCAGATTAGTTTTAAAATATCAGTTTTGATGCCGGAATGAACACCATAAACTATAAACATGCTACTTCAAAAATTTCGCATGTTATTGAAAATTTACAAATTATTTAACATGGTAGAATTGGGCAGAATTTCATATAAACGTCAATTTTAAGGGATATTTTCATCGTAAAGATGTCAGACCAATTTTGAAATATTATTTAGGATACTGGCATGAATAATATTGACTATGAATTTTCCAATATAAAAAATTCGTAAGTTATTTGGAATTTACGATTTACTTAACATGGAAATATAGGGCAAAATTGAGCATAAACGTCCAGTTTGAGGATCATAAACATAACATTTATGATATTTGTTTGAACATGATTGACTACAAATATTATATTAGGAAAATTTCGAAAGTTATTCGTAATCTAAGATTTTATCAACATAGCAAAATTGAAAATTTTCCATATAAATTTGCATTTTGAGGATTGTTGCATTGGAAATAGTAACAGGAAAACTAAGCTACGAAATTAACCCTAATAAAATAAATTAATAGATTAGAATAAGATAAATACATCGAAGTGAACGGTGGATAGCCTATTAGACGGGGATTTCCTTCTGTCACTGCGTCAAGTGTTTGGTCAAATTCATTTCTCTTGACATAGTTATATTATGTCTTGCACTAGAAATTTATGAGAACATATATATGACGGGGAACTGAACAGAGTCTACTTATGCCAACTAGTTTAATATGTGATTCTACACGTTGTTTAACTGTATTATTTTTCTGGTTATTCGACAAAAAAATTTTAATCATGAAAAATCATTTACTTACATTTCAAAAAGTGCCTTTTAATTTTGATCCTTCTATATTTAGTTTTAAATTACTTAACATGAAATTTAAAACAACAATAAAATAGTCTTAGAATTTAGTAAAATGAGAGACTCGCATTATACAGTCATACGTGGGAATGTTTATTAGTAAAAGTGCATTCTGTTATAACTGTAGTTACTTTAATACGTTGTAGTTATTTTAATAAACAATTAATATTTTATTTTGTTTTAAGTTCTTTCATTCCACAATAACACCAAATATACTTTTTCTGGAAGTTGTTAAATTGATTTCATAGTTAATAAATTATTTAAAGCTCATAGTTAGTCTGCACCATGTTTTATTTTTACCTTTAGTTAATTAGGATAAAAATTTTAACAATTTATACTACAGTCTATTAATGAATTCACCGAATTAAAATTTTTCTGAGCAAGAAAAAGGAGGCTAGGATTCGAACCTCGAACGTTAAGCTTAACTTGTTAGTACTAACATGAACTAACCCAGTCGATAACTCACCTGCACAATTTTCTCACTAGGAATGCATTTTTTTTTCTGCGAGTACAAACACAGTTTTAGAGATGAACTTTTGTTTATCTATTTTACTGTATAATCGCTGGATGGCGAGAAATAACACAGGCATAAAAAAAAAAAAAAAAAAAAAAAAAATGCTTTTTTATTTGATAATTTTAGCTGATAATTGTGTTTTTTGGTGTACTGAAATCAAAACTGAAACCAGTATTTCCGTATCACGTATAGATTTTTGCTACTACAGGGTGTCTTAGAGAAAACTTTTTCATTTTCGGTAGTTTCTAATATGCTGCCATGATTAAATATAATTCATTATAGAAACATACTATAAAAATTACCATATAATTATATTGGTAAAAGACATACGGAGGAAATTGTGTGAGTAGACACCTTATATTGCCAACAATCTGTACGTAGTTGGGAGAAACTGGTATGACAGGTTGGCATACATATTATTTATTTTCCATTTATTTTGAAAATTTATTTTTTTACTATACTTATATGCATTTACAAATTTATGATGTGAATCCAAATATTTATGGAAGTGAATTATTGAATATGAAAATACTATCACATACAAGAATTTATTACTTTTAAAGACAAAATATCAACCCATACTTACCAACCATCTCATTATGAACCGTATAATTTTTAGTACCCGCCTTTTTTTTCACACCAATAATTTTTTAGAGCAATCTTAGTCTTATTTAACCGTAACAACATTTGGAGAGAATAACTCTAAAAATATAGTGGTGTGAGAAAAGGGGCGGTTTTTCAGGGGGCGTTAACAATTGTACGGTTATTAATGAGATGGTTGGCAAGTATGTCAACTTTACAAAGTATTAGAAAAAGATAATAGGATTATTTTCATTATTTTCATTTTTAATGGAATAATTGATCTAATATGTTTGAAAAGTTTTAAGCAAATGATATTATGTTTATGAAAATTTTAGTAAAAGGCGTAAATATCTATTACTTATCAGTTACTAAGTGCGAAATTGAAAACTGAATATTACAATTTTGAAAAGAAAAACTTTCTAAATGCAATTATTTTTGTCCGCTTTTCTGTACTTTTAATTTTCCTTTAGAGGGAAACTGTTTAAGTTATTCACTATTGATAATGCTTTATTTCACATTTAGCGAAGTAGTCAGAACAATATCAGTGTTCATATTCAGAAAATAAAAAAGCTCAAATAGTATGAGTTGGAACTAAATGATATTTATCAGAAACTTTTGTGCCACACAAATATCATTAATATTTCTGGAAAGAAGATTTATAATTCGATTATTCACGCTACACAAAGCAGAAAAAATTCTTTCTTTCTCAGAGACATTCATTTTTATCCCAGATTTTGGAATGACAAAAGTTCTAATATTGTTTTATTTGTTTTATTTAACATTTTACTTTTGAATACAAAGTTTTTAATAAATTTTTATTCTTTCTTTCTTTTTCATTTATCATTTCTTTTGTTTTATGCCGAAGGATATGCATGTAAGTCTTCTATAGATCGAAAAAGTTTGCTTAGCTAAACAAATTAAAATATAATATCGATTTTTGACCCAGCCAATTTATTCAGATAATGTATTTTTAGATCAGGCTGAGTTTAAACAATTAAACAGTATAAAGCTATTAAGATATAGAATATTTATTCAGAATACATAACAAAACACTGTAAAAATTTTTTGATGAATAAAAGTTTGTAAGCAAACACTATACATTGTAAAGGAACACAATAAAAGTTTCGGGATGAAATAAAAACCATTTCCTTTCTTCAAGCAAAATAAAATGGGCGCGAATGGAGCATGAAAGCAGCAACTCTTTGCAATATCGATTACTTTTATTCAGAAAATTTTTTAATAATGACGATATTATTTATAATGCTTTGGGAACTGAAAACGATATTTCAATCGAGTTGAACTTGCTGACAGTTGGTAGATATTAAATAATGCTATTTTTTAAAAATTGTTTAAATCTTAGTTAAACTATTACATTTGGATTGGTCAGTTGACATTTTAGAGCAAACATTACACTTTTATCACAAATTTTTATATTTGTTAGCCTTTTCTTTTATACGGCAATCCTTTTATAGAAAACTGTACAATAAGTATTTTCAAAATTCGTTCAAATTTGTTTTTTTTTTTAACTCTTTTTAATTCTTGTTATTCTTGTGAATTGTTAATATAGTTTTTACTTTCTCTTACCCATAAGTTAGAGAAAGTATTGTTTTTAGGTTAAATTTTCGAAAGTGAGTTTTTGTTATATTTGCACGTTTTGAGGTCCCTTGAATAGGAAAATCGTGTTTTTAGCGGTTGGTATGTATGTGTGTGTGTGTGTGTGTGTTATCAGCATTTCTCAAGAACAAATAGCAACAGAGATTCCAAACTTGGTATTCTAAATGTTTATCATATAGGGATGCTACACTAAGCTTTTCGTTGAGATGATGCAAATGGTTCGTGTACAGGGACACTCAAGAGCATTCAAATACATTACGTCTATGGAGGAAATTGCAGATAACAAGAGTTTAACATCTATAGACTGCACTAAACCAAATGAAATGAATGTATATTTTTTATATGCATAAAAGCATGACTCATGTAGAATATGGCTGGGAAATCATTCACTGTTCATTTACAGGGCTACACAAAAGAACTAGACTATAGTGCGACAATAGCTGAAAATTGATGGAAGTGTATTTCAGGTTGTGCCGTATTTTATTCTATAGGATTGTAGTTAGGTGCACTATGTGGTTTGTACATATTCTTCAAAAGATATACAGGTTTGCAAATATCTAAGCGATAACATTCTTTTTTTTTGTTTGTGGAAGTGCTTTACTATAATATTTTACCATGTCCAGGAAAGCTGTTCAGGAATGGATATGAAATTCTTCATAGACATATGATAAATAATGTATGTTTTAAGCTAAATATTCATCGCTTGTTTTTTTTGTGTATATTTACACGTTTTGAGGATTCCTGATTACCAAAGTTAAGTTTTTTAAAGTTTGATCTTTGTCTGTGTGTGAGTAACTTAAAAACGAATAATTTCAGGAGATCCAAAAGGTGTATTTTCAAATTAATATAAATTTGTTGCTGGAAAGTTTATCAATACTGATAAGTTTCAAGGAATGTTGCGTGTGAAAGTTGTCTGAATAGTTTTAAGTGAACTTTTAATTTTAGTAACATATTTAAATTTTATATAAATATAGGTTCTGTAATGAAACGGGGGGGGGGGGGGTAGAGGGCGGCTACAGCCCCTCTCAAACAGAACTAATTATCATATTCTGGCTCTTCTGAAGCCTAATTCAAATTGTTTTAACATAGGTTTACATAACAGTACAGTCGGTAACAAAAGTATCCGAACACTAGCAAAAATTCCTATATAAAAAATGTAAAGTTAATACTGTTTTGTTAAATAAATCCTTGTCTAATTATGTTCTTAGACTGACTAAGAACATGATTCGACAAGGATTTATTTAATAAAACAGTATTAACTCTATCTTTTTTATATAGAAATTTTTGCTAATGTTCGGATACTTTTGTTACCGACTGTACTCGTTATGTTACCTCTTAATTTCCAACCTGTATTTATAGTATTAAATTTCAGGGTAAGAGAAAGTCGTGTGAGTGACACACCAGGTTATTTAATAAAATAAAAGATTTGTTTTGAGACTACTTTCAATAGACAATATATGTCCAGGTGAACTAGATGTTTTGACCATTGTTACGAAACCGAACTATCTCTTTTCCTAAACTTTATGAACTGAAAGACTTTTTCGAACTCTTATTTTTATTACTGTTTATTATTATTATTATTTTTTATTGGCAATAGCCACGTTTTTGTTTTACTTTTTATGTAGATTCAGAGTGGTGTTCAAAAAGATAGAACGCTGAAATGGCGTATGACAGAATTGTAATATGTTTTATAGTCAACTAAATTGTAAATATGTACATAAATTTATTAAATTATCGTGTTTTTTCAAGAGTCATGAATTAATTTTGAAGTTATCATAATTCGGCAAGAAATTAAATTAAGAAAAATGAAAACATCTGACCGAAAAAGAAGCATTAAGTAAGAAGTTATTTTATGTATTCTATTTTTTTATTTGATGCTACGTTTTAACCATATAGATAAATAATGCGAATGATAAATTGGGAACAATGCACTATTTTTATCATGTATAATAACTGTGATTAAGTATTTCAAAACAAATTCACTATACGTGCATCATATTAAAATAATAATAATAATAATAATAATTGCTGCTGAAAATATTTTTAATTTTACGTCATGAAGTGTCGATTAGACTAACTTTTCTATATAAAAAGGAAATAAACTTTACAATAGGTTATGCATCTATCTCTTTACCTAGCTTTACCTACATTCTTCCATAATTTCCGTTTTTCCATATTTTCCGTTTAGTCGGAGCTAAAATCAAAACAATAGAGAAAAAATGGTTGTAATTGTGTTACAAAGAAACACATGTAATTTTTGAAATGTTACCAGGCAGTTATTATTCAAGCGGTTTTGGATAAACCCTCGTCAAAAATGATTTTTGTTGGGAACGAGGAAATTTTAAGCAAATATATGTACCATATTGTGAGACTAAGAATGCAAACATGGCGGCGAACTGCATTTATTTGCAAGATGAAAGGAAACCGAATTACCAAAAAGACGAAACATGTTATTGTAGATCTGCATTACATTAAAGAAAGAATAATACATGATCAAAGATTTCGGGAGTGTCCCAATTAGCAAAAGATACATATGTGGGAAAAGGGAGGATATAAAAATTTAAAGAGCACATTGTATGTGAATTTAAGGTAATAAAAATCTTTCGTTACATTAAAGTGGTTTTTATGCGATTATATAATTTTTTAAAATATGTGATAATCGACATCACATCACACTTTATGTACCGATGAAGAATATCTGTCTTTCACTATAAGCACGAGAAACCGCATTGGAAGAGAGCTTGTTGCAAGCTGTAAGTAAAAACTCCCAGTTAAAAGGACACTTGTCATTACAACATGATCATCTCAAACAACTGTGTGACACAACAAAGAAAATTTAATCAACATTAAAAACGCTGAAATAAAAAATAAAATTCTCATAAATCTTATTTTTTATTTTGGCTTTTTTTAACAAAATTTAAATCTACTTTGTGTCAAGTTAAGCTCGTGTATAACTGTTTGGCCATAGCCTCCTAAACTAGATGCCTTCCGCGTGGCTCGGAAACTTGGCAACAGTTCAAGCGATAGACAACGCCACCTGGTACATATTGCGTGACTTTTTTATTCAACTTTTATCAATAATTTTAAGAAGTGATACATATATAAACGACGTTTCTTCGATTCTATTCGCTTGTTATGTATATCAAATCCCATTTTTACAAATTTTTGGTGGCTGTTGAATAAAAAAGTCGCGCAATCTGTACCATGTGGCGCTGTCTACCACTTGAATTGTTGTCAAGTTTCGAGCCACACGGAAGGCATTTAGTTTAGGAGGCTATGGTTTGGCACATATACTGCATGCAGAACGCCTTTTCATCTTCCCAAACCCTATTCACGACATACGAAGTTTGTACAGTAGTTAAGCGAAGAAAGTAATAATGACTTGATTTTTATGTTCAGTGATGAAACGTTCTTTAATACGCAAATAACTATCATTTTTCTACAGCAGGTTCTTTTGGAATTACTTAAAGACGTCACCTCACATATTTATTGTCGGACATGGTTTCAACAATATTTGGCTTCCCCAACTCATGTAATTTTCCGTAACGAATTTTGGACTAGACTTTTAATAATAGTTGAATTGTGTGCATTCCGGTTTCAAGGCAGTAAAATATGATAATTTGAACTACAAAAATTTTAATTATCGGTTGCTCACTGCCAAAGTTTCTACCTACTGCACCACAATTCCTCGGCTTGATTTTATTAACGTCCAAAGCTCAGCAGAATACTTTTAGATTAATAATTTTCAATACAAAAATTTATTGTTTTATTCCCAAGAATTAATTTCAGGAGAAAGGTACGAAACAAAACTTTAGTAAATGAAAGCTTTTTTTTTTTTTTTTTTTTAAATTAAATATAAAGAAATGTCTTCTCTATAGAAAGAATTATTTAGAAAAGAAAATCGAAAGACCCCAAAAATATTAAAATAGTACGGAAATTTTTATTCTTTAAAATATGTTTAATGATCCTTATAAGTTAATTTATATACAGCTATGAAATTAAATATTAGAAGTGTTTTTATATGTGAAATAATTTTCATGACAGAGTCTATTGGCAAGCATAATAAACTAAAAGTCTAATGCAGTAAACTTTTTTTCTTTTAATTTTGTGCTGCAATTTTAAATAAAAGATACATTATTCATAATTTAAATTATCATAGATCAAAAATATATTTATTTAATTAATTCCTTTTGTTAAGCTTTTACATAAGCGAAATTATAGATATTCGCTGGTACATACATAAATAAGTTCCAGATAAAGAAAATCAAGATATGGATTTATAAAAAACAAACAAGCAAAACAAAAATATATTAATTTTTACAAATCTAAAAAAAGAAAGTTTTGATATATATTTTTCAAATTTTCATTTGTTTTTCAAATACAATAAAGAAATATCCTACGTACATACATAGATCAAAATTATTTGCATTAATTCATTTTATTAGTTCTAGAAAATTGTCATATTCTGTTCCAAGCATAAAATTTTTAATAAAAAAAAGCATGCGTTTTATTTTTAACAAGCACTTCCATTTTCAGAAATTCTCTTTATATTTTAATAATCCAGATGCAATATGAACTTCAAATCAATCATTGTTATTTTTACGATAATGATGTGTAATCTCTGATCTTCATGCAAAGTAATTGAAATAGCATATTAAAAAAGGAATTACAACAGAATAACGTCTCATGAATAATATCTTTTTTAATAATTTATGTTTAAAATTAGCTTTTACTGCTAACGAGACACATGAATTCATAAATTGTTGTAATAATAACGATAATTCATACTTTGGCATTTTAAAAATATATGCATACATATTTTGATGTTAAAAGAAATTATTTTAAATTATTTTCTGATTTACAATATAATTTTTTAAAATCGAAACGTCTAAATATTTTTTTAAGTGTCATCTTAAAGAATTATATGCAAAAGGGGTTTTAATAGTAGTTTCGAAATTTTTCTTAAATGTTATTTTCAGGACAAAATAAATAAATAAATAAAAAATATCTTAGTACATACTTCAATAAAATTTTGTATTATTTGTATATATTCTTTGTCCTATATGTATTTTAAATATTCAAAGTTTTTTTTTTTTTTTAATGGTATTGCACTGGCGACTAAGCATTCACCGGGGTAAAAGGGGGGGGGGGGGTTCGATGAATTGATGGGCAATTTTGAAGAAGCACCGCAAGGAAAGACAAAACAATCATGCTTTGTCCGGGACTTGAATCCAGGCTCTACCGGAGGGGGTGGGGGATCAGGGGCAAACATTCAAAGTAAGGAAACAATTAATTTTTAATGTACTAACACTGTTTAAAAAGTTAATGAATTTGAAATACGGAAAACTATTTTATTTTATGGCATAGTCTTGTTTCATGACTACACATTTTTCGAAGAATCATTCTCAGTTCTTCAATCCTTCCCCAAAATAAGTTCTTTTTTAACCTTCTAAATTAGGCATTTCTTGTGTTATAGATGTGAGAATTTTAAGAATATTTTTTTCCACTATGTATCTTTCCCCTTTAGGAAAAAAAAAAACATTTACAGGGCACCATGTAGATAGAGTAGTAGGGATAAGAAAGCAGTTTATAATGTAATTCTACAAATAACGATTACTGTATGTTATGATTATGTTACGATTATTGGAGAGTGAGCTGGTGCATCGCTGTGATGAAATAGCACATTTCCTGGACAAATGTAGTGCTTGCTTTTCTTTAAATTTTCTTAAAATGGTCTCATACTGCCCAATTATCGTTTCATTTCTTAATTCTCATAACTTCATAATAAAAAAAAAAAACTCCTCATTTATTTGATTTTAAGTCATAGGGCCAGATAAAATTTTGACGTTATTATTTTTTACTTGTCAAAATATTTTCTTTTGATAGAGCTTTATTAGCTCTATTAAAAAGGAGCCTTGTCTATCCTTTAATTTTGGTTACCTGTCTTTTTCCTATTATTCTTAGAAATGTAGATTCTGAAACAGAAATCCATAATTTTTTCACATTTTTTATAATGGCAATAGGATACATTCCATCCTTGAAAATCATTTTCAAACTCAAATCTCTTTCATCAAGATTCATTGCTGCCACTGTTTCAAAATTCTCTAAACCTGAAAAAAATAAAAGCATAAAGATCAAATTTTAAGACCATAATAAATAAAATTGCGTAAAATAAATATTAATTAAATAAAAGTGCTAATATAACCGAGTAAATTTTAACAAAACACCCTCAGTTTGACATGAGATTTCACATATCTTCCGTTAGAACGATCTCAGGAAATCCTGAAATTTAAATTTATAATTTAACCGATTCTATAAGGAAACGAGATTTTTAAAAACAATCATAAGGGCAAAAGAATATCTTCCTTCATATAGTAAAAATATTTTTACCTCTGATAATATGAAATCCAACAGGGCTTCCGCCTACTATCTATATATATAAAATCGTTTGTCCTGAGTGAGTGATTCATCCTCGCCCAGCCCAAACCCCTGAACCTTAAAAACATAAAATTTTGTGACAATGTTCCTTCTATTACGTAGACATCCACTAAGAAGCGATTTTACAAAATTCGCCTCCCAAAAAGGGCGAGGGAGGGCAAAACGTAATTTCGCAAAATCCTTCATATCTCAAACAAAAAACAGATATACGTGAAATTATTGCTCTAAATTATAACTAATACAAATATCTAAAAATTAATTTCTGGAATTTTAGAAATTCAGCCCCTAAAGTTGGGAGGGGGCAAAATGTGATTTCAAATAATCCTCTATAGCGCAAAAAAAAAAAAAAAAAAAAAAAAAAATATATATATATATATATATATGTATATATATATAAGTGAGATTTTTGCTCAAAAATATAGCTCACACAAATATCTAAAAACAAATTTCTGGAATTTTAGAAATTCGTCCGAGGTGGGGCGGGAAGGGGAAGGCTGTGGGGAAAAAAAAAAAATAGAAATACAGCTCAAAATTGGAACACATAGGTTTTAGAGACCTGCAAGTCGAATGAGGATATTTTCAAAAGTGTAAAGTTATTAGAAGGGGTGGGAAGGGGGGGTGGAGGGGCAAAATAATAAAAATAGAGTTAGATCGTTGAACATTGGTATATAGAGGTTTTTGATGCCTACAATTCGATTACGGATATTTTCGATTTTGAAAATTTTTAGGAAGCCGGGAAGGGGTGGGAAGCGAAGGAGCAAAACAACAGAAACAGAGTTAGATCGTTCAAAATTGGCACGTATAGGTTTTTGGGACATAAAAATCGAAAGCAGATATTTTCAAAAGGGAAAAATTATTAGGATAGACGGGGGAAGGAGGGGGGAGCGAAGGGGCAAAAATATAGAAATAAGAGTTAGAGCGTTCAAAATTAGTATTATTAGGTTTTAAGGTCCGATAAATCGCTTGCGATATTTTCGAAAGAGTAGAATTATTACGAGGGATGGGAAGGGCGTGGGCCCAGGGGTAGAAATAAAGAAATTCAGATAGAACGTTGGAAATTATTATTATTAGGTTTAAAAGCCCGAGAAAACGATTACGGATATTTTTGAAAGTGTAAAAAAATTAGGAGGAGCGGGAACGGCGCGCGAAGGAATACTTGCGCCGTGCACGTGTATACGCTGTCGCAAGCAGTGGATGCCCGGACTAATTATTCCACTGATGAGAGAAGAAATTTTGTATTTTAGATTTATGTTTTTCCCTTACGATAATATAGTGATTTATTAAAAGTGTCGAACATAAATGCGCGCACGCAGCGCACAGCTGTATGCGCTGCCGAAGGCAGTGGGGACCCGCTGCGACATTTTCCCCAATCGGATTTTTTTTTTTCTTTTTTTTTTATATGATAAAAATTAATGCAATTTTGAGAATTATTGTTTATAGTGATTCATTTAAAAATAGTGACAAGCGAAGCGGGCGTAGCCTGCTAGTGTTATAATATGCACAATGTGTGTATATTGTCAAAATTTGATACATCTTATCGCATACTAATAAATAACCTTACTATATTTATATCTACAAGTAAAAATAAATGTATTTAAATTATTTGTTTGTTTTTATAAGCTTTATTAGAAAAGAATTTTTATTTAAAGATTATCATAGCAGTGAAATAATCGATTTATGCGTGGACAGTTCTTTTTTTTTTTTTTTCATTAAATTATTTAAATGATTAAATGTTTTGTACAAATGAAATATTACAAAGTGAAATATTCTGTAACTTTTAAGAAAGTTAATATTTCAGCTAATGAATTAGAATAATGTTCTTTCAGTTATGTCACTGAGTCAACAAAACCCTTGTTTAAGTAATTAATTTAAAACTTATCGTTCAATTTTTGAAACCTGTCCCATATGCTGCATTCTGAGAACCTTACACATTTAAGTTTACGAGCACTAAAACCCAAAATTTCTGCACATACTTACGTATATATATATATATTTATTTGACAGCTAGAAAGAAATGTATACAGTAATATCACATTTCGAATAAATTTTTCCCTCGAGCTATTCTTACATAGTCAGAAATCGATAAATACAAACACCCTTCTTGAATTTCCCGCTTTCTTAAAATATGCTTTATGTCTTTCCACAAGAAATATTCCATCGGGAATCGATGAAAAGTTGGATTGTGCGAAAAAAGAAGGGTATCTAAGATACGGATATACAAGCACACAAGAGGCAATATCACTCATAAAAAATTCTATACATAAAATGATGATGCATACGATTTACAAAGATCACGTTTTCTAGAATGAGAAAAAAAAATAATGTGTTTAAATTTGCTTAAAAATGAAAAATTTTCTTTAAAAATAAATCTGTTAAACTAACTCTGAATGATGTTAATGAATGTTGAACCTAACTTAAGAAAATGGTTATTATAACCATTTTGGCTAATCTTTAAAAATAAATGTGTAATTTACACACGTTGAAAACAATAAATGCCAATTCATTCATTGTAATGAACAATTACAGAGTTTTACAGCAATTTGAACATCAGTAGGTCTCTTTAGTACGAGGGTGTTGCGAGTAGAGCTAATGAATATTACAACTACCAGTACAGAAAAAATGTGCATGTCAATCAAAGGGTTTTTGTTTTAGTTGAGTAATAGAGCACTGATGAGTTATACTAAGGACTATATCAGTTTTCTGGAGGATTTAAAAAATAATCTAAAGATATATTTTCATGAAATAAAGCTGATTTTATTACTGAAATGGTAGAAGCATGTACAAAACAGGTGTAAAATCTTTCACAATATTTTAAAATAGCAGTTAAAATTTACTTTCGAGGAACTATTAAAGCTAATTGTTCTAAAAAATAATCTTAATTCTTGTCATTTACATCCGGTGTAACTTTGATTTAGAATACCATATCTTAAAAATTGCCATTTTTTAAAATAAGAAAAGTGAAATGCAGTACAAACAGAGGTCTATCGGTTTAATGTTAATCAGTATCAAATGCAATTTTATATGATAATAAATATTTCGTACATCCGAGATATTTCTTCGAAACTGGTAGTACCAGTATTTAGTATAAAATATATTTTACCTTTATTAATATCGCTTTGTTTGCATATTAATATCTTCCTTGCTGTAAATATTATTTCATAGAAATTGCAACTGCTTGTGAAATAAAAACAAGTAAATTTAAGCCAGTGGAAACAAGTTTAATAGTAACCGCACAGAAATATGAATAGCGATAAAAATTTTGTTGCGATAAAATCATTTTCTGAAACAAGGATTCTTGAAATGACTTACTTTCTCACTCAAGAATGGAGACATATAACTACTTTATACTCGTGCAGACTTCTCTTTTTCACCTCCTAAAGAGATGTGCTTAATTATTTTAGTTCTAAACAGTTGTTTTGTATTTTTGAGTTTATCGTGTGTGCATGCAAAGTTTCTTTTCCATTTGCTGCAATTTTCTACAATATTAATGAAAGTTTTCTAACTTTTTTTTTTTTTTTTTTGGTATGGTTTGGGCTTAAAATATTTATATATATATATATATATATATATATAAACTATTTATATGTTCTACATTCATTTCTAGTTCAATGAAAACTTTGTTTAATTAACTTTTAATTAACTTTGGGCTTAAAATATTTATATATATATATATATAAATATATATATATACACACAAAAAAAAAAAGAAAAAAACTATTTATATGTTTTACATTTATTTCTAGTTCAATGAAAACTTTCTTTAATTTATTAAGATTTTCTTACAAAGGTGACAATTGTTTAGGACTTCAGTTTTTCTATCTGCTCCAACTCTCGTAAATATTAATAGCATTCTTGAAACTATTGCATGTTATTCATGTTCCGTATTGTAAATGGGGTAAACACCTGGTATGTGTACGGGGACACCCGAAAATATTCTAAAGCATTGCGTTCTATGTGAGGTATTTCTATGAAGCATTTTTTAATACTTTTACTTTGCACAAATCTTAATGAAATTGAAATATGTTATTCAAGTGTACTACTGAATGATTCCTATTTAAAATGGAGTAAATACCAACATTGGTTTGTGCACAGGGACACCCGAAAGTATTCTAAAAACTTACGTTCTATGAGAGGTATTTCTATCCATATTTTAATAACATTATATTGCACAAAATTTAATGAAATAAAAATATGTTATTTATATGCACAAAAGAATGCATTCTATAGAATATTGTACAATTAGCATTAAGATTTACAGGGCTGCATAAAAATATTCAGATATATTAGGTCCATATAAGAAAATAACTGGAACTTTCTTTACATTTTATTAAACATTTTAGCACTTTTTAAAACTTGACAAAGTGAATACAAATTATTCTGACTGTTCGTCTGCCCGCCTCCATCGTCGGTAAATATTTTCAGAATTTCTTTAAAATTATATACGTTATTCAAGTTAACAATAGAATGTTCCTCATATAAAATGGCATTGATAGGGGTGCTGTGAAACTGTTTTGTGTACAAGAGTACAAAGACATCCCCCTCCCCCCCCCCCAAAAAAAAAAAAAAAAAAAAAAATGCATTGCATTTTTTTGAGACAAATTTTTATAAATCACAATTAAATAACTTTCAACTAAAAAAAAATATAAAGAAATTGTCATTTACTGTTAATATGATAAACATGTATGCGTTATATAGAATATGATATGTTTAGCGTTCAGATTTACAGGGCTGCTCTAAAAGATTCAGATACATTAAGGACTACAATTTGAAATTGCTGGAATTGCACTTCCGTTTCTGTTAAACTTTTTTATCATTTTCCAACAATATTTATTTGTGATTACAGATTCAATTAGTCTACCTGTCTGCCTTTTTGTCCTTCTATCTGTCCGCTGTGTGATAAAGAAGCCAAAGAACATTGAAGGTTCATCGAGTACGTACAGCTGGAAAATGTTAATAATCAATGGAAACCCCATGATTTTTCGTTATTGTTTTTTAATTGCAGACTTTTTTTGTCAAAGTAGACATGCTGCATTGTTATTTGTAAAGTATCATAAACAGTACACTAAGAAAACTGTTTTTTTTTTTTTTACATTATTCATTTATATTCGAATAAAATTATACAAAATTAAAATAAAGCAGTTTTATTACATTTATATATTTATGGTTTTATACACCACTTTCTTATATTTTTTTAGATAATCGGATAAAGAAAAACTTATGTGATACAAATAAGTAGTTTTTTTTTTTTTTTTGTTTTTAAATAAAATGTTAGAAAAATCTTAAACAGTAAATTAAATAAACTTACTAAACACTCAGACATAAAAGACACATTAGACAGTAATCCAAACATAAAACTAAGTATAATATAATAAAGAAATATTTTTGAATTGTTCTGATCATTTTAAAATTTTAATTTTAACTTTTAGTTAAAAATCTTTTTACCGTCCTTATATATATATATAAAGCATATGTTTGTAAATCGAAATAAAATTTAGAATACAAGAGATATATTATTCCCACAAGTTTCATCCAAAAAATTAAATAAATAAATCCATGAATAATATAATGTAAAGACGAATTAAATACTCATGCCATATTGACTGATTAAATCCACTCATGCCAATCATGAATTAATATAACAAAATAAATAAATAAATGAAAAAAAAAGTAAATAAATAAATAATAATAAAAAAAAAATCTGAAGCAATTTATCATTTAGATACCTTTAATATTGAAGAGGAAACGAACAAACTAAAAAAAAGAAGTGGAGCCTTATATATATTCATAGGCTATGAATATATATGTGAGAAGTTAATATTGTGAATGAAAATCCAATTTTTGCTTAGATAAGAACATAAATGTATCATTCACACACACATACAAGTAAAAAAAAAAAAAAAAAGAAAAGAAAAAGAAAAACAGGAATATTTGTTTTTAAATTTTGTTATGTAAAGACTTCCTTGTAATAAACAAATAATGTGGTTACTTAGTACATTTTATAACCAAATTTTCAAAAAGTTCATATGCATTTATTATTAGAGATAATGCATTCATTTAGCAATTACCTCAAGAATTAAAAATATGTTTAGTTGATTAAGAAATTAATAGAGTATCTAAATGCAATTTTACTTCTTTTCACTATTATAGTGGTAAATAAACCATACGTTTTGTATTTCTAATTATTTCAACTGATTATAATAATAATAATAATAATAATAATAATAATAATAATAAAGACTTTTTTCTAAAATGTTAACTTAAAAACAGGCAAAAAATATACTAAATATGATATTGAAAACAAAGGCAAGCAATTAATTTAATTTAATTTAATTTGTTAAAACCTTTTCTTTATTTTCCAGTCAGCAAACTAGTTAACAAAAGAAAATTCCTGTAAACATTTTATTTTCCAGTATTTAAAAAGTTGCTTTTTTTCTTATTTATGTACGTCGAGTCCATTGAGAATCAGTGATTCTCTCGCATATAACATCTTTGTTAAGAACTCAACGCTTGCTTGAGTAAACAGAAAACGCAATGGAGCAAGAGAAGTTTTATAGAATAAATAAAAAGGGATTCAGAAACAAGTAAAACATATGTATATTTCTGATTCGGTATTTCCATGCAATTTAATCAGCTTCTAATTCAAATAGAAACTTAGTTTTATTAACAAAGAGTTAGATTTTTCGTTGTAATGAGATTGATTGTTTCTACGAAGAGAAGAACGGAAGTTTATAAATTAAAGTAAAATGGATTGACATTTACAAACCATTCTGTTTTCTAAATCAGATAAAAATTTAGTTTGATAAAGGAAATCATTATTTTATCTTGCTCAGATTCTAACACAAATTTTAACATAGATTTATAAATAAATCTTATTTTTACTTTCTTCTATATGTATATACAGAGAAAGTATTGAATTCGTGAAAATTTTTGAACTCCAGTTTTCGATGGATTTACACGTTTTGGCATGTCCTGAACACGATTTGACTGTTTTGAGAAAATGTCTGCCTGTCAGTCTGTCTGTGTGTGTGTGTATCACATATTTTGTGGACGCTGCAGCTCACGAACCGTTGAACGAAATTTAACCAAACTTGGTATTTAGTTGGACCCTGACATAAACTGGGGATGATTAGATTTCTGGAACAATTTTTCAACAGGTGGCGTTGTTATGGCATTTTTTTTCTAAATCTTTAGTATGGCAATATAAGACAAAATTTCGTATAAATGTACATAATGAGAGTTATTTTAATCGTGTGATTGTAAAATTCATATGAATTATTGATAATAGTAGTAGTTAACTAGGAAAAAAAATTTGTGCATGTGCGAGCATAGCTTTCCCCCCTAAGTAACCCCCCCCCCGAGGGAAGAAAATTTTCAATATGGGTATCTTTCGAAAGATCTCGTCAGTACCTTTAAAACGAATGGTTGAACTATAGATCTGTGATATTTTAAAACAAAGTTATCGATTTTTAAAGAAAAATTAAAAAAAAAAAAATTCTGATTTGCAAAAAGTTGACATATTTCGGCCTATGGTGATAATATAATTCTGTCGATAAAAATCATTTGCATTTATAATGGAAAATAATTTGATAATTTAATAAATAATTTGTGTTGAATAAATTTTGTTTAAAATATATAGAATAAAGTCATGTGGTGGCCACATCATACTAGTTTAAATGATAATTTTAATAAATTATTTTTACTAGGTGAATTTGTATAGGAAAATATAGAAGAAAGTCATGTGATGGCCACAACATACTAGTTTTCTTTGTAAATGTATTATTATTATTAATGATATAAGAAATGATACATCTATACATTACGAAAGACGGACATAATAAAATAATGCAGACATGTGATAGGCGGAAAGATGAAAACCCTTTGGAGAATTAGTACACCACAGATTATTGTCTCCCGCTTCTCAATGTTAACCTTTACTTTTTTGTGCATTTTTTAACCTGTGTCAGTTAGTTTGTTCGGGTTTTGATACTTTTGATAATGTTTTCTTTTATCTGATTTTTTCCACATTTTAAACTTTTCTCTCCATTTTTTCCCATGCAAAACCATCGGTGTCTTGCACGGAGGAAAAATGGGAAAGAAACATTAAAAAATGCAGAAAGGTATTAAAAAAAAAAAAAGAAAAAAAAAGCCTGTACAGTCTAAAATGTAATAAAAACAATAAAATTGTCGAGATGACGTATTGGGACCATAGATATAGTAATGTATATAGATCTATCATCCTCATGTTATCGAGCAAACATTTTTGATGCCGATAAAAAGTTCTAAAATCAGCCATTAGAAAGTATTGAAAAAAAGAAAAATGAATTTGAAACTGTATCTGGAATTTTTCATTCACCTTTAGTAAATAAATTATTCATAAATTTTACTTACTAAACTATCCGTGTGTATTCCTGTGTGTAATTTACTCGGGGAAAGACAGCCATTAGAGTAACTTTTCCCGAGAAAAAAGGAATCACTTTTTCCCTCTCGCTGATCAATCTATGTCTTATTACTATATTTATGGTTGGGACACAGAAATCTTTGGACTCTCCTCTCTGTGATCCAGTTTCCTGTTATTTTATGTTAATAATGTGGCATTTACCAAACATTCAGTGAAGGTCTATTCAGGCAGAACTAGGCTGACAAGTGCGACCCGGGTTTTAATCCGGCATCTGCCGTCTCACAGCTTTAAGAGCAGACTATCTAGACCATTCATACAACTTTTATCTTAGGAACTGTTATTTATACAGTCACGAGTACAATTCATAAATTTCTTTCTTAAATTACATTCATAAGTTTATCTAAAATTGTGTAAGGGTGTAAAAAGGATTAACTATGAAGACTGAAAATATATAGTAAGAGTTTGCATTACATAATCAACTTCTTTACTTCGTTAATGACACCAATCCATCTATTAGAAAATTAGTTATTTTGAATTAAAAGTCGCTTAAAATTAAAATGTTAAGACATTAAGTCAAATTATATACTCCATTTTACTCTAACTCTATTAAGATTATGTTAAAAGGCATAACCTTTCTTTAGTATTCACATGAATTGCATGTTTAAATAGATATTTCACTTGCAATATAAGCATTTATATTATATGAAATTTCAGTTTTCTTAAGAAGGATTTTCATTAATTCAATAAAATTCCTCTTACTTTTTGAGTGGAATGAAAATTTTGACAGGTGTTATTCAACAATATAATTCCTATCATCACAAAAGTTTACAGCTTGTCAGATTATCGAGAGCATAATTATTTTATTTTTTGTGTAAAATAAATTTATGCGGATTTGTGTCAGACTGAGGAATACACGTTTTCATTGGAATATTTCTGGAAAAATTATCTAAATATGACAGTAAAATATGCTAAGAATATTTATTTTTAAAAATTCTGTTTAAATTTTTAAAAATAAATATTAACTTAGTATAACGCTACATTTAATTTATTGTTAAAATGACTGTTCTTTCAAAATGTACTTTGCAAAAAATAAATAAATAAAATAAATGGAAATATATAAATGAGTAAATAAAAATAAAAAGTTAATTAATTAATAAAAGTAAATTGATAAAATGATAGAAGAAGAAGAAGAAAAATGAATAATGCGAAATATTTTTTGTAATTACTTTTAAGTTAATTAAGAATTAATGAATTAGAGAATAAACCTTAAAGAAAAGTGATAGTGTTTCATAGTAGTTAACTTGTGCCAAAAACGGAAAGAACTTGGTACCTTTTAAACTTTAAAATAATAGGCGCAATTACCCACCATATATTTGTTTTCACAATTTTCTGCTGAATGGTATATTTTCATGATGTTAAAAGTAACGGACTGAGTTGATCACCCGGCTTGGTCACAAGCAGAAATGTCCCACCCACTAGGCTACTCTCGATTCAATAGAATATTTCAAGTTTGCGTCCCCAATACATAGGTGTAAATTCCCTTTATTTTAATTTACTGGTTAATTTTATTAGAATCATGACCATTTTGCTAGCTAAACGGTCAAAGCGCGTACGTTCATGTTATGAAAGTATAATCTTGGAATACTGACATTTTCCTACGGGTAAAAGCTATTAATCTACGTAATTTGTCCAAATCTGACATCAAACTGTATTTTTACGGTGAAATCCTTTCAACTGTAAAGAGTCAGCTTTTTATTGACGTCATAAAAGAATCACATCCTGTTTGAAACTGAAAATATAATTGTTGTTTTACTGGTTCAGATAGTTTACTTATACATTCATACAATTAGGGATTGGTATGAAAGAGCTAATGTTTTCCTAATTTAAATCAAAGTTGTACGTTTGTCACTATGTAAAATTACGGGGGATACATCATTCATGGTCTTTTTTTTTTTTTGCGGGTTTTGCTTAGAATCTCTGCTGCTGGGCTTAGCCTGTAATCTAACTTGAATTTCTCAAATTGTGTTTTGAATGATGTTCCTGTCACTAAATGTTATTTTAGATCCTGTCCTTTATTTGTACAATGAAAATGTTCCTCTTTAGGCCCATTTATGCGAAATTTTGTACTAGATTGTCACGTTAAGGAAATATTAAATGTCGAATATCTTGCGAAATTTTCAAATTATAATTTTAAAAATCAGTGTTGTATTTGCTTGTATTTTTTGTTATATTTGTAAACTGATCTGGCTTCTTTCCGTGCTCTCGTTCTTGGGGGAAAAAAAAAAGTCTAGACTAACAAATTACAGTGTATGGGAGGTATTTCTTTGAAACATAATTCCATACCTTCAAAGCGAATAAAATCTCTATATAACGAATATATATCTTTAATATATTTATAGTAAGGAACATATCATTATAGCAAAATTAATATACATTATTCAGGTGGAAAAAAGTGTCTGTCTTATAGATTATAGTTTAATTAGCATATAGGATTGATTTTTCATTACACAAAAAACATTCAGATACATCTTACAATATAAATGCAAACTACTGGGAAAAATTTTCAAGTTATGTGTTTTACATTCTAAGTATTTTCAAACAAGGTTCGAAAGTGTTTATGATTTTGGTTTTTTTATTTAGTCTGTTGGGCTATTTTTTCACATTATTATTTACATAAATATGTTACAATATTTTGTAACTGAAATATTTAATTCAGTTTTTCCAGATTCAGTTGAAAATTGTGTATATAGCTTAGCGTGTTTTTGTGTAGTTACTCACAAAAGATTTCTGATACTTTAGGTCAAAAAAGATATTTTTAAAGCACATTTTAGTATCGTTATACGGCGCTAAACATAACGAAATTTACGTATATATTTCAGATGTAAAATAATATATATATATATATATATATATATATATATATATATATATATATTTTAAATTAATAATAATGATTCGTGTGTAGGGCAAAGAAAATGTGTTGAAAAATTTGCGAATTATAAATGGAAATTGCTGGTAGTATCGAGATAGTAGTTATTTTTTTTTTTTTTACACTTTTTTTTTTTTTACACTTTTTTTTTTTAATTATGACATTAAAGTGTACTAATAACATTGTATATATATCGTAATAATTTATGACTAGTATTTTTTAATACAGACAAAAATGCTTATTTTTTATAACTTAATATAATACCTATATTTATATATGCTTTTGTTAAATAGAATATTGGCTGGACGAAATTGCTTGTCTAATAACAACGCTCAGGTTCAATGTTTTCAAACTAAATTGGCCGTAAAGAATCTTGACTTCGAAATGAAGAGGTAAAAACAGCTTTTATTTAGTGGACAAATTAGCTGAACATCAGTATACATCTGTATAATGGCTCCATAAAAATATAACAACCAAAACAGTACATTCTGTTCGGGGACTGCAAGAGATGAGAGAGAGAGAGCGACCCAGAATTATGTAATCCTAATCCAGTATTAAGGGACGTTCACATGACGGAGATCAATGAGAGAGTAACTAAAGTTTTAGCCAATATCAAAAATCCCGATCCTGTTGGCATACAGTTTTTCACCGCAAAGAGCACCCCATAAACGGTTTCTTTAAATCCGTTGTGTATTCATTAAGTTAATAATTTTGAATACTTCGAGCATGTTTGACATGTTATACTAACCTCAGTATGTCGCCAAACTTTAGATATGAGAAATGAAAAACCACAAACGGCAGATGTTTAAGAAAGTAATATAATCAATTCTTTTTGAAGAATAATTTTGAGAAACTGATCAAAAATACGTTAGCTATTAGACTTTGATTTACGCAGAACATAAGAAGCCACGGGGTATTTTTTTAAAACCGAAATGATACAATGAGATTTTGTTTACAGAAAAATTTTCTTTTCCACAAACTTTTTATTTTATTTTATTGATGGAGAAAGAATTAAGCGGTTAATTAAAGACTATTACTGAATACACGAGTACAGTATTATATAAAACGTTAAAATAAATTTGAATTTAGTTAAATAGGAAAAAATAAATAAAAATATAAGACTTCTACATCACAGCTATAGCTATTCCTTTATGTAATATAGATTACTCCTTTTCTCCAACATTATATAATATATATCAACATTTTGCTTCAATAAGTTTTCATGTAATATGTTATTGATTAGAACTCTTGCTACCGGCTTGATAGACGACGGAGAATTAAGTTATCCTGGATGTCAGGAAAATCTGAAATGTCACCCGTGGACATATTAATTAATATCGCCTTGAAAAGATGCCTGGTCTCTCCCTTTAATGAGCACTTCCTATTTCGTATCGACATATATACACGTGCACCTACTATTCCATAACACATGTTAAAATAATAAGAGAAAAAAGGTTTGTTTTGTAAATATTGCCACACTTAAATGATTATATAATAGAAAAGCTGAAAGTATTAAATATTTAATATATCTCCTTTCCCGAAACAACGTGTTTTAAATTCCATTACTAATGAATAAGAAAATAATATATTCAATGGAAACGAAAAAGATTTCAGAACGAATTTTTCTTACAAGTGAAAGACATAAAATATTACAAATAAGCTAAAAAAAGTTTTTTTTTAATAATATAAAATTATCCATGTTTGGATTTTAAAAATACATTTGAAAAGCAAAAAGAATTACAATTACATTTTATATTCAAAAAGACGTTTATGCTATTATACAGAGCATTATTTGACTTATTTGATTTCTTATGGCTACATAAAATTTTTATTTTACCATTTATCAAGAAACTAGTATGTTGTGGCCACCACAAGACTTTCTTCTATATTTTCCTATACAAATTCACCCAGTAAAAATATTAAAAAAAAAAAAAAAATACGATTTTTTTTTTCGTTAAAAGTAAAAAAAAAAATCGATAACTTTGTTTTAAATTATCACAGATTTATAGTTCAACCATTCGTTTTAAAGGTATTGATGAGACCTTTCAAAAGATACCCATCTTGAAAATTTACCCCTGGGGGGTACCGATGCCCCCACATACACAAATTATTTTTCGTAGTTAACTACTACTATTATCAGTAATTCATATTAATTTTACAATCACAAGTTTAAAATAACTCTCATTATGCACATTTATACGAAATTTTGTCCTATACTGCCATGTTAAAAGTTTACAAAAATGCGATCACAGCGCCACTTGTTGAGCGATCGATCCCCAAATCTAATCAGCGCCAGTTTACGTCAGAGTGCAACTAAATACCAAGTTTGGTTAAATTTCATCCAATGGTTCGTAAGATACAGAGTCCACAAAATTTGTGATACACGTACACAGACAGACTGACAAACAAACATTTTCTAAAAACTTTCAATTCGTGTTGAGGACATCCCAAAACGTGTAAATCCATCAAAAAACGGAAGATGAAAAATTTTCACGAATCCAATACTTTCTCTATATTACATATAAAAGAAAGTAAAAATTACTTTGAGGGTAAAAATGTTTAAAATAAGATGTCTGTCTCTAGTTATTAAAAGAAGACTTGACGCTAGATGACTAAAACCAGAAAAATTTTCATTGTCTTGAACTCCAAAGAGAAAAGCCGACAGCTGTTTCGGTAGCATTTAACGTCAGTACTTAAAAACTTTTTATGCACTGTTTAAAATGCGCGTAGAAGTGAATAATGGAAATTGTGGGGTTATTAAGCACCGTAATATTTGATTCAAATTTTAACAGTCCAATAAAAGCGCATACGATATAATTTAGAGTGCAGAAAAGTTTTACATACAATTTAAATCCTTAAAATAATATCTCCAGTAAAAATTGGTGAAAGAGGAATGGAAAAAATTTCAGGGATAGAGTTTGCTTATAAATGGATTTAAAAAAAAAAAAGCTATTTTTTTTAAGTTACCACTATTTTTTATATAGATAATAGATTTAGGCATCGTGTAAAAGACAGTTTAATTTGATTTTTCCGATTACTCAATAAATGAACATAAAACATTTTTTAAAGTTATTTTTTGTCACTTTGTAACCTGTATTGCTAAAATCAGACTTTTGTCTGTAAATATCTCAGAATCAAAATTTATTTGCGATATCTTCAAGTTTTACACACCGTGAACACCAAAAAGACTTCAGAAATTTTTTTCTCTCTATGTGTGTGTGTGTGGTTCGTTGTGTCTCAATTTCTCCATTGCTATTTTTGTCCGAATATCATTTGAGAACGGCTGTTCTTAATTCAACAATACTTAGCAGGAATTTAGGTGTATATCGAACATAAAATTATATCTTTCAAATTTTGCGAAAATTACTTCCGTTGTTCCCCCCTTCCCGAGCGGGGACAGGAGGTAAAGACATTTTTGTAAACATAACTCGGCTTGAAATTACTTCACGGTGAAGAAACTGTGCATGAGAAACTAGACTTGAGTAAAGAAAAAAAAAATTCTGGGATTTTGAATTTTTTAATTTTTAAGGGAGAGAGGGGGAGAGGGGGTTCGATTTTCTAGAGGAAAGTTTGGAAATTCCGGATTTTATAATAGAACTCTTCCAAATATGGTACAAATATGGCTTCTTCCAAAACCTTTTTTTTTTTGTGATTTTTTGTGATTTTTTGGTTTTTTGGGGATTGGAGCGAACAAATTGGAGATCTTTCTTTTAGCGCCAATTTTGTTCTGGGAAATCTATGGGAGCTGCGGTCACGATTTTTGGTGCGTAAATTGTTTATATGTATTCGACAGTGGCAGAGACGGGATTTTACGAAATTCTTCTCCCCTTTTCTCTTTGAGGGGCAGGGAGCAAAAACACGTTTGTAAGCATAACTCGGTTCCAAATTACTTCACGGTGGAAAAATTGCACATAGGGGGATTATATTTGAATAAAAAAAAAAAAAAAAAAAAATACACCGTCTGCGATTTGGAAATTTTCGATTTTTGTGGAGGTGGAGGGGAAATTTTTGCGAATTCCGGATTTTTGAGTAGAGATCTATCAAAAGTAGTATCAAGATGCTGAAAACAGCCCTGTGTCTTATTTAGAATACTTCCAAAAACCAATTTTTATTTCTTTTGTGATTTTCGATTTTTGGGGAGGGGGCCTTACTTGGGATAGACTTCGAGTCCTCTCTTTTATCGCTAAATTTATCCTGTGAAATCTATGGGAGGTGTTGTCCGATTTTCGATGCGCAAATAGTTTATATGTATCCGACACGTATTGTACGGGATTTTATGAAATTCCCCCCCTTTCTCGCATTGGGCTTAGGAGGGAGGGGGAAGGCAAAAAAGTGTTTCCATGCGTAACCTTGATACAAATTACCTCAGCAAGATTCGTTTTAAAGTGTGAGTTGGTTATGCATACTCAACACTTCTATAAAGAGATTTTGTGAAATTTCCTGCTCTACCTCACATCCACTTACGAGTGGCGAGGCGAAAAACACGTTTTCAAGCTTAAATCTACTCCAAATTATTTTAGAAAAGCGATTTTTGATGTGTGGGTCGGTTATACGTATCCAACACGTAGTATAAAGATATTTTTGTGGAATCCCCCTTTTGTTACCCTTTAAGAGTGGGAGAGGATCAAAAACAAGTTTTCAAACATAAGTCTACTCCAAACTACCCCAGGAAAGCGATTTTTTGATCGTCGGTTAGTTATGTGTATGGAACATGCACTATAAAGGGATTTTGTAAAATTTTCCAGCCCCTCCTCTGGGGCGTGTGGGGCAAAAAGCATAATTTTAGGTATAAATCTGCTTTAAATTACCTTAGAAATGGCGAATTTTGGTAAGTGGGTGTTGATTAAGTCTACGCAATATGCACTTTAGCAAGATCTCGCAAAACTTCTACCTTTCCCCAGGGGAGGTTGGAATGAAAAGGGAGTAAGTCGCTGCTGAAGACAGTGCGGACCCAGACCACATATGTTGCGAGCGGAAAAATCCACTACCGGACGTAGTGGGAATTTAAATTTAAATTTAGTCTGATTTCAGTGATTTTTTTTTTCTGTTAATTTTTGACTTTTTGAGATTTAATAATAATGATATGGAATTTTCAGAATAGATTTAATATAGTGCCCATCGAAGCGGATAAAGGCTACCAGTTTCAAATATAATTGGTTATAGATTTATAATTATTTCTTCTAATATTAATAAAGTATGGGAAAAAAATACACTTTTTCGAAAAGTAGAATAATGTAGAAAAGAATATATGATTATATATCTGTATATGCATATAGGGAATTAACCAAAGACATGGTGACTGAGACTGACAGACTTTCTTGTTTATTTGAATAGTCAAAAAGGAAAGTGTATTTAATTTTGAAGTATCTCGGAGGGATTCAATTCTTTTAGTCCACAACCCTGGCTAAACTCTTTTATATATATATTCACTGAAGCTAAGTTTAATAAAAACAATTATTATACTTATCAGAAGAAAAAATAACACTTTATTACGTGAAAAAGAATCATCATTTTCTTATTTATTTCCCTATAGACAAAAACGCTATATTATCGAATACTCTTCTTCATGTATTAAGCAAAATGAATCTTTCTTACCTGAAGTTACACAATAATGCAATATAGATCAAACTGCCAGAAAAAAGGTTTATCTCCCACGCAGTGAAATGATTGTATGTGAAATCAATGGCAGTTTGAAAGGACTTTCTTTGGAAATGCAAACGCGTCAACTCTAGTATTTCAAAGAAAATATATATGTAAACTGATATTTCTTTTTTCGTACAAAAGGAGAGAAACATGTGAGAAAAAAACCAATTCTTATACAGTGAAATGTCCAAATTATTTTTATAATGCATAGTTGTATTTATACATTTGGTAACAATGTATGTTTGGATATTATATTTAACAGGTAGGTAAAAATGTGTTTTAAGGGCAAAATAAATAATAATAATAATAATAATAAAGTTACCATTGATGACAGCAGTTAATTTTTATTTAAAAATGTATTAAAATGTCAGACAGTATTTGAAATGATTATAATAAACAAGAAAAGTGTAAGTATAAAGTTAATGTTTCAAAGACTACAAATAAACTGAAAATAAAAATTTACACAAAATAAAGTTTTTTTTTTTTTTTTTGGTGAGTACGAAATATCTTATCCTATATAAATTAACGATAATAATATTGAATTTTTAAGGTTTTGGATTTCATAAGAACTTATTAAATAAAAATCGTGTCTGGTGTTGAAATTTAAGATATATATAGGCATCGTATGTAAAATAATTCGATAAATACATCGTTTAGTAGGATTAATCTAACCAATATTATCATTTCATCACCTCCTTTATTAAAGTATGACAGATATATGTAAGTTGTTTGATAGTTGATATATGTATATAATTTTGTATGTATTACATATACTCCTCGAAGTAAGGACAAAAACACGAGTTTAAGAAAGTATTCATTATTTAAATATATTATATGTCTTTTTATTTAACAGTTTTTGTACCTTTGTTCTTATACGACCCAATTTTTTTTTTTTATTTATCTTTTTATATCTTACATTTTCTTATATACATATGTTATGCACGAATTTAAATATCTCTCTCTCTATTTTTTTTTTTTTAAAGGTTACTGTCGCTGGCGTCATGAAAAGTATCAGTGTGTTTAAAATACTCCAAGGCAGAATTTCAGCTGCTTAGAAACTTCTATCATTTTAATTAAAGAAGTTATTAACTAAAAACGACGGGTTTATGAAGGTACTCTACTTGCCACCTTGAAAAAAGTTTCTCCAAGTGACGTTATTCTTCTGTCATAAAGACATTTTACACGGGAAAATTAAAGTGTGATCCATGGTTGTAGGTAGGTAAGTAGGTAGGTTGGGTTTAACGTCGCACCCGTACTGCGCTATGGGTAATTGGCGACGACGGTCTGGGGCGTACCCCTAGGGATGTTTCGGAAATATGCCATCACAATTTTGATCTTATGGCTTCCCCGCTTTGATGATCTACAGAAGTATAGTTTTGATGGGAACATGAAGGACTTTGCGACCACGACGGATTTTATGTGCGCCAGCCACCATTAGTGTACACGACGGTCTCTGGCCGGCTCAAGTATCTAGCCGGCAATCTTCCAATTATGAGCTCACCGACTTGGGTACCGCGTCCTGGATCCATGGTTGTAAAAAAGAAATTAAGAGGGTCATATACTAAAGTTGTAATGCAAAATGGTCTAGATATTATAAATTTCTTTCTATAAAAAAAAAATGATTTTCAGCATAATTTTCATAAAAATAAATATGAAATATTAATGTGGTATTAAATATTATGTATTTCAATTTGACACTGAATATGGGGATTTTTATAATATTTTTCTACTTTTGCCTTGTGTTATGCACTATTAATATTACTATTCATTGAAAAATAAAGCAGCGAATAGGCAGGCAGAGCTCTGCATGGCTTAATAAGTAAATTGAGTTGGGGGGAGACGAAGCCTTCCTCGGAGGTTGGTGAGCGGAGCGAGCATTTGGCAGAGCAACCTAGTGTTATATATATATTTAAATGCAGGTATCATGTCCATATGTTATGCATCTTTGAAACTTGTATTTCCAAATATTAAAACATAAATTGATTTTCAAGACTAATTTATTTTTTAAGGAAATATAAATTGAAATACTTTTGCAGTTTTAAATTATATATATAAAAATAAGAAAAACAAACAAACAAACATCCATTTTAGTTTATAAAATAAATAGGTTTTCATAACTGAGGCAATATATATATATAGGAATAATTTAACAAATGAAATGAATTAAAACCCAAAACACACAGAAGTCTTCATCAGGGAGGCCCTTCCGTGTAGGAGTTAGAGAAGTTTCTGAAAGGATAGTAGCAATTAGCTAATAACCATCCTTAGCCCCCAACTTCTCTCCAAACAGAAAACCACCTTTAACAGCAAAAGAAATCAAACAGATCTGAAATAGATCGTAAGAGGAAAACACTGAAACATTCGGTTATAAGTTAAGACGTGACAGTTAATTTGCAAGGATTTTAAGAGCTATTTTTAAATCACAATCATTATTGCATAAAATGCGAATTCTTTTAAACTGTGTGAACATATGAAAGGTACAAAATATTTGTAAAGAAATCCTACTGTCAAGGTCGTTAACTAAAAGGTTTAAAGTCATTTAAAAAAAGGGGGAAACAAATTTAAAATTTATTATAATAATACGTAAAACAGACAAAGCTAGCGCTAAAAGCTGCTTAGCCAAACAATGTTTTTTAAATAAGAAATATTTTTAAAATGAATATGTATATGATATAAAATTAAAGATAATAATTTCATATATTTAAATACTTCTTATAAAAAATTTCTTATATATATATATATATATATATATATATGTATATATATATGTATGGTTTTACATACTTTTCATATCATAAACTTTGAAGACAGTGACAAAACATCTTAATCTTATATAACTGAAATACATAGCTGCCACAAAATTTTCTTCTATATAACAACACCCCTACAGGCTAACATATACAAACATTTAGTAAACATAACTTCTCACAAAAAGCATTTTACATACGTTTCTGAAAGATATAGGCATCTGAAAAATCACAAAAGATGAGTAGCGGAAGTGTAGTCTGATGTCCCACTATACATCCAAATTAAGTCAACGTTCTTTATCATAAATACCATCTCACATATGGAGTTTGATGCATATATATACATATATATATAAAATGGAGACTCGATTTTCCCATAAACGAGAAAAATATCAGTGTAACAGCGCCTTCTGTCAATCGATATGCATCCAAATTAAATCAGCATAGGTTTTCATAATGGCTCTCTCAAACATTAACTTTTATTGAATTATATATTAAAAAACCAAAAATATTGTTTTCTTTCAAATGAAAAGATTTACTACATTGTAATATAAACCTTCAAAAAAGATGTTGCGAAAGAAGAAGAGGAAGAAGAAAAAATATCTTTGATAGATTTAAAGATACATTTTATGTATTTCATAAGAAATTTAACATTTATCGTGAAATACAAAATAATCTCGTATAGAAATTCAATTATATTTGGTCATATATTGAATAAAATGAATCTTTTCTTAGAAGTTACGAAACAACACAATATAAATATGCGCATAATGTTTGCTGATTTAAGTTGTTATGAAACTGTTTATCCTTTCAAACTATAAAATGATTGTATTTGAAATCAATGTCACTTCAAAATAATGTGTGTTCTGACGCAATATCTAAACCCGAATGAAATATATAGTTAAAATTATAAATTCTTAATGAATAATAATAATTAAATTAAATTAATTATCCAGATTAACGAGATATTAATTTTATTATTACATCCCCCTCCCGAGAGGACTACACCCTATGCGTCCATAGGGTGGAGGACACCCAGGAGCAAGTAGATTAACTCTTAGAATAACCCCAAAATTTTGAAAAATCCTAAAACTACAAAAATTACACATTCCAAATCTTTTATCCATCTATACTAATATATAAAAACATAAAAAAAGCAAATTGGATAGTGATAATACAAGAAAGGAGACAATATCTCTGACAAGAAAATTCCTACGTTTTGTCTTCTTACCGTCATGTTTGCATCCCATCCTGAATTAAACTTCCATTGTATACAATGGATAAAAAAAAAAATAAACAAAAACATAGTAATAATAATAATAAAGAGAATATATCTTCAGGGCCCTGTAAAAAACACTAAATTACAATCAAAGTAAATATACGCTAGCGCTGCTACATATGAAATATTACAACAGTTATTAATGAGTACTCATAAAAAAAAATAATATAAAATATTGGTAAGATAAGGCCTTATTTACACTATACAATTTTTGTTAGAGGTGCACCTCTTGATATTATAACTTTACCTAATTACACAATGTTGTCTGAGTCACTCAAATGTACTTTATTTTCTCATTGAGTGAGCTATTAAGTTCGTAAACATTATGCTTTTACAAAATAAACAATTATCAATATTTTCATATTCTCAATACGCTAATAAATAAACAATTTTAAAATACTGGAAATATAACACTGATATATCACTGAAATAAACAAACTCATGAATAATCAAACAGAATTGTCCTGTATTATCATCATTTTATAATATAAAAAAAATCTAGATGAACATTTTTACTTGTTTACAGATATAATTTATCAGAGTATTCTTTTCTCATGATAATAACTGTAATTTCAGCATTTTCGCTTAAAAATAATATGAAATTATTATACGTGAAAGAGTAACATAGATCTTTTTCTATATTTTATTCCATATAAAAAGAATAACAATAAAAGAATATTAAAACAAATCAAAATAATTTAAAATTTCTCACAAATTTCCTGCTATTAAAACATTAAAGTTCTCATAAATTTCTATCTTTTTTTTTTTTTTTTTTTTTTTTTTTTTTTTTAATATAAACAAATAAAAAGTTTACTTCCTAATAGATATTTTTGAAGGTCGTTGAACTAATTTAAATTTGTCAGCAGAATTAAAAATTCTTAATCTAGTAGAATGAATGATGTCGGTTTTCTTGTTAGTTAAAAAATTGGGTCTATTTATTTCAAATGTTACCTCTGATAGTTTCTTAATGATTTTGAAAGGTCCATCAAAAGGGGGAGTTAATTTTCTAGTATTTGGCTATATAAAATTTTCAACCATGACAATATCTCCTTCCTTAAATGGAGAATCTAAAAATTTTTTGTCATACCTTATTTTGTTTTTCTCATGGTCTTTAAGCGTTCTATCAAATGCAATTTCTCTAGCTTGTTCTAAAGGAGGATATATTTCCATATTTGGCAAGGGGGATTCATACGGTAGTGTGCCATACAGTAAATAATTAGGAGGAAATGAGGTTACTTGGCGTGGTGTATTGTTGTATTCTGCGGTTGCTTGTTCTAATAATTTTGGCCATGGAGTTTTCAAATTTCCGAAATTAATTTTACATCTCATCCTCTGTATAATCGTTGCCCCAACCCGTTCCTGTTTTCCATTACATTGTGGTCTATGAGAAGGCGTTAATCGTTGAGTGATACAATTATTCTTCAAGAAATGTTTAAATTTAGGAGAAGTGAAAGCTCTATTCCTGTCACTCAACAGTTGTTTAGGTTTTGTAATTTGGAAAATTTGCTTCAAACAATTAGTGGTAGCATTAGTACTAGCAAAAGTCCACACATACCTTGTACAATGGTCAGTTATGCAATGTAAATATTTTTTGGTGGAGTAGTAATATCCTAAACCTCCTATTGTATCAATAGACATTAATTCAAAAGGTAATTTTGCAGGTGGTAATGATTGTAGTAACCCAAATCTTTTCTGATGACATTTTTTATTTAGTTGGCATATCTCACAAAATTTTACATAATTAGAAATATCAACTATTATAGATTCCAAATAATATATAGGTGATAAAATTTGTAACATCTTTTGGACCCCTGGATGGCCAAATTGTATATGTGCATTTTCCATTAATTTCAATCTTAAAGAGAAAGATACTACAATTTTAGTTAAACCCTTCTTTTGAATAGTTAATAAATCATTTATTTTTTTGAATTTAGGGTTAGATAAATTATCCAGTTGTTGATGTTCTCTAATTTCATCTATGTCTAATAATTTAATCTGTGTACTTAAAAAATGAGAAATCGGTTGTCTACTTAAAAAATCTGCTTCATGATTAGTGGATCCTTTTTTATATTTTACGGTATAATCATACATAGACATTTTAAGGGACCATCTAAATAATCTACCGGTAAGATGTTTAATTGATTTTAACCACACTAGTGCTGCATGATCAGTGTAAATAGTAAAATGGGTTCCGTGTAAATAGCAACGAAATTTGTCAACAGAATCTATTATAGCTAAACATTCTAACTCAGAGGCACTATAATTTTTTTTCGTACGGTCTTAAGGACCTTGAATGGTATGCTACAGGGTGCAGATTACCGCCAGGATGCACCTGTTTCAAAACACTTTCTATGCCATCTCCAGATGCATCTACGAACAAACTGCATGGATAATTAGGATTATATATTGATAAGATAGGTTTTGATATTAACCCTTTGCGGCGCAAGACAATTCGGATCATTTAAATTATATTACCACCGGAATTCATGGACTAAATTAAACTAAAAGAAATTTTTAATTTTTAGGTTAAAAAAATTGACCTTTTCTGCTATGTTATAAACGTAAATTTTTGTTAAAAAATTTCCGGGATGAATTTTTGCAGCTGGATCTTAAATTTTGCGTCCTCGCAGCGAGGACAGCGCGCGTTAAGGGGTTAAACAATTTTTAAGACTTTCATACGCTTTTTGACATTCATCATCCCAAACCCATTTCACATCCTTTTTTAATAAATTATTGAGAGGTTTTCTTATTTCAGCATATCTAGGGATAAACTTATTGTATACATTGACACTTCCTAAAAATCTTTGCAATTGTTTAGTATTACATGGAGGAACAAGTTTTTTGATAGTTTCCACATTTGCATTATTTGGTGAATAAGTCCCCTCCCCAATTTCATACCCCAAAAAAGAAATCTTTGTTTGTGCAAACTGGCATTTAGAGAATTTTAATTTAATGTTTTCCTTCTCGCAAATTTGAAAAAGAGTTTTAAGGTGTTCTAAATGTTCCTGTAAATTGTTTGAAAAGACTACCACATCATCAAAATAATTTAAGGCGAAATTTACTTGATATTTATTTAAAATTTGCTTTAATGACCTTTGAAAAATAGCGGGGCTGTTTTTATAACCATATGGAAGAACTTGAAATTCGTATAATCCGAAATTACAGGTAAATGCTAATTTTTCTTTACTTTTGTCCTCTAGGGCAATATGCCAGTATGCCGATGTTATGTCTAAAGTTGAAAAAATTCTATTTGACTCAATTGATCTAATATTCCATCAATCCTGGGAATTGGTTCTTTATCAGTTTTACAAATTTCATTGATTTTCCTGTAGTCAATACATAATCTTGTTTTTCCCTCCCCTCTTTTATGTGCCAATGTTACTGGGCTACTGTAAGGGCTATAGGATGGTTTAATAATACCATATCTTTAAAGTTCATCAACTTGTTTTTTAATTTCAGCATTATCTTTTTGCGATGCCCGATAGGGTCTCAAAGATACAGGATTTTCTGATGTTAAATTTACCTTAGCTGGTTCCATTCTAATCTTTCCAATATCAAATTTATTTTTAGAAAAAATATGAATGAAGGATAGTAATAGAGATTCCAGCTCCGTCACTTGATCCATTTCAGCGAATCCAGGTAAACACTCCTGAATAGCCAAATGACTTTTAATGTTTTCAGCCAAGTGAGGGAAGCTACCATCCCCAACGCTCTCCTTTGCTGCACATGCATTATCAATACACTGAATATTTGTTTTATCAACTTCACAAAACTTAGAATTACTATTATTCACATTTTCGTTAAAGAAATTTCTATTTTCAACAAAATTATACCCAGTACTATTGACATCATCATAAATATTTTTAAAATTTCTATTTTCAACAAAATTACACTTAGAACTATTGACATCATCATAAATACTTTCATCACTAGGATCACAAATTTTAATAAAGTTATCATTAATATAATTTTGTTTAAGTTTCTTAGATTTTTTACTATATTGACATCATCATAAATACTTTCATCACTAGGATCACAAATTTTAATAAAGTTATCATTAATATAATTTTGTTTAAGTTTCTTAGATTTTTTACTAATTTTAGTTTTATCCAGTTTATGCAAATAGTATGTACTCATTGACTCTTGTTTAATGTTCATATTATAATAAGTTATATCTTTATCACCTTGGTAAATTTTTCCCTCCTTTAAATCAATATCTAAATTAAAAAGTAACATATGTTCTATTGATAACAAAATATAAGGTAAATCAGAGTCATGACATACAGAGAAATGACATACATACGAATCTTCTTTGAATAGCTACCTATTTGTGCACTTACCTCTATAACTTTGTTTATCCATACATCTCCCTGAGTTTGTCTAATTTTTTTATTTCTTTTTGGGACTTCCACATATTGTAAATTCGACTTGAAACTTATAGGTAGAATTGTTATGTTTGTTCCAGTATCCAAAACACATAACGGAATCTGTCCAGTGTCCGGAAAACATATTTCAGTTTGAAGAAAATTAGTTTTAACTCTTTCAGAAATATGTTCTGCATTTTGCACGCTCATAGGCGGCGTATTTTGATATCACTTGGATGGGCATTCTCGGGCTATGTGGCCAACTTTTTGACATTTGAAGCAAACCAAGTTAGTTTTTCCTGTTGTCGTTGGACGAGGAATCTTCGCTGTCTGACTTGCTTCTTTATAATTTTGCCTGGCATTCGTATACTGATAAGTTCCCATTCTAGGCGGCTGCACATTGGATAAGGACTTCAAATTCTGCACTTGTTTAGGAGCTGATCTGTACTGGAAATAATTACGAGGCTTAAAACTTGGAGCATTTGGGTCTAAACTAAAGGTGACGTTTTCTCTGTAGCTTATTTCTTTCTGTAAAAATGCAATTAAATCTTCTGTACTTGTTTCTTTATTTTTTTCCTTTTGACGTTCAAAAATTAATAGGAGTTCTGCTGGTATAATATGTTTAATTTTGGTATTTATTACAGGACTGCAGTTTTGAATATTTATGCCAACGTTATTGATATTTCTTAAATTACTAGAGAGTTCTGTAATAAGTTTTTTAACTCCTTCACTTGCGCTACAGATGTCACAGGCTTCATTTCCAAAATTCTCTTCACGTTTAAATCTACGACTCTTTCTTTGTTGTCATATAGACTCTGTAAAACTTGGATAATATCTTTATAATTTTCTGCGGTCATGGCAAAGCCAGCTACTAATCTTGATGGCTCTTCTTTTAATAGAGATATTAAGTATGTTAATTTTTCTATCACAGCCAAATCTTGTCTTTGGTTGATGGTGCATCGAATATTTGCCAGAAAGAGTTCCATGTATTAATATCACCTTCAAAAACAGGGAGTTCTACTTTAGGGAGACGTGCTGAAATCGTCTGTGCTTGTCTGTTTCTTTCTGTTGTATCAGCGGTACTTTCTGAAACTTCTACTATTTTTTCTTTTTTCATTTTTTCTTCTTTTAAGTTAATTTCAATTTTCTTCAAGGCTTCAATAATTTTTTCTTGGTATTCCTCAGAAGCGTCACAGTCTTTCAAATTTTCTTCATCTTTTTCTGTTGTTATACTAATTATCTCCTTGTCAAGATTCTTCAATTCTGTTTCCTTCTCTTGTAATTGCTCTTTTAAAACCTCTAACTTCATTATATCTTCTGTATTTTTAATTAATTCTTCTTTTCCGAGGAGTTTCGTCACCTGTGTTCTTAGTAATCTTCTTTGTCTCTTTAAATTTTCCATTTTTAAAAATTATATCAGAATACACAATTCACCGGAAAATTCATGAAACGTTCCGTGGTACCTTATCGTCGAAATTACGGCATAACTCAAGAGAAAATCATCGGTGATATCTAATCTGTCACTCATCTCTTTTTCTACCAATGACATCGAGGCGAAAATTATTTTTCCGCCACAGTACTGAAGAGGGGGGGGGGGCAAGGCGCATTTCCGCTCCTCTGACTTGACTTTTCATCCGAAACTTATGACTGATTAAAATCGAAAGTAAAATATTTGAAGCTTATATTTTTAAATAAAGTCCTTTTTAGATGAAATACTTTAGTCCTCACATGGCTTCTATCACTGTCGACTTGTAACATTCCATTTTCGCATGTTACTAGAATTTAATAAAAATTAAATACTCAAAAATTAAATGAAATTCATGAGCTCATATATCACACATCTTTATTGTTCAGTGGCTAACTCCGAAGTGTGAGATATACAAGCTAGTAGATATAGACTACATCTACATGGTAGTACATGTACATTTTACTCTTTATAACCTTATATAGTAATGACATATGGACAAAGGATTGGGGATCTTACGCAATCATCTTTTCGACACGTGGCAAGGCTGATGCAATATCTAAACCCGAATGAAATATATAGTTAAAATTATAAATTCTTAATAAATAATAATAATTAAATTAAATTAATTATCCAGATTAATGAGATATTAATTTTATTATTACACACACACACACACACACACACACACACACACACACACACACACACACACACACACATATATATATATATATAATATATATATTTATATTTATATGTATATTCATTTCATTTGGTTTAATGCATTTTATAGATGTTAAACTCTACTTACTTGCAAATTCCTCCATACACGTAATGTAACGAATGTACACGTAATAACACGAACCATTTGCTTCATCTCAACGAAAAGTTTAGTATAACATCTCTATATGATACAGATTTATAATACTGAGTTTGGACTTTCTACTGAGATATGCTGATAACATACGCACAGACACACACACACACACACACACACACACAGACCAACCGGTAAAGAACTGTTTTTTGGATTCAGGGGACAAAAAAACGTGTAAACGTAACAAAAAAATCGATTTCGAAAATTTGACTAAAAAAGCAATACTTTTTTTACCATATATGAGTAAAAGAAAGTTAAAAAAAAAAAAAAAAATCTATTCTCTCAATAGTGATCATATTCCGGATTTTGAAAACTTTAAAATTTTAGCTTCTAATATAAATATCTATGAATCCCGTATTTTTCTAGAGGGCGCTTTTACCAAAATGCACACACACACAGACCAACCGCTAAAGAACTGTTTTTTGGATTCAGGGGACAAAAAAACGTGTAAACGTAACAAAAAAATCGATTTCGAAAATTTGACTAAAAAAGCAATCCTTTTTTTACCATATATGAGTAAAAGAAAGTAAAAAAAAAAAAAAAAATATATTAATAATCTATTCTCTTAATAGTGATCATATTCCGGATTTTGAAAACTTTAAAATTTTAGCTTCTAATATAAATATCTATGAATCCCGTATTTTTCTAGAGGGCGCTTTTACCAAAATGCAACATTCTGCCTTGAACGAGGCTAAAGCTATTCCTCCTGAATATTTAATCTTGCTATGATGTACTATGAATTTTTGTAAATGTTGTTTGTGCTTGTATGTTTGACACTGAGGAGGGCTAGTGTTCTAGCCGAAACGTCTGTCTTGTGATTTAATGTTTTTAATTAAAATGTATTTTTAAAGTTTTAAATTTTTGTATTTTTTTATCTCATTTTAAATGTTACATTGGTTTTAAAAAAAAAGGATGTTTAAAATACAGAAGCAAAATAGAGTTACGATAAAACTAATTTTACAAATAAGTCATAGAAATTCATAAAAACAAGAACACCGCATGGAATATCATGACGTTATAAGGGGGAAATATTCTTCCTCTAAAAAGTTCATTTTCATTATTTTTTCTCATTCAATTATAATGCGAACAAAGTAGTCATAAGTGTTATAGACTGTGTTCCACTTGACGAAGGGTCGTATTTTCTTTCGAACCGAAACAACTGTTGCGTGTTTTTTTTTTTTTTTTTTTTTTTGTGTGTGTGTGTGTGTATCTTACGGTGTTAGTTCAAAATTTTTTATTTATTACTCTTCAACGCTAATCATTCGGTATATTTTTATTATAATTCATAATTCATAATTACCTATAAACCATAACTGTCTATAATTTAATTACAATTATTCTTGTATTAACAGAATTGGAAAAATTAATGAATCTTAAAACTGTACATAATATTAAAACACAATTCTGAAAAATAACAAAATAAAGCCTAAAAAATATTCTCCTAAAAAAATCATAGCTTTCCTTCTTCTACATTGAGTAATACAAATGTTTCTACCACAAGATATGACGTAACATAATATAGACCAACGCAATGATTTGATTGTTAGGAAACTGTTTGACCTTAGAGACAATAAAATGATTCGATCAGAAATCAATGTCACTTTGAAAGGATACGTCTTCATTTGGGAATTCAAACAGAGCAATTGCAGTTTATAAAGTGGAAGTAACTGTATTATTATTTTTTTTTAGTGTGTGTATGTGTGATATAAAAACATTATCTGAAAATAAATGAATTCATTTACCCTCACAAACATCAGTTTCTTTAAAAATAAATTTGCTTGATTTAAACATGCATTTGTTTGATTTAAATGATTGCTTCTTATTTAATCTGCTTTTCAGTTGTAGATAGTTAACAGAAACTTGGGTTATTTCTGCTTATCCATGATTTACTGTTTCTATGAACGGTTGCTGTAATTTTATGACGCTTAGTAATGATCATATCTTGAATATTATTAACTTTGAATTTATGTCTCAGAGATTTAAAATTTATATAAGATTTTTGATAGATGAAAATTAAAATGTTAAAGTAAAAAATTATTTTGATAAATATAATAAGCTTTTTAGATTCTAATAACATAGTATGACATTTTTCTAAATATCAAAACTATGTAACTGAATGTAACATACATTTTTTCATAAGCACATAAAAGGTAAAGAGCAATCCACCAATTTAATGGAGTAATTTGTTAGTCTTTAAGTACAATATTTCTTTTCAGTATACATTAAAACTTAAAATATGTAAAAAAATAAGATTAATAAGGTTTTAAAAAGGTTCAGTAGAACTGTATTAGTTTTATTTTGTAGATAAGTTAAATAAAAATTAATGTGTGACAAGATTAAACTCCTTTGAAAATGACTGAGAAAAACTTATTAATACGCGGAAGTGGACATTGGCTTAGCGGTAGAGTGCTCGACTGCCAGTCATATGATCCGTGTTCGAATCCTGACTGAGACTAAATACAATTTTTGTTTTTCAGTGTATTGTTTATTTTTACAACATGACCACTACAACGCAAAATTTCCAAGTTTTAGTGTATTATTTTAAGGTAACTAGGTCCATTTCTCTTAGGAAAATGAATTAAATTAAGTTAAATTGAATTAATTTCTTTTTTATTTCAAAGGGGTATCTGATATTGTTAGAAGTGAGATAAAATAATTTTAAAATCCGATTACAAGTCAAGCATTTAAAATACTGATTCGACTTTGAAATGCAATGGAAAATACACCATGAAAATACAGGTATTTCTAAAGATGGAGTTTTTATCGAGATTTACGTACATAGAATACTTAAAGTTGGCGTTTTGTCGTGTTTTTCATTCTCGCCAAAAATAAAACAATAAATATGAAAATAAAAATAATTAGTAAATGTTTCGGTGTAACAATGCATAAATATTCACCCTAACTGATCAAGCAATTTCCAGTCTTATATTAATAAAATTCGATTTTCTGGTAGATATCCTGAAAGTTACGAGTTAACAACATTTCATAACTGAATTATCGCCTCGGACCATTTGATTATTATAAAATTCTATATCTGTCGAGGTAACAAAATGATTTCATCAGAAGTTCCCAATTATAATAAAGCTCTTTAGAACTTTACTCAGCAGCAAAGAAATTAATTTTTATTGTGTTTCTCATATGACATTAACATAGTATGTTCTCGAAAGTGAAAATGAATCAGTGGATATGCATAATAATAAAAACTTTTGACAGAAAGGAATTTTGGATTAAAAATGATTAGCAAAATTTAAAAATTTAGAAATATAATATCACAATTATAGAAAAAGCACCACAGAACTGGCGTTTAAAACTAATAAGTACAAAATGGTGTTTTTATAAAATTTTGTACTTTGTAAATTATCACAATAGAATCAAAATTTTTCCAGTTCTACAATTTTGTTATAGTATTATACTTTGCATATGACAATAAACTGAATAACATTAGGGGGACTCGTGTACCTAGGGCCTCTTTTTTCAATGCCCAAAAATCAGAGCCCTTGACCTATTTAAAATTATCAAACTGATATGTGCATATATATAGGACTAATTACTCCCAACTGGAATAATATAAATACTTAAAATAATAAATTCCGACAAATAGAAGGTTTTTAATAAAACTTCACTTGTGGCCCTAGGTACAACACCCTCATTGTACCTGAGGCCAGACCTCATTGTACCTAGGGCCATTCTCTCAAATTTATATTTCACTTTCTAATGAATAGAAAATAAGCATATAAGCATATAAGCATATATTTCATTATATATATATATCAAGTAATATATTTATTTATCATTTAATAATTATCATGTTGTTTCCTTAATTTGAAGCACGAATTTTTTCATTCTTTTTTTCTCTTTGGGATATTTATTCTAACAGAACGTTTTTTTTTCTTCAATTTCTTTTTTTTTTTTTCTGGTTGAATTTCTAGATCTCTCTGGTTTTCGGTCACATCTTTTCTTTGATGTGGACGTTTTCCTTTAGGTAAAGGTTTTGCTTAGGTTCGTACCTGTTAAAGCATGACACACCAAAAGATGTTAGATGTTGAAGGTTTCCAAATTTCAACAGGACACTAAACAGAGACATCCAGTTCCATCATTGTTGGTTCACTTTTTTTTCTGGAAAATATTTTTTTTCTTAAAAAAAAAAAAAAAAAAAAAAAAAAAAAAAAAAAATGGAGGGATTTTGTCTTTTAGACACATTTGAACTGAAATATTCATCCTCAGTGAATGTGTTTTGATCTATTATCCATATGCCGGATAAACGAGAGCCTGATAGAATGTTTACAGGCGGATAGGATTTGCCAACATTTTCAGCAACGTCATATATAGTGATTGGTTTACCAGAGTTTTCCAGCATCCAATTACTATAAGCTACACTGTGTTTCTTAACACTTTTGCGACCGCTGACGTAGATTCACGTCATTTGAAAATATAAAACTCCACCAGTGGGCGTTTCTTTAGCAATTTGTATATTATTTGTTTTCAAAAAAATATACACAATATTCATATTTGATACAATCAGTATACTATGGATGCAACTACTTTGATTAGAGAGAGTATGATTATAATGCATATCCATTTGTAATATAAATGTAATACGGAAAATTTTGTTTTGAAAAATTGTAACTTATGAGAAAAAAGCCCACAGGCGGACCTTACTGCCAAAAAGACAAAAACATGCGATCGCGAAAGTGTTAAAAAGTCCAAACACACTAGCCCTAGGTACAAGGAAGTTATGTGGCCGTAGGTACAAGTTTTGGTTGCTTCATTCAAAATGCCTTCCATTAAAAAATCCACATGCAAAGAGGACTAATTAAATATCTCATTTATTACTCAATATAACAACTAACATTATACAATAAAAATTAAAGAAAAATATTTGACTTGCCTTTGTAAAATAGCAAAAGAGATGAGCTGCAAAATTTTACTTTAAACCATGTAAATTTGTTTTCCACATGTAACTTGTCACAACTTTCTCCTCAAATGTTTGAAAGTAGTTGTAAAAGTAGCAATTGGTGTTGTTACACGCCCAATTGAGTATTAAAACTTAAAATTAAATATTATTTAAGTAAAGTGGGGTGGCCCTAGGTACATGATGGCCCTAGGTACACGGGTCTCCCCTATATACTAGATCATACTAAGTTGTGACATTTAATTTGATTTTGTCGAAACTGTTAGTCTTTTTAGATAGTAAAATGCTATCATCAGAAATCGATGCCATTTTTGAATGGATAAGTCATACATAAAAGATTCCAAAACTTGAAAAAATCCACAAAAAACTTATGTATTTTTTTACTTATTTCGTACATAAGAAAAAATATTCAGCATTATATGACATGCGAATATGTTTAATATAAGTACAAATTAAATGCTAAAACTATTGTTGAAAAAGGTAACTGTTATAAAAATAACATTTGAAAAATATCTTAAGAAGATAATTTCTTTTTCGTTTTTGAAAAATTATAAAATTATTTTCACAGAGTTCTTTAAATTTGTAAGTTATTAAGTGTATATTTAAATATTAATTATGTTCTAAAGAAAAATATGTTATTAAAAATATTTAAAAAGCCCCAATTACATCACAATAAATGCAAATAAAACGCACAAAAAATTCGACCTTTCATTTGACCAGCCGAAGTAGTTAAGAATTGTAAATATTTATCATTTTTATTCTATGATATATATCTGCATGCTTATGTATATTTCTGTAAAACGTGTGTTAATTTCTTTATGTTTTGTGCAATTTAAAGTATTAAAACAGGATTTAAAGGAATATTGCTCATAGACTACAATGTATTGGAATAAACTTGTGAGATTCTGTACACAAACTGTTAGTTTTTAAAAAGTAACATTGTTGTAATGAACCTCAACTGCATATATCAGTTTTAAAGTATTCCACAAATGTTTACGGTAACTGAAGTACGATTAGACAGATGGACGTTCAGACAAACAAAGAAATAGAAGTCTTAAATATTTTTTAACTTCTTTGGAAAGTGTTAAAAATTAAAAAGTAAAAAATACTGAAAAAAAAAAAAAAAAAAAAAAAAACATTGAAACTAACAAACTGTTAAGATCGTGATTCATTCGTAAAAAAAAAAAAAAAAAAACTGAACAAATTATTTAATTGAACAAATTAAATTCTAAACAAATACGTTTGAAAAATATTTATTAAAGACTATAAATCTACTATGCAACATAAGAATTGAATCTTTACATCAGTTCATTAAGTTAATTCTTGCAAATGAATTGATAAAAATGTCATTTGATTTGTTATAGAAACGTTTATTCTTTTAGGAAACAAAATGATCCTGTCAAGAATCAATGCATTAGTAAAGAATAACTCTGCTTTGAGAATCCTAACAAAGGAAATGTAAGATATGAATGGGAAGCAATTACGTATAAAGTTCTCTCTATCTCTTTTTTTTTTCCTTTAAGACATATACTTTGTGCAGAAAGTATTGTAATCATGAGAAAATCAAACTGTAAGATTTTTCTTATGCCCATAGGTTTAGATGTATTCTGCATTACTTTTTGCGTTTTGATTTATGTTGAGTGAGCACGATAGAGTCTAATCGCTGTATTCGATTGGTTTTAAATTTAGTAGTTACTCTATAGCTAAGCGTCGCAGGAATTGTATAGATTTTCCTATATGTAGGTATAGGATTTATAGTACTTTTATAAGAATTAAAAAAAAAAAAATCTTTATTATTATCCTTTGGACTCAAAGGTTTAAAGTGTCTAAGCTTTTAAATTATTTCGTTTAAGATGAAATTGGGTAAACAAACGTGTTATATGTAAACGTGAAGTATATTTTAATAAGCGATGGATTTCATATTTTTTGAAGGGAACAGATTTTTTACACATTAAGCTCAATAGATTCAAATTATTTGCATTTCTTTTTATTAATGTTAAATTGTAAAAAAAAAAAAAACAAACTGATATATGTTACATTGTTTTAATTAAGCTTGATGATTACAGGAAATGATGTCGGATTATTTACACAGAAAAGCCTGAAAAAAAACGTATGCATATTGCCGACTATAAGGGCTATATATGGAGTGCATTAAAATATTCAAAAGAGAATGAAATTTATATATCTATATATTATAATTTTTTCACAGCTTAGTCTTTAATGAAAATTCAATGCTTACTATTTAAAGCACTTTCACTTACACAGAAAAGAATCGAGGAATGTCACGGTCTTATGTGGAAATATATGAACTTGGTGAGAAATACTCAAATGTTTTGTTACACATTTCACTTATGTTTATTTCGTAAATTATTCACCGACTAAAATTATTTTAAATGCTTGATAAGTACTGAGGAATCAGAAAGTTATATGGAGTTATTCCAGATCCTCTTAATTATATAAATTAGTAATTCATATCTTATTTAAGAAATGAAAACACATCATGAAAATATATATTATTTTTTAAGTTATTTTACAAAGGGTTTATAAACACCGATTTTAAAACAAACATTTTTAAATTACAATAAAAAACCATATGTATACATATCTTGAATTTTGTGCATACAACTTAATTCTGTATTAAAATATGATTATTGTAATCGAGCTGCATTCAGTTAAACGGTGTTTTTACTTTCTTCTGTATACATAAGAAGAAATTATTGGATTTGTAAAAAAATTTAATAGATTTAAATTTTTTGAGATGCGCTGAACATGATATGACCACTTCTATAGAAAATATCCTTCTATCTGTTTATATGAAATGTTTTGTCAAATTGCGTCTCACGAACCATAAAATGAAATTTAACCAAATTTGATATTTTGTTGGACTTTGAACTAAACTAGCGCTTGATACATTTTTGGATCATTTGATCAAAAGGTGGCAATAGACATTAAATTCTATCTTATTTTTTAATAATATAGGACAAAGTTTCGGATAAATGTACATAATACGAGTTACTTTCAAGCTTTTAATGAGGGGAAGAAAAATATGTTGAATATTAATAGTTAATCAGATTTTCTTTCTTTCTTTTTTTTTTTTTTTTTTTTTTTGTATATGTAGGAGCATCGTTTCTGTTTCTGGGAGGCGAAAATTGAAAATTTTCAATATGGGTATGCTTAAAAAGAACTCGCCAGTAAAAAAAAAAAAAAAAAAAAAAAAAAGAAAAAAAAACGCATTTTCTAAAATATCTGTTGTATAGAATATATACATAACAAGTATAAGAAACAATATATATATAGAACAAGTATAAGAAAAGACTCAACTAATTTGATTCAGTCGTGGAATCATAGTTCTTCAATAAATTCAGGGGTTTACACCGCATATTGAGAAGATGAGCCTTTCAATAACAAGACAAAGTTATCCTAAGTCATGTTACAGCTGCAAGTTATATTCAACTTCTTTCTAAAACTGAATTTCCTTTTTCCTTCGAATTAGCTGAGATCACGTAATCGCAACATTTCCGATTGGCTTAGGTGAAGTCATACGATACACAAGAAGAGGAGACAGAAAATTCTGGATTAAAATTACGTTTGAATTGCACAATATAATAAATAACTGTTTCATTTCACCGGAAAATAGAATAGGTTTAAGAATCGAGAACAAGTTAATGAATTTGAAACGAGTGAAATATTTAGAAAATAAATTAATATAGAATTAATTAGGGAGCTGTCAGTGGATTAGTGGAAGGCAGAATCCTGTAAATTTGAGAAATGAAGCTTTAATTTTAAGGCTGTTTTTAATTCTATTTCATATATATATATATATATATTACTAGCAGGGTACGCCTGCTTCGTTGGTCATTATTTTTAAACGAATCACTATAGTTAATGAGTTCTCAAAATTGCGTTAATTTTTGTCATGAAAAAAAAAAAAAAAAAAAAAGAAAGAAAGAAAAGAAAAAAATTTTGATTGGAAAAAAAATGTCACATTGGGTCCCGACTGCCTTCGGCAGCGCAGGCCTTTGTGCGCTGCTCGCGCGCATTTATGTTCGACACTCTTAATGAATCACTATATTATCGTAAGGGAAAAAACATAAATATTAAAAAAAAAAAATCTTCTCCCATCGGTGGAATAATCGTATACAGGCATATATATATATATAATCGCAGCGTATACAGGCGCGCATGTTCCTTCACCTACCGTTCCCGCCCCTCTTAATTATTTTAGACTTTAAAAAATACTTGCAATCGTTCTCTCGGGATTTTAAACCTAATAATACTAATTTCCAACATTCAATCTGAATTTCTTTATTTTAACCCCTGCGCCCGCCCCTCGTTTCGAAAATATCCGCAATCGATTTATCGGGTATCAAAACCTAACAACAGTAATTTTCAGCGCTCTAACTCTTATTTATATATTTTTACCCTCCCCCCCCCCTTCCCGTCTATCCTTATAATTTTACAAATTCGAAAATATGCGCAATCGATTTGTAAGTATCAAAAATATCAATGTAACAATTTTGAACGACCTAATTCTATTTTTATTTTTTTGCTCTCCCCGTCCCTTTCCTGACCCTCACAATAACTTTACACTTTCGAAAATATCATCATTCGACTTGCAGGCCTCTAAAATCTATCTGTATCAATTTTGAACGGTTTAACTGTATTTTTATTATTTTGTCCCATAGCCTACCTTTTCCCGCCCCACATAGGACGAATTTCTAAAATTAAATAAAAATTAATTTTTAAGTATTTGTGGGAGCTATATTTTGGAGCAAAAATCTCACGTATAACTTTTTTTCTGTTTGCGATATAAAGGATTATTACATTTAGTGTTATACTTCTGTTTTATAAAAAAAAAAGTACATTCATCGTGGAAAATAATTTTTATAAATAATAATTTTATAAAGAATAGCTCCTGTGAATTTGTGTGGGAAAATATAGAAGAATTTTTCGGGGTGGTTACAACATTCTAGTTTGTTCTAAGTTCTGTTACAAAAGAGACTAAAACCAGAAATATTAAAATTGTTATTAAATTGCTATTATTATATATATAGGGTGTTTCAAAAGTCTGGATACACCAAAATATCTCGAAAGGAAAGCAGATTTTCTGAAAACATTGATTTCAAAAGTTTCATGGATTTAAATAATCTACCACATGAGGTACCACAAGTGGGTCCCGGGGGCCCCACATGACACAAACTTCTTTTTTTTTTTTTTTAAATAGATACCATATTTTTTCTTTGCAGAATCGTGAAAAGCAGAAAAAATATGTTTGAAATCATGTACTGTTTTTATATTTTGCAGCATAGGGGGGCCTCTATTTTTATGTTGTGTTTCATAAGTCTGGATACACCAAAATATCTCGAAGGGAAAGCAAATTTGCTGAAAACATTGATTTCAAAAGTTCCATGAATTTAAATAATCTACCACATGAGGTATCACAAGTGGGTCCCGGGGGCCCCTGGGTGCCCCACGTGACGCAAACTTCATTTTTTAAAAATAGAAACCATATTTATTCTTTGCAGAATCGTGTTAAGCAGAAAAAATATGTTTGAAATCATGTACTGCTTTTATATTTTGCAGCATAGGGGGCCCCGGGGTCCCTATTTTTATGTTGTGTTTCAAAAGTCTGGATACACCAAAATATCTCGAAAGGAAAGCAAATTTGCTGAAAACATTGACTTCAAAAGTTTCATGGATTTAAATAATTTACCACATGAGGGAGGTATCAGAAGTTTCATTTTTTTAAATAGAAATCATACTTTTTCTTTGCAGAATTGTGTTAAGCGGAAAAATTCTGTTTTAAATCATGCACTGCTTTTATATTTTGCAGCGTTGGGGTTCCCGGGGCCCCTATTTTTATGTTGTAATAAAAAATTTGGAAATCCTAAAATATTTGAATAAAAAAAATTCCCTGAATACATTAATTTCAAAAGTTTTATGCATTCGAATGATTTATTAGATGAAGTACTATGAGTGAGACCCCGGGTCCCCTGGGGGCCCCACATGACATAAATTCAATCTTTTCAAATAGAAACCATACTTTTTCTTCACAGAATCGGATAAGGCAGATAAAATCTGTTATAATTCATGTTTTGCTTTTTTCGTGTTGCCGAATAGGGGGCCCCGGGATCCCGATTTTATGTTGTAATAATAAATCCAGATCTTACAACATAAGATTCAGGGCCCTAAGGCCCCTTACGCTTCAATAAAAAAAAAAAAAAAAAAAAAGCAATACATGATTTAATATAGTTTTTTTTTTACGTTGAACGATATTCTATGAAGAAAAAGTTGTGTCAACTTGTGTCACGTGGGCCCCCCCAAAAGCCCCGGGGACCCGCTCATGGTTCTTCATGTAACAGATCATTCGAAAACACGAAATTTTTGAAATTAATGTGTTCAGAGAAATTCTTTTTTATTGAGATATTTTGGGATTTCCAAATTTTTTATTACAATATAAAAATAGGGGCTCTCGGGGCCCCATATGCTCAAATGTATAAAAGCAGTACATGATTATAAACAGATTTTTTCCGCTTAACATGATTCTAAAATGAAAAAGTATGGTTTCTATTTAAAAATATGAAATTTGGGCCACGTGGGGCCCCCCATGGGTCCCGGGACCCGTTAAAATGATTTATTATTATTATTATTATTATTATTACATTATTTATAGTATTTTCGTACTTTTAGATTATTTATGTATAGTTTCATGTTGCACAAAGTAATTTGATACTTTTAGTTGTGATACCTTATATGATAGATTATTTAAATCTATGAAACTTTTGAAATCAATGTTTTCAGCAAATTTGCTTTCCTTTCGAGATATTTTGGTGTATCCAGACTTATGAAACACAACATAAAAATAGGGGCTCCGGGGCCCCATATGCTGCAAAATATAAAAGCAGTACATGATTTCAAACAGATGTTTTCTGCTTAACACGATTCTGCAAAGAAAAAATATGCTTTCTATTTAAAAAAATGAAGTTTGTGTCACGTGGGGCCACAGGTGCCCCCGGGACCCACTTGTGATACCTCATGTGGTAGATTATTTAAATTCATGAAACTTTTGAAATCAATGTTTTGAGTAAATTTGCTTTCCTTTCGAGATATTTTGGTGTATCCAGACTTTTGAAACACCCTGTATATGTATGTATATAAAACAGGAATTTCGTTTACTTATTTATAGGAAAAGAATAATGTTAAAATACATTTTCGGAACTATGCAATAGAAAATTATGTGAACAGATATTGCAATGCTGAACTACAGAGGATCAGATTAGCTTTGTTTGCTGAAATATAATCCTTTCGTAAACTTAAATCGCTTATTTCCAGTCACTACAATTGAATTTAAAACGTTTATTTTTACCCCCCCTCCCTACAAACACACACACACACATTCCATACACATTTTTGGGCAAAGAATTTAAGATTATAAAATTATAAATTAAGATAAATGTACAAGTGGAGGACAGCATAGCGGTAGCAGAAACTTTTAAATTATTACTGTAAAGTTAAGCTTACTGAGTCGTGCATATATTTGCTTTGCATTCAAGACTAGAGTTATACCGAGTCGTGCATATATTTGCTTTGCATTCAAGACTAGAGTTATACCGTTCTTTTATTAATATTGTAAACAACGAAGATTTCAAATCGTCGTTTCTAAAATAAGATCGATTAAGCTGAAAACAGCCGTATTTTTTTTCTCATTTTACTGATATTTCTTGAAATTTCAAGTAAAGTAAACAACAGTTGCCAACTCAAATTTTGCTATTTCCCTACTGACAGTGCAATATATCCCCACATTGGTGTTAAATATACCTACTTTAGTGAAATTTCGTAAAATATTAAGAAAATACATAGTAAATCCTGTACAATTCTACAAAAGTGCTCTACCCAAAAGTCCCTACAAATTTTAAATTTGTCTCTACAAGCTGAAGGGAATGGCCAAAAATCCCTTTGCATAGGGACAAATCCCTACAGTTAGCAACACGGAGGTAAATCAAAATTTTCTGACTTGCAAAAGCTTATTCAGAGCGGATTTCTTGCACTATCTGTTTTCATATAATAAAAACCATAAAAGAAATTTATGGTTTTAAAAGTTGGATTTTGTAACAGCGTATAACATTTTCGTAATAATTATATTTTATTTTTATATATATTTTAATAATTTTTTCATGTTTTTGTAATGTGATTTAATTTAAAGATTGTGATATTTTTTAGTTTCTCGGAGACTTTCAAATGTTAAAACATTATGATGTAGTTGTTATGTGTAAAACATTACGCCATTATTTTAAAAATACTATGGAAACTTATGATTTAAACTATCAATGAGCTTTAAAGCTATGACTAATAAATTTAAGAAATAAGTTCATTTGGAAATACCACCAAACGATGTCAAATTAATATCAAATATTTAACTAAAATATGTTATTTCTTAATGGAAAAAAAAAAGTCTAAATGAAATTTTGAAATTTAGTAAACAACGAAAAGCTCTTGGGGAATTAGAAAATCCTCTTAGGTGTCTAGACGAGTTTTTACCTTTATGCTTTATATAAAATGAATCTTTCTTCAAGATAAGCATTTAAGAATAAATGAAACCTTTGTAAGACTCTATTTATTTATTTGTATTTAAAAAATATATATAATTTTGATATATAAAAAAAAATTATGAAATTAAGAGAATGAATTTTTCATTTCATTTCATTTATTTATTTATTATTTCTTTTTGTAGAAAATATGATAAACAAAAGCCTTTTAAATCGTATAAAATATTCATTATAATGTAATGATTTTCAAAACTTATTTAATGTATTTTTTGATAGAAATTTAAATTGACGTTTCATGTTATAATAAATGGAAACTTTAAAAAAGGCACTTTTTAACTTTTATGTTTTCTGACAACTTTTACGTAAAAGAAATCTCACGTCAATACATTATTTTGTAAAAATTGAATTTCCATTGTTGTTATTTCTTGGTGTTTGCGTTTTAATATTTGTATTTTCAGCTGTAAAAGGTACACAATGAATAAAAATTAATTTGTGAAATAGCATAAATAATGCAATTTCTCAAATTATTATTATTTTTTTTTATAGATAGATTATATTTATAAAGAATAGCATAAATAAATTATCCTTTTAAAATCATAAAGAGACAAAACAATTGTTTCTTCAAACATTCCAATGTCATTAAGGAAAACATAGCAAGACTGGCAATTTTTTAGACACGCACACTCACAGAAAAGTTTTGTCGCATCAACAAAATTTGATATACACAACGTAACTTCAGTTGAAATGTGTTACAATAGACATATAGGTTAGATTAACAATTTTTGTTGCAATTCCAACAAAAATGTTTTTTTTTTTTTTTTTTTTTTTTTCAAAATTTTTTTTAATAAGAAATATACAGAATTTATTGTGAAGTTATGAAATAATTTTATTGATATAAGCAACTATAAAAAAAAATTGTTGGATTTTTTTTTAATTTGTCAACAATATATCTTACGTCGTTGTAATATAAAACTTATTTTCAGTTGCTAATAAAAATTTAATTTAAAGAAACAAAATAACTTGAATAAATCACATTTTATGTCATATTATATTATATCACATTTTATATCTTATTTATTACATTTTTAATCAAATACTTTCTTTGGGTAAAATTATGAGGGCTGTGAACCTCTTTTTTTTAAATTTTTATTTTAAATCATTAAATAAATTCTGCACTTCTTTTCTTATATATATACTATAATTCTTTTAATTTTCATAATAGTACAAAAGTTACAATTGAAGAATAATTGTTTTTATAATTAGTGTTATTATTGTATATATATTTTGATATTTATAAAATGTCGATAGAAATATCCTCCGATTTTCCTTGTTTCCTTTGGTGGAACATCGTTTTAGTGGAATATCGTTAGTTAACCGTCGTTTATATCTGAACTAGTAGACTTTGCCCGCTTTCCTGATCATTATATTTAAATGATTCTTTTTTAAAAATTCAACCACTACTTCCTTTTTATATCGCTTTATAAATAAAATACCAAACCTCGTTTCAGGTGATTGCACATAGTTTTGGACGATAATTTTTTTTTTTACTTACTCCGCCGTTGTATTTTTCCGCCAAAACACTCCGATAGTTGGCGCTGTTATAAGCGGACTCTTTTTGGCAGTACATTTTGCCGTTAATCTTGTACTCGTTTTGAGTTTTGAGTTGAAATATTTTTAACTAATTGGAATAATTTACTTTAAAATGATCAACTCGAAATTCTTGGGTTTTTTCCGTACCTTTAAGTATCTTCTGCATCTTTCTGAGTTACCAGTTCGTGAGGAGATGTGCATAAATATATACATGCAACCGGAAAAAAAATATGCACTGAGAAAAAAAATATACCGCCTTCCTCTAGAATGAATAAGTAGCCATTTTCTAAATCCCTTAACTAGAAATATAGATTTCCGAACTATGCACGTAAGGCACGTTAATAAACTGAATAGGCGAAATTATCGAGAATTTCTAGTGTAAGCATTTATAGATGGTGAAACAATTTCTGAATACTCTAAATATTCTGAATCATTTGTATTGCGAGAAATTCTTATTTGATTTTCTAGAATTTGGTAATAAACCAAGATCATAGTTGCTGAAACCCACCTCTTGTAGTCTCATTTATTTGCAGAGATTTATAAATAACTTTGCCCTCGGGAATATAGGCAAAAGCTCTAGAATTCTAACAGGGGCTTCTAGAATTCACTTTCTAAGGAGACTAGAATTTATGAGGATGACATGGAACTATTTTTTCTAGAGCCACAACTTGTGAGGTTAGCGAAATGCTGCAATTAAATTTCGCACTTCACAAGTAACACATGAATGCGGATGTTTTAGGATTTGATAGAGTTAGTTCCTATCCTAAACTAAAATTGTAATTGACATTATGCTAATAAGTTTGAAAAGTGATTTATATAAAAGGAGAAGGAAGATTTCTTTTGGGATGTTAGTTGGAAGGAGAGTAAGATAGTCGTAGGAAGATTGCTTTTAGAATGTTAGTTGGAAGGAGTGTTAGTTGGAGGGAGTTAGTTGGAGTGAGCTAGAGAGTTAGTTGGATGTAAGTCGAGTAGGTAGCATGGTCAGGGAATCCTCCTGCTATCGAAAGGTTACTGAGCCGCGAGGATGAATAAAGATAAATGTAGTAGTTAAATTTATGGGTGATTAGTTCAGTAAAGTAAAGTAGCGGTGGTTATTTATTGATGCTAAAGTATTTGTGAAGGCTGCTCATTTAAACGTATAAAGATAATTAGTATAAGTTAAATATTATCAAAGTCCAACGCCCACCTTTTATTTAAGCTCTAAATAAAGCTCCATTGATTTTATAAATCTGTCTTTGTGTTATTTCATAACTTCATAAATTAGGTATTTCATTTATAGCTTCAAGTTAAGTTAAATGATGATGGCGAAGTCTCGTTCGTCACACTGGCGCCCAACTTCGCTCGAATCCTCCCCCGAGCAACTATTTTTTGATGGCACTACGAGTGTGCTTCAATTTTTTGAGGAACTTGAATATTTATTTAACTTTTATCAAATTGATGTTACAAAAAAATATGCTTGGTTAGCATATTCGTTGAGCGGAGAACCGAGAGAGTGGCATAGATTAATCGCCTGCCATTCGCTTGGCCCCAATCCCACGTATGATGATCTAAAAAGTAGAGTAATCGACCTCTTTGCCACTCGGTCTGATAAATTAAGATTGCAGCATGACCGCTCCCTCCCCCCTCACGAACGTCAGTGGGAAACAGTAATAAAACCAGTGGAAAAACCACAAGAAGTTATTAAGTCGCAAGAAGTAAGCTTGAGTACATTAAATCACCCTAAAACTGGCGACGAAAACTGTATTTCTAGTGCCAAAAGTCAAATGAAAGTTAATGAAAACGAGCAAACTACGCCTTTAACCAGCACGACAGACAAATCTACGTCTCTTATTCAGAATTTAGCTACGGATAAAAAATCCGATAAAATATTTAGTATAGCGACGGAGATTGAAAAGGAAAGTACGATCAAATCTAATTGTGTAAATCAATCTTTTGCTTTAGATGAAATGAATGCTCCGCTAAATTCTACTGTTCAAACCTCGCATATCCCTCATTCACATTTAAATGCTAAACCGGTTCAAGCCGAAATATCAAATATAACTGAAGCTCGGATAGCAGACATTGAAAGTCATAAAAATAAAATACCTGCGGCCGCTGAAACCGTTAAACGGACCGACAGTGACAAATTAATAAACGTTGCGGCTAACTTTTCTAGCGATTCAAATTCCTCTCCTGATAATTTAAATTTAAAAACAGTCAAGTCGACCGATTCGTTTACTTTCACAGACACTGTGGTAAAAGAATGTGACAAGTTTAACCAGTGTGCTTCTAAATATCTCGCAACTACTTTTAAAGAAAATCTAGTATTAAATGAAAGTACTACAGTTCAATATGCAGTGTTCACTACTTCTAGTTCTGCACATCAAATACGTAAATTCAATGATAAAGTCTTAAATCAAACGGAAAAATCAGATACCGGGGTCGCTAGTTTAAATGACACGCCGCCTACAGTAAAAGAAAATGCAGGTATTTTAACGAATGTGATTTCGAAAGTGCAATTCATCTCTTGTACGGTTTCACCGAACTCTAGCAGCCATGCATTCGACAGTATGGAACGAAAGCAACCCTATCCTGGAACTATGAACAGTGAAAAGGCTCTGGGTGTGGAACCCCCTCCGGAGAGTGACCAGCCATCCGGTTCGAACCCTGCTCAGGTCAACAGCGATCCTGCAACGTCTGACCTAAACCTACAAGCTACCAGCGCTGAAAGTTCAACAGCGACTCCACCGACCAGGCTGACCAGCATCTCCAATTTTGCTGATATCAAGGATGCCAGTACAATCTGTCAGGTCGTATTTTCCATTATTTTATTTTTTCTCAAGTATTGGTTTATCAGAGCAGTGATAAAGTCTACGACATGTAGTAAAAACTTCTGGACTTTCATTTGGACTTTCAACTATGAGCTCAAAGCCTTGAATTTTCTAAAAAACCAAAATTCTAAATTTAAACTTGAAGCATGAACTTTCAGTTTCGGAAAATTCATGTATTATTTACATGTCATAAATTTTTGTTCTGTTATATAATCTATGCATGTATGTACTTTAAAGTTCTTTTATTTTTTAAGCCATCACCTGCAGTGGTTACTAAGATATGATTTTCTCTTTGTATATACATTTACCCCTCTTTAGTTTTTGAATGTACTTGAATGTTATGATATGTATGTAACTTATGATATGTATGTACTCTAATGTTTCATTCCTAGCCAACTCCGGCGGTTTTGGAAAAAACTTTTTCAATAATTTGTATATATATATATATATTCCTTACCTATATTTCTTTACATGTCTTATAAATTGTATAAAATGAAGTTTTGTAAGTGTATATAAATATTTTCTCTATAGTTTTGTAAATGATCTATATGTATGTACATTAATCTTTTTTTTCTCAAGCCATCAACTGCAGTTTGAGAACTTTTCGAAATATTTTGTATCCTTATTCTACGTTTTTCTAAATGTCGCAAATTGTGTAAAATGAATATTACTTATTGTAAACTTTTGTATTTTTCACTAACAGTTTATTTTATGTATGTATTAAGTTCTTTTACCTTGTAGCCATCACCTGCAGAAAGCTGGTAGTATAAACTGTTTTTTTAACCTTTGTAAATATTCCCCCCCCCCCTTTTCGTATTTCTATACCTATTGTATTTGTATATATAACTAAAATGAACTTTGATAAATGTATAAAATGAATATTTTTTTTGAACTTTTGTATTCAACTAAAAGTTATCTATATATATATCTAGGTGTGTTTGAGTGGGGAAATATTTTTTTTTGGCTATATGCGTAAATCACGCGTAACTTTTAACTAAAATCACTAACAAATTAATTTTTTGTCGTTTCGCAGGCTATAGCCCAGGAGAAAAAATTATTGTATATACACTATTCTATGTATTCAGAGACAATTTGTCTCGTTTATCTATCTACAAAATGTAGTTTTATATTTTTGATACTTTAACAAGTTTCCGTTTTAGAAATACCTTTGATGCTCTAATCTGATGTCAGTTCTTAATCTCAAGCTCTCCTGTTCGTTACTTTGAAATGAAATGCTGAAAGAAGTATATTTTTGGAACTGTGCCAGTGTTTCTCTTTTCTAAAGTCAAAGATGTTTTTTTGGACGAGTGCCAAGAGCGAATCTCTTCTTTCAAGATTCAAGCAGATAGTGGACAACTGGAATTTTGCTCTTTTTTTGCAGATGCACTTTAAAGTCTTTTTTCCTAGCCGAGGATACTGGACCTAGACTGGTCTGCAGTGGCTCCCTACAGTTCAAGTTTCAATAAAGTTATTTTAATGTTAAAAATCTTTAAAAAAATCAAGTCAACAACTGTTACAAGTTAATTTAATTAATTACTGATCGCCTTTTTTTGCTTAAAGCGAGCCTCCTGTACTGAAATTTTTTTAATTTAATGAAAATTTTTCCTTTCCATTTAAGGAAAGTTGATCTGTATTCCCCGCTGTATCGTTGGACTTTAAATAAGTTTAAACTAAGTTAGGGCATGGAGTTTCTGCCGTAAACCACCTCAGATGGAGCAAAAAAAAAAAAAAAAGTCTTTTTATCATAAATCTTTCCTGAGTGGGCAGTTTTAAGCTCGGCCTTCCTTTTTTTTCACTATTAGAATTAAAAAAAAAAAAAAAAAAAAAAAAAAGCCATTAGTTATTCTTGGGCAGTCTAGTTTAGATTTAAGTTTCCCCCCTCTTTTGTTCTCTAAAGTCTTATGCAGTTCATTTTAGCAGTCAGTCACTGCAGCTAAAATTTTTATTTGCATAATATTACTCTAAAATTTTCACGGGTAAAAACCCGTTGGGGACTTTTACGTGCAAATTTGTTTTTTTGGGGAGGAGCTGTGAGGTTAGCGAAATGCTGCAATTAAATTTCGCACTTCACAAGTAACACATGAATGCGGATGTTTTAGGATTTGATAGAGTTAGTTCCTATCCTAAACTAAAATTGTAATTGACATTATGCTAATAAGTTTGAAAAGTGATTTATATAAAAGGAGAAGGAAGATTTCTTTTGGGATGTTAGTTGGAAGGAGAGTAAGATAGTCGTAGGAAGATTGCTTTTAGAATGTTAGTTGGAAGGAGTGTTAGTTGGAGGGAGTTAGTTGGAGTGAGCTAGAGAGTTAGTTGGATGTAAGTCGAGTAGGTAGCATGGTCAGGGAATCCTCCTGCTATCGAAAGGTTACTGAGCCGCGAGGATGAATAAAGATAAATGTAGTAGTTAAATTTATGGGTGATTAGTTCAGTAAAGTAAAGTAGCGGTGGTTATTTAGTGATGCTAAAGTATTTGTGAAGGCTGCTCATTTAAACGTATAAAGATAATTAGTTTAAGTTAAATATTATCAAAGTCCAACGCCCACCTTTTATTTAAGCTCTAAATAAAGCTCCATTGATTTTATAAATCTGACTTTGTGTTATTTCATAACTTCATAAATTAGGTATTTCATTTATAGCTTCAAGTTAAGTTAAATGATGATGGCGAAGTCTCGTTCGTCACAAACTTAGATTCTAGATGTCAGTTATAGAATTTTTTCTCAGTGTGATGGTTGATTTCAAGGTATTTAGGTTTATTTCTTTAGAAGTCGACTTATTACAATCATTTAGTTTATCTATATACGTTATATATCTCTGTATCTATCTATATATATATAATGAAAATTGTCATCACAATAACTTCCGAAATAATGAACCAAATAGATCCAAATAAAGTTGGTCAGTGCATTTATTTCACAAATATCTTGAATGATTTCGTTAACCAAGCAACTCTGCCATTTTTTTCTAAGTGATGGACACTTGGAAATTTCAAATCTACATTGCAAAAAAGAGTATTTAAGACCGGACTTGCTTGAATTTTGATGCATACATAGACCACATAAGGGTCTCAACTAACTTTATTAATGAACTTGATTCTTAAAATGGCGGATACCTTAAATTAAGGGGGCACTTGAAATCAGGCTTCCACTTGAAAAATTGCTATCACGATAACTTTTGAAATACTCAATTAATTCGAACCAAATTTAGACAATTAATTTATTATACAAATATGATGAATGAATTCTCTCGGCGACTTGCTCCGCTATTTTGTTCCACCTAGTTTCGGGCGCTTAAAATCAGGCTGCTACATGAAAATTTGTTATCACGATAACTTTTAAAATACTGAATTGGTACAAACCAAATTTAGACAGTGGACTTGTCTATCAAATATCTTGGATAAGTAAGCTATGCAACTTGCTCAGCCATTTTGTTTCCAAGTGGTGGCCAGTTTGAATAACACTGCCACTTGAAAATTTGTTATCAAAATAACTTTAGAAATACCAAATTAATTCGAAACAAATTTGAACAGAGAACTCACCTTACAAATATATTGATTAGTTCACTCGGAAACTTGCTTCGTCGTTTTGTTTCCAAGTGAAAGCTACTTGAAAATTTGTCCCCACGATAACTTTTGAAATATTAAATTAATTCGAGTGAAATTTGTATTTATTTATCTTAGAAATTAGATTTATCTTATAAATACGTTTAATATGTTCGTTAGTCAACTTGATCCGCTATCCATGTTTCCAAGTGCTGGTCACTTTAAAATTAAAAATTTAAATAAGAAAGGTATATATGAATGGATTTGTTTAAAACTACATACGTACATAGCCCACATCAATATCTCCACAGATTTCATTAGTAAGTTTCTTTCCGAGATCCTGTTTCCAAATGACGACCAAAAAAAAAAAAAAAAGTCAACGTACTTTTCCAAATGCGCCGAAAGGACTTTTTTTTCTTTTTTCATTTTTGGAGATCCTCTCAAGATTACTTTCACTTTTCTAAACTGCGTTATTACTATAAATGTTCGTGCATGAAGTTTTTGACCTGAAACATGAATTTTTTTAAGTTTATGATGCTGTTTTAATTTATACTTTTTAATCAATTTTCGGTGTATTTTATTGCTCGTTATTACAGGGAAAAAAGTACTTTGAAGTAAACTGTATCGCCTTCGGAGAAACTAGTGTTAATAAAAGAGAAACAAACCGTGTGTGTTTAGATTATCATAAATTAAAATTCCTGTACTGTATTTGCATAAAACTATTCACATATTCAATAATAATATATATTAGGAATATGCACTTGTACATATATATATTTTACCACTTATAATTTTGCACTACTAAATCCTAACCCAAGACACCTTTTGGATCACTAAACTTTCATTGTAATGTATATCCTAATTACAGGTAATATTGAAATTGTTAGGGAAAAAAATCACTCTTAAAGTAATAGACTTTCAAAATATTTCTTATTTTAATATGTAAATCTAAAAAAACTTTCCATGTAAATATATATATATATATATATATATATATATATATATATATATATATATGTATAAGAACTAATATATCTTAAAGTATTAAGATTTAAATTTTTTATTAAATAAAACATAAGCTTTTCTACTAATAGCCCATCAATGCTGTGTAAGCTTCCGCTTTGAAAATTGCTGGATAATCTTCTTATCCTTTCAGTTAGTAAATTAAATCCATCAGTTATTCTTGATAGGTTGAGAGACTTGACTAATGACACATTTTCTTCGCAAATGCCAGCTAAAGAAGTGATGAGAAAATACCCTGAAGGAGCAGAAAAATATTTTAATTGTTATATACTTTATCCTACGCCTGTTTCGTAGAATTAATTATAAAAAAAAAAAATAATAATAACATGAGCCATAGAAAATTAAAACGACCTTGAAAAAATAAGTTAACATACTATAAATTAACAGATGAAGCTGTTAATTTATAGTATATTGAGTCTGGATAAGGACATTTTTTAAAAATCAGATCTTAAATTAATAAAAATAGTATATTGTGGCATTTAAACTAATTTATCTTTTTCTGCTTTTCTATAAAGAAATATTATTAAAGATTAAAGTGTAAAATAAGAGGTATTTATTGAATCAGAAAATTTTCCGAAGTAGGGTAAGTGCACCAGTGGTTGTCATTTTTAGAGCAATCTCTGATGTGTTTAATGTTTTAGTCATCAGAAAATATTTTTAGAGACCTTAAGTTAATACATATGGCATGAAAGACATTCATAACCACATATAGGTATGTTAAAATATATACATTTGATAGCAATTATTTTTTTTTTATGAATTTTTATTTAAAACCCGCTCAATGTTCCAGTAATTGACACTGTCAGTTTTTCCTTTTATTAGTAATTGGCACCCTATGTTCCAGTGTTTGACACTGCTAGTTATTTATTTTACCAGTTATTAGCACCCTATGCTCCAGTGTTTGACTCACCGAAGCGGGAGAGCCATCCCTTCCGTGGAGGATCAAAATTGTGATGGCATGTCTCCGGACCACCTCTAGGGGTGTGCCCCAGACCGTCGCCAATTGCCCATCTGCACAGCACTAGTGCGACGTAAAACCCAACCATCCATCCATCCATCCAGTGTTTGACATAAATTGTTAAAATTTTTGTATGTAAAATATATGATTTTATTATTTTTATTATTTATTAATTATTTCGGGATAGATGCCAATTACTGGAGCATGCCAATCAGTGGAGTACCAAACCTATTTTATGAAAGTTAAAATTATTTTATAAACAATTTGGCATGCAAACTCCTCAGATTTAGTATTGTAGCTACATACATAAAAATTTCTATATCAAAGGGATGATATATGTTATAAATACATATATATATAAATATATTTACAATAATTTAATTGAGAGCATTTCCAATATTATGTATGTGAGTTAACACGATAGAATCTAAACACTTCATTCCATTGAAATTATGTCGGATAGGCAGATCATAGGTCACCCAAATTATATAGATTTTCATAAACATAGAATTTAGAATTTACAAGAATGAAAAAAAAGAATTCTTACATTTAAATGCTTCCTTACGTCGTAAATTATTTTTTACAAGTGTTTTTTTAATGTTTTAAAAACAGATCAGAAGAGATATATGCTAAATTGTTTTGATAATATTTTGAAAAAGCTTGCATAGGAATTTTAGTTCTTTTATAGAGAAAAAAGGAAAATGTAACACATATTATTTCTTAAAGAGTATACCTAATTACCTGTAGTAGTTTAAATTATTTATAAGAAAAAAAAATGATTTAAAATTTTGATACAGTAGGATTATTACAGAAAATTTTCAGCGCAGCAATTAGCGTAAAGAATTAACCCAAAAGAATTTGGATATATTATTGTCCACTGAACAAAAGAACTTAGGGAGAATAAATTAAATATCGTATTATGTATATATATATATATATATTGTGATGTAAATTATTGATGTAAATTATTTTGTGATGTAAATATTCTAAAAAAATTATACAGTCGAAGAAAATCATTTTAATCTAATGAAATATTATTATGACCTCCAAATTATAACTTAAATTCACATACAGTCCTATGTGTTCTCTAAATTTTTATATCCTCCTTTTTCCCACATAAGTATCTATTTTTAACTGCAATACTTCCAAAATTTTTGATCATGTATTATTCTTTCTTTAACGTAATGAAGGCCTACAATAGCATGTTATGTCTTTTTACTAATTCAGTTTCCCCTTATCTTACAAATAAATGTATCGTTTGGCACCCCAGTGTCGCATTCTTAGTTTTAAATTATGGTAGAATAATTTCTACCATAATTTCTTCTTAACTTCCTATTTCTTAGCAATTAATTTGGCGAAAGTTTGGTATTTACCAAGAGCCGTTTGAATTATAACTGTCTGGTAACCTGTTACATCGGTAACTTATTAAAAAATTGTATGTGTTTATATGCAATATAAAGATACTTTCTCTAATCTGGTGAATTTAGCTGCGAATGAGGAGTGATGTTACTGAGTGGAGGAATCAGAGCCAGTACTTCATTATCAATATGTATGAGATCAGGATTATCTCTCTTTGGGCTTCCACTGCAATATATTAAAATTATGTAATTTTTACTGGTCTGTAATAATAATTTTTATTTCTATGATCACCTACATCGGTAACTTATTAAAAAAATTGTATGTGTTTACATGCAATATAATTATAAAGGTACTTTCTCCAATCTGGTGAATCTAGCTGCGAATGGAGCAGTGGCGGTATTAGGATGAATCAGAGCCAGTACTTCATTATCAACATGTATGAGATCAGGATCCTCGCTCATTGGGCTCCCACTCCAATATATTAAAATTATGTAATTTTTACTGTTCTCTAATGATAATTTTTATTTCTATAGTTACCTAAATCTTATGCTTATATATTAAAATATTCTATTAAAATAAATCGTATTTAATCTCAAAATAATGCCTTATTTCTGGATAGTTCCGTGTTATTTGCGGAATACATTCGAGCGTGCATTTTATGTTTTAAAATAATATTCAAATTATCTTCAGTATATATCCTGCCAATAAAAACTAGCTAGAAAGTCCTTCCACGAAGTGCATCTTCCCTTAGGCCCACGTCTCACCTGTAAACAATTGGCTTTAACAAATACACATGGCAATAAAAAAACTATCACGCACACACGCACACATATATATCACTTTCGCTTATTTATTACATTAGTAATAGTGATTGTAGTAATAACAATTATTGGAAATTACCTTTTCAAAGTCTTGTAACAACAAATAATCGGAAACTAGAGTAGAAGCTACTCCAGATTTCATACTTTGTATACCCATTCTTAACTTTTTTTTTTTTTTTTGAAAATTATGTAACCATTTTATAGTATTTATTCTTTGATTTTAAACAAAAATATGGAACATTTCATTGAAAAGCAATTTAATCTATTTCTGCGGTTATATTTTAAGGATGTGTATATAGAAAAATATGGACGATATATGCACCAGAAAATATACAAGTTTAAAAACTTAAAAAAAAAAAAAAAAGGAAAAAGAAAAAGATAAATTGCACCCAATAACTTATGTTGAAGTATACGACAAAGTCTCTAAATTATTTTTTAAACTTCAGCATACAGATACGTATACAAATTTAATAAGAAATACATTCAATGTAAATTTAAAAAAAAAAATATTTATTCATATTTCATACTTTAAAATTTTTAGACTTTATCAAATCTTGTGCTTTTAAGATTTTTTTCGTTTATATTTAATTTTTGTCCTTTTGAAAGACGAGTATTGCTAGTATTTTTATTATTAAAAATATTATTTTTATTATTACAAATTATCCATAATTTAAAATAATGAATTATTAAACTTTACTTCGCTTTTTTGTATCTATATCCGGCAGACAATATGTTCCTGAAAATATCAAAAATGAATGATTTATTCCCTTTATAAAAATTATAAATGCTTTGGTTACATTTAGAAAGGAAAATGGCAGTAGTTGAAAGTTTATGTTACATGAGTCAGTTTTATTTTGATTGATACACTATTATGTCATCAAACTTTATATTGAATTGATATTACCTGCCGACTGCAATACAATTTATGTTTTTGAGTGTTTCTATAAGTTTTATAAATGCTACGCTCAGAATTTTGCCCAGCTAACAAAATCTGCAGAAAAATTAGAGATAATCTGAAGATATTTAGAACAAATATCGTAAAATCTGCAGAATAACTGAGGTTTAAAAGCAAAAAAATTGCAGTTTGGAAACAAGTATCCCCCTCCCTTAAACTTTTTATTGTTCCAAATACCTTCAGATTATCTGCAGTTTTGTGCAGTCTTCATTTCTTTCTTTTTAAGATTTCTGTTTTTTTTTTTTTGTAAACTGAGTGTCTGTATAATATTATTATTTTGAGATAGTTAAACAACAGTCAAAGCATGTGTTGGCTGTTAGTGTGCAAAAAGCGACAAGAAAAAATAAATAATCTAACAAACAAAATAAATTCATAAAATAAAGTCATAAATAAAATCATAATAAAAATAAGGTTTGAAGCGATTTGAAATATTGTTCAATATTTTCTATAAAAATGCAGACGAAAAATTCTGCACTTTTGATTTCGAAAGAGACTTCAAAACTTGTCTAAAACATGTCTATATCCAAAACATATCAAAGATTTTTTTTTTTTTTTTTTTTTTCTTTTATAACTGTGTTGAATAAATAAATAAATAAACTTTATATAGTAATTGATTAAATTAATTATATGCAAGAAACATCTATTTTTAAGAATATATATCATTATAGAGTATCTAATTTCAGTTACCTCTATTCTATTTTAGATAAATAAATTCATTTTTCACCTATGTATTCTTCAAATATTCAAATAATTCTATTTTGAAATTTTAAAGGAAGACTTGTTTTGTTTGCGTGCCATAGGATTTTGATGGCTCATTGAGACTCATTGAAACCTTTGGACAGCCCCTGCCTGCCTGGACGTGCCAAGCTTAACGGGTTGGATGCTGTCCGCCGGAGCGAATAAATCGCCGGATCACTGCATGATAGCCGCCTACTGCCAGACAGTAATCTAGACGCAACAGAGAATGAGCTGTGTCCTATGCTCGTTCAGACTTCTAACGTCAATCAGGAGATGACCACTCTTCAGCTAAGGAACAGGGTGACATCACAAGACAGCTCTGGTACGACAGGGTTGCGACATCTTCTTCTGGACACATAATGCTCGACTGACACACCACACCTCCAGATCGCACAAGGTAGGAAGCGCACAGTCACGCTACCTGGATGCGAGAATTTTGAATATGTGCACACTATCCATGAGCCAAAGGGAGAGAAAAAAAAAAAAAAAAAAAAAAGGATTTTTGAATTTTGGAGTGGGGGGGAACTACCGGGAGAGCCAAAATGATAAGTTGTGCACTCAGAATTATGCCAAAATGAGGAGGCTAAAAAGAGTAAGGGGAGGGGAGACCTAAACACCAAGACTGCTGAACGACAAACGTGGGAGGATTTTGATGGCTCACCTTACTGTCTGAAAGGATAAAAGGATTTTCTATGCAATATGATCTGTTCGATGGCTCCGAAAGTCTTAAATACATTATTTGATAGCTTAAAGGAAAATTGTTTCATTTTACACAACATAGTAAAGAAAATATATTCACATCAGGTACACAGAACGTTTTCCCTTCAGAGATGGACAGCTTTTATTTTCCGAGAAACATAATACTGATATAATCTGTCACGAGTCATGTTTATATTCATTTGTTATCAGTTCGTTTTCAGTTTATCTCAAGGCATTTATAATAAAAATTTATTAAGATATTCTGAGAAGCATGTAATACATCTCCGATTTTCTGATTATGGAAATGTTTAGATTAATAAAATAAATTTTATTCATTAATACTAATAAAATTAATAATTTTTAATAAAAGATAATAATAATAATAGACAACAATAGTTTTGTGTCAGTAATGTGAACGACCCATCATCAGACAAAAAAAAAAAAAAAAAAAAAAAAATCGCGCACTTGTTCAAAAATGGAATTAACATGGAAGTTACTACTGATGGCGTTCATTTTTAATTATTTTTATTACGTGTTATTACCAGTTATTAAGGGGGTCCGGGACACCAAATTTTTGTTTTTATTAATTATTGATGAATTGCTGTAATTATTTTTTCTGAAATTGAAGCTTTTTTGACGATCAAGTTGAGCAAGAAAGAATCTTTAAAAAAATTAAAATAAAATTTTAAAAATTAAAATAAAATTTTAAAATTTTAAATAAAATTTTAAAAATTAAAAATATTTTTTTTTTTTTTATAAATTAAAAATTTGTTGTATCTCATGAACTAATGGTTCAATTTACAAACTTTTTTCACCTTTATATACAGAAAGGATTTATCTTCAATTTGTCTTCAGAATTTCTGATTATAATAATAAATTTTTTAAATATTAGTTTTATTTTGAAAAAAGTACTTATTTCATGCACAACTTTTGGATTACCAAAAAAGTTTTGCTCCTAATTAAAAATCCCGAAGACAAATTGAAGATAAATCTTTTATGTATGTATATAAGAGTGAAAAAGTTTGTAAATTGAACCATTAGTTCATGAGATATAACAAATTTTAAATTTATCAAAAATTTTAAATTTTTAAAATTTCATTTAAACTTTTAAAATTTTATTTTAATTTATTTTAAGATTCTTTTTTGCTCAACTTCATCGTCAAAAAAAGCTCCAATTTTAGAAAGAAATAATTACAGCAATTCATCAATCAATAATAAAAACAAACATTTGGTGTCTCGGACCCCCTTAAGTGTTATTAACATTTATAACGCATTTTTTCAATTTAAGGCATTTACTTATATTTTGTTTTCTTTAGAATTCATCACCAGATTTTCAGTGCATTTTACTGCAACATGTAACTTAGCCTATTATTATTATTTGAAAATATTCTGTTAAAACTTAATCTTTTCTTTCTTTATTAATCTATATATTTTCACTTTCTTCTATATTTAATAGAAGAAAGTACTGAATTCGTAAAAAAAAATTGATTTCCGGTCTTTAATGGATTTACACGTTTTGAGAAGCCCTGAACACGATTTGACTATATATTAGAAAATGTCTGTCTATCAGTCAGTCTGTCGGTGTGCGATAAATTTTTCCTACAAACTCGAACTCGAACTCGAGAACTAAAACAGAGAATTTCATAAAAAGCAATATTTAGTTGCATCTTGACATAAATCAATACCTATCAACTTTATGTGATGACCTCTGAATAGGTGGAGCTGTCGTTCCATTCTATAATAATTTTTAACATAATGCATAAGACAAAATTTCATATAAATGCACCCACTATGGATTATTTTTAATAAAAAATTTTGAAATTAAAATGCATATAGAATTATACAAGTAAGTAGTGAATTAAAATTTTTGTGTATGAAAGAGTATTGTTCTGCCCCTTCTGGTAATTTCCTCCTCTCCCCCTTGAGTTCAACTTTTCAATATGTGTATTTTTCAAAAGAACTCGTTAATAGCTTTTAAAATGAATAGTTGAACCGTGCATCTGTGGTAATATGAAACAAGTTTACAGTTTGCTTTAGTTTTTAATAAAAAATTAAAATGAAAAAGTGTGTTCCTTATGATGTCATGTATAAGGCAAACTTTTTTCTCAATTTAGGGTTATACTTTTCTGTTATGAAAATGGTCTACACTCACCTTGAAAATAATTTAAAGAAATAATTTGCACTGTGCGAATTTGTATAGGAAAATGCAGAAAAAAAATATTTGAAAGACAGTACACATTTTATAATACTTCTACTAATACTAGTTTATACTATAATACTTATAATCCTAGTAGCAGATTTTTCTGAATCTATCCTCATCAAAATTAAATTTATCTGCAAATCATGAATTTCGAACCAAGTCTGGTATCACTAATAGTAATAGCAATTAATAAAATATGTAAATTTTGCATCTACAAAGAGAATAAATATACAACAAATACAGTAATCTAAAGACATAATGCAAATTATATGTACTAGCAAACCCTTGCGAAATTTTCGCACTTTATTTCTTTTCTTATTTACCTTTAAAATTTGAAATTCATAAATATTATACCAATTTCACCACCTAATTAAAATTTTAATTTACCAGAAGCCAAATTATTATTATAGCTAAATAAATATTGTGCAATAGTGAAACCGGAATTATTCAAATAAATGTTTCAAATTAAAATTCATGGCTAACGTCCCAGTTTTCATACTTCCGCAGGCAGTAGAGTTTCAGTAATGAACACCCATGGCGTTTTTTAAATTTTTATCGCCAAGAGTGCGATGACATTTTATTTATTTTGGCACAATTTTTTGTAAAAAAAAAAAAAAAAAAAAAAAAATCCTATGTTGATTAAACCTTTTATGATTGCGCTTTTTAATCAATAATGATTCATATTCTGTATACATCTTTAAAATAATGCTAGGTTTAAAATGACGCTTGCAAAAATTCTGAATAAGGAACATTTAAAAATACATTTTCCCATAACATAATGTCATCATACAAATGCCGTTATTTTTTCTTGTTAGTTCACTGAGCTTAGTCCGCTTTCTTTTCTTCATTTGATTTTTATTTATTTATTTATTTTTTTGTGTGTATCATAACGTATTACTAGTTAATACCCGTCAAAATTTGACGAATGGTGTGCAACTAAAATCTTTTCATGGCATAAAGTTTAAAACACCTTTATTTTAATATTTCGCATTGCTCTTAACCGGTTTAAAACCCCCTGCTTTAACCAATTATCTTTTAGTTGGAGGGAGGAGGGATACATTTCTTGAAATTTCAATATACAAAATTTAAGCATACTTCATATATTAAAAATAAAATCCCGAGGTTTTCCTAATTTTACTCTAAATATGACCAAAAGAATGTTAGGAGTAATTAAAAGAAAGGCAGAATTTACATAAATTATCGAAAGAATAAATATTTCTTAATGAGATAGTAGCAATATTTGTAATAATACTTATCAAAGCATCAAGCATGTAAATTAATCCCACAATAGAATTCCTCCCTGTCACACCAAATCGACTAATAATCTATAGAACTGCACTCGTTTTATGTTTACTGTGAAATTTATTCGTTGCTTTTCACGCAAAATGAATGAATACAAAGATTTACTGCCATATTATAATTATATTAACTTACTATCAACGATAACAGATCACAGTTTTTTAATAAAAGACATACATGAAAGACAAAGGTTTCATTCACTTGTAAAATATATCATTAATTCTAATTTGCCATGACAATAAGTGCATTTTAAGTGTAAAATAATAGTTTTGATTCTGATTTTTTTTCTTATATTTGTAAAACCACTTGGATATAATCCAAAATATTAATTCATTGTATTCTAAAAATAAACTGCAAATCGCAATACAGTTAAAATTTGTTTTTATCGGAATAGTATTATAATACTTTATTCTATCAAAATAGTATATTTCAACAAAAGTGTACTGTTAAAAATAAATAAATAAATAAGAATGAATTTAATACTTTAGTAAATTAATTTGCTCATTAAAATTTTAATAATAAACTATACATGTAAATTTTTACTGGTATAAAGTATCAATATTTCAATGTTATTCTTTTTAAATTATTTTTACTGTAATATGGTATCAAAATGAATTATCAGAGATTATAATAATTAGAGTAAAAACAAATAAATAAATAAATAAAATAAAATAAAAAACCTCCTTTGATTTTAAATATCTATCTCCATCTTTTCTAAACAAAGTTTCAACTGATAAAATTTTACTTTTAAAGAACAATAAACTATGACAATTTGTTAATTTTAAAAGATTGATTTATATGTAGTTCAAATTTTATCTCATTTATACCCATAGAATGCATTCTAGAACCCTCTCAAGTTAGAAACGTGTTTTTTGTTAACCCTATGCGTTTTTTTTCATTATTTATAGCTCTTTGAAAATATTTAATGCATTAAATGCTGCAGTAAATTGCTACATTTTTTTTTTTTTTTTTTTTTTAATTTAGTTTTGGAAAGTTTTGGTAATAATGATGCGTTTAAAGATTTCAATAATAATTATTCAAAAACTTTAACAATATCTCTATCATATATTTTAAAATCTTTTCAAAATAACAGTTAAGTACATTGTTAAAAAAAAAAAAAAAAATCTGGAGTGACTCCACTCGACTTTCCGAACATTGAGTAATTAACAGTTTTGTAGATAAAGTAAAGAAAGAGGAGTTGTTAAACAAACAAAAGAGAGAAAACCATAATAGAGTGTTTGAGTATTTTTTTTCATATATTACACGATGTTTTATTTAACGCTACTGAACTTTGAGCCCATAGATCATAATAATAAAGAATTTTTCGTTGTGTCTCTGTAAAAACCTATAAATGCTAGATTCACCAAAATGCTTATAGTTAGTGCAACAGTGATTTATAATATTCATATAAATTTTCAGCTAAATTGAATAATGCGTTTAGATGCTATCGCACTTTTAAGGCATTTAGATGCTATCACACTTTTAAAAATTTTGCCCCATAGACCATAATGATAAAGAATTTTTCTTTGTGCCCCTGTAAAAAAACTATGAGTGCTGTATTCTTCAAAATCTATACAGATTAAGTATATCTGTGACCTATAATATGTGTATAAATTTTTTGCTCAATTGAATAAGGCGTTTTAATGCTATCGAACTTTAAAATTTTGGTCCCATAGGCCATAATGATAAAGAATTTTTCTTTGTGTCCCTGTAAAAAAGTATAAATGCTAGATTCATCAAAATCAATAGGATTCGTGCTACGGTGACTTGCAACATGCGTACCAACTTGCAGCTCATTCGAGCAAAGCGTTTAGACGCTAGCGTGTTCACTCACACACATACGCACACACACATGCATACATACATACATACATCATCATAAAAATAGTGAAAACGGATTCAGGGGACCTCGAAACGTATAGAAACATCAAAATCTCAAATTCGGATTTTTGACATGATTACAATACTTTCCTCACTATAGTGTTCGGAAAGTAATAATTAGATATTTTTTAAGAAAGATATGCGTCCTATGGTCAAAATCACATGGTGATTTGTTACAAAGTTCACATTCTTTCTTCATTTTTTTTTTTTTTTTTTTTTAAGTTTTGAAAAGTTTTAAGAATAATGATGCGTTTAAAGATTTCAATATATAAATAGTTTTTAAACTTTAGCAATATCTCTATTATATATTTTTTTTAAATCTTTTAAAGATAACAGTTAACTACATTGTTAAAAATAATTAGACACTTATCAAGAAAGACATCTATAGTTTCGTAACATAATATCTGTTTCTTGGATAATAAGATAAATGCCTTTTCTCCCGGGATTTACGTAAGAAGTATGTTTTCTAAGAAATGGGGAAGCAGATTTACCTTAATCGTTTTAGCTCATGTTTTAACAATGGAATACATTTATTGCAGAAAATCACTACGATTTCTTCCAATCATCCTAAGTATTGGTCTTATTATTAAGTGTAGGGATGAACATACATTTTGGCCGACTTATATAACCTAGGCTATTTTTGTTTAAATGAGCTATAAAATATTTTTAAAACGTTTCTCATATATATATATACATATATATATATATATATATATATATATATAATAAGATATATTTGAAATTCATCTGAAATTACTTCCTTTTTAGATAGTTCTCATTATGTTCTTTTTTTTTTTTTTTTTCTTTTCTTTTTTTTTTTTTTTTTTTTTTTTTTTGTGTGTGTGTGTTTATAACTTCTTTAAAATAGTTAAATTTATCGTCTTACAGTCACTGATTTGATATTCTTAAATCTAATGTTATTTTTAATTCTATTTTATTTGAATATACGTAGAGGTTTTTTTTCCTTTTAATCTCAAATTCTCAAAATTTTGTTATTGATACTTTTTCAAAGCTTTTCAAGTCTATAACGTTGAAATGGAGATTGACCGTGCTACAATCAAGAAATTTTAAATGAAAACAGAGGCATACAGTAATTTCATTACTGAAGAATAATTGTATTGATAAATTTATTGTTTAATAATAATTTTTTAACAATATCAGCCAAAGTAATATCTACTTTTTTAAAAGTTGAGAACATTTTTTTTTTTTTTGTATTTGGAATGTTACTGGCGACTGAATAAAGGGAACAAAGGGAATATTTCCCCACAACTGGATTTGGCGATTTACTTTTGGCGATTATGGCTAAATCATAAATATAAAAATCATAAATCATAAGCTAAATCATAAATCATAAAATCATGAATCTTATATAAACAGCATGCAGGCTGCCATATTATATTTCGAAGAATCCAGAACGACATCGTTATCATTCAAAACGGCGCCAAAAGAAAAAAAAATCCCCAGATCCAGTTGTGGGGAGATACTATAGTCATAACGAATAAAGCGAAATTCACAAGTGAATTTTTCAGCAATTCGATTAAAAAAGAAATTGCTGTAATTCACAATGTATGATTACACTTTCTCTTTAAGGAAAAATAAAAATTAAATCAGAAGCTAATTGTGATGTAGATTATCACATATTAATTTTTTTTTTTTTGGCAAGGGGGAGGAAATATGTGATGTAGATTATCACATATTAGAAAATTTATATTTTTCTCTTTAAAGGATAGGTAAATTCTCTAAATAAATAAAAGTATAAATAAAATTCTTTAATCTTAAATCAAGTATTTAAAATATAACGGTATAACTGTTTTTAACCTATAAATAATAAATTTACAATATGAGTTTTCTAATTTTTATATCTTCCCTTTCATGTCTTTTTCAATGTAGGTAACTGAAACAAAACTCTTTGTTCAGTTCCCAGTATTCACTTAGCAAGCCTAACGTACTAGAAATTCTTTTCGCTCTGTAAATGATAGTGTTTTGACTTATTTCTATCCTTTTGCTTTGTGAAACTAGAAAATAATCAATTCGGTCTCTTTTAATCGTACATTGAAATGTAACTCATGCACCCTCTTGTCGCCTAATTTAAACCATCGGCTAGATAAAATATTTGCTTAGCTGGTGTTTTCTTAGGAACTAAAATACTTGGCGAAATAATGCCAACATTCACTAACAACGGTCAATAAATTGCTCGTCACTTTAAAAAAATACACATATGAATATTCCTAACGTAATGCAACCATTCTCTATCTTAAACTTTGAACTTGGCGTCTATAAGTAAACGCCAGATGCATTGTCATTTTTTGCTCCAGTTTAGGAGCTCACACTTTCTTACTGATTATCAACCAAGTAAAAACCTCAAAAGCGATTCGATCCTCGGTACTGTTTCCCCACTCCAGAATGTTTTCGTTAAACAAAAAAAAATATATTATGTTCTTTTAATAGACTATGGTCACGTACATTGGAAAAATGTTGAATAATCTTGCAAGAGAACAAAATATGTCTCTGAGTTAATTCCGAGTCTGGACTTTAAATGGAAGTTACGTTTTAATAATGTTTTTACTTTTCAGCCATAGCCATCAACGAAAATATTCTCTTTACGACGGCCAAGTCAACTCCTTTACACTAATCAAGTTGACAATTTATCCAGACGAAATAATCTTAACTTTCTACACTAAACATGAATGCAATAACAGTTTTTGTTGGTCGATTATATTCTTCATTCCTGCTCAAAAGTTTAGCAAGATTTACAAACATTCCTTTTTTTTTTTTTTTCAATTTAAAGACTTATCTCTAGATGAAATGCTTTTAAACACTGGATACGTAAAGAACTGGGTTTTTTTCATGTTTTTCCAGTGAAGATTAGGTTACGACAATATATGGGGGTTCGACAACAAATTGAGCAAAAACAATATTATTTGCGATCACCCTGTATCGTTAAGTAAAGGAAATGATCTGTAACTTTTGGATATGTTAATATAGACCCACTACAATGTGTAGATGGATTTGTGTGACAATATGTTAAATAACGGAGATATAAGCATTAATTTTTTTTTTTTTTAAAGCATGTTTTTTATACATATTTTGTTTAAATACAGAGTTTTACCTAAAATTATTCTCACTTTCAGATAAATTAATAAAAACTTTTGAAACAATATACTGCAATTGGAATGGAAATATCTTAAATATCTCATGAAAGATGAGCATTTTTATGAAAAACGTTTTCACTGCACATGTGCGAAAGAAGGAAATTTTTTTATTACATAGGTTGAAAGCTAGATATATCGGGCAACTTTTGTCAAAAGTTAATTTGAATCGAGTAAAAATTAAGCAAATCGTCGGCAAAGGAATGAGCTTAATTTTAGGTATTTTCCAGAGTTGAAATTTCATAAGGTTTTCTTTTACATGCCGCGTAATTAATTTTGTATAATATTCGACTTGCTAATTATATCTACCGCTGATCGTCAATAACATTCGGTATTCCGTCGGTCAGCAAAATGTGCTGCTGAACTAGACTGTCAAGACTTGATATGTTCTCGATATACGATAATAAAGCAAAATAAACTCGAAAAATAGTACTTATTTATTAAGAAATATCACTGCTATACAAATATAATACATTTATATTGACTATTAATGCATATTTCGACATTGTGCATGTTATGATTATACATTTGTACAGCTAGTGGACAAATACTTCATACAAGCTCTTTGAATTTTAGGGATGTAAAGAAAATGCCACATCATATATTTCAGTGAATATTTTGTTCCGTGATTTTAACCATTTATATCGTTAATATACATCCGCGACAAAAAGATAGGTACAAAGGGTTTTTTCTTTGATTTTTCATAAAATAACACTATCCCCGGACTAATTTTTGTTTTAAGACTAATTTAGAAAAAAAAAAAAACCTTTGTTCCTATCTTTTTGTCGCGGAGTGTAGTCTTAAATTAGAAAAATTTTAGTCTTAAAAATTTTCTAAATTAGTCTTAAAACAAAAATTAGTCCGCGAATAGTGTTATTTTATGATAATATTAAATGATAAGCAGAATTTAGATAATGTTATTTTATGAAAAATCAAAGAAAAAACCCTTTGTACCTATTTTTTTGTCGCGGGGTGTATGTTTAAGTACAAATGTTTAAATTTCAAAATCACTTACTATAATTACATATTTTGAAAATACATTAAAAATAAATAAATGAATAAAAATAAATACACTTTTTGTTTGTTTGTTTAATCTATTTTTCTAAATCAGAAAATAATTATTTTGTAAGCAGATATCTGTTTTTAGGTAGTAATAATGTGTCTGACAAATCATTCCGATAAACACATTTTTTATAAACTAAATTTATAGCTGCTTTCTGCAATGAATTTTATATGCATAATTTCAAGTAAAAGCAGCTCTGATATTTTTATGTACATCTTTTTAGAATACATAATTTTATTATTTAATTATTTTAAGAAGACACTAAAAAGGGATAAAAGAACTGCTTTCTCTCTTTGTTTTATTGATTCTTATCGAAAACCAATATTGCAGATAATCATTAATTGGTGAAATCAGTAGTTGTTGAAAGATTGTGTAGAAACAAATATAAATACATCAAAAATCCTCTTGCCAAATCTTTGCAACAAATTCGACATAAAGATAATCAATGGAAAAATTCTTCTCCCGATATATAAAACCAATAATATTTTAGCTTGATCATTTATTTCCTTATATGACGTGAGATATTTTATAATGAAACATGTGATTTAAAAGAAATTAGGAGACGTGAATTTTTGCCAGAAAAATTATGAGATTATTTACATATTTATTTAGATGACTAATGTCAGAATTAATTGATATATTTCTTAAAATATGTCAGAGCATTAAAAAAAAAAAAAAAAAAAAAAAAAAAACATTAAGTTTTACTACAAAATGAATGAAAAATATAATTCTATTTCTATTATAGAAATATTCCGATAAATCATAAAAGCAGTAATTGGGAACATTGCTGTAGTCAATGTTTCAAAGTATAGTACATTTCTTTGAAACTATTTTACATACTAGCTAAAAAAAAAAAAAAAAAATGCGCTTATCCATGTCTGAAAAATAACAGTAGTTTGCATTCTTATTTTACAAACTCGTACTCACGTAATATATTTGTGCACAACTTTGTAGAGAGACTAATTTTATTATGTATCAAGTTATTAATGCAAAATATTAAAAAAAAAACAACAAAAATAAAATAAAATAATAGCATAAATAATTTTGATATTTTCATATCTCAAATAATCAATAATTAGTAGAACAGTATCCACTGTTAGATTGTAGAAATGGATTTTTTGCCATATCATCCAAACAAACAATTTTATTTTTTCAAATGAAAAATATAGCTTTTATGTAAGTGAAATTTTACATAATTTTACATACATGTAAATAAATAAATAAATATATATATACGTATTTTTCGATGAAATGTTTTCAAACATTGGGTATTTAAAGAACTGGGTCTTCTTCCTGTTTTTAAGTGAGGATTGGCTGAAGACAACATTTAGGGGAACGGTAACAAATTGAGCAAAATCAATAATGCTTGTGATCCCCATGTATCATTAATTGAATGAAATGATCTATAACTTTAGGATATGTTAATATAGACCCAGTGAAATTGTGAATGAATTTGTGTGACGATAGCATGTTAAATAACGAAAATATAAGCATTTAAACATTATAAAAACTACTTAAAACGAAGTTGTAATACATTTAAAATAAAAATTAATACCTTTATTTAAACTTCGTGCTTAGCAGAAAGCTTTTTCGTGAGGGGATACCCTCCGTCAACGGTGCCGACTGCACTTCGTAGTTGGCGGCTACTGTAGTCTTGATCTTCTCCTTTATATTCATATAGGTGACGCCACACTTTGTCGATTTGTGCTGATTCGTGGTCGTTGATGACCTGCTATGGTGCGCGATTTCAGTACTTTCTCTAAGATGTGCGTAGTTTTCATTATTGTAATTAGCGATTTTTGTAACTCTGTCAAAATCTATATTTATATTGTTTTCATAGTAACTTCTAGCTAAAGCGGTGGTATTTGGTGGTATTTCGATTGTATTTTATGTCATTTTGGTGCTCTTTAATTCTGGTTTTGATTTTTCTTTTAGTGACTCCTATATAGCTGTATTCTTCATTTTTATTATTATAAAGGAGAAGATCAAGACTACAGTTGCCGCCAACCACGAAGTGCATTCGGCACCGTTGACGGAGGGGATCCCCTTACGAAAAAGCTTTCTGCCAAGCACGAAGTTTAAATAAAGGTATTAATTTTTATTTTAAATATAAGCATTTATTTTTAAGCTAAAAAAAAAAAAAAAAAAAAAAAAAAAAAAAAACACTTTTGAGACAATATACTGAAATGAGCATTTTTATGAAAAATGTTTTCACTGCGCATGCGCGAAAGATATTTTTTTCTTTTATTACATAGGTTAAAAGCTAGATATATATTAGGCAACTTTTGTCAAAAGTTGAATAGATTAAAGATTCAGGAAATTATCATCAACAGAACGAGCTAGATTTTAGGTTGTTATTTTCCAGGATTGGAATTCTATAAGGAATTTTTCATATGCTGCGTAATTAATTTGAAGATCCAATTATTTCAACCATTTTTCAAAAGTGGAAAACCCTTTATGATCTCACGAATCTTAGTAAATAAACAAAAGTATGTTAGAGGGGCTTATAAGGAGTTTTTCACAAAAAGTACTTTTGGAGCGTGGTTGAAATAATTGGATCTTCAAATTAATTACGCGGCACGTGAAAAACCCATTATGAAATTTCAACTCTGGAAAATAGCCTAAAAGCTAGGTCGTTCTTTTGTCGACAATTTCCTTAATTTTTACTCTTTTCAAATGAATTTTTGACAAAAGTTGCCCAATATATCTAGCTTTTAACCTATGTAATAAATAGTTTTCTATCTTTCGCGCATACGCAGCGAAAGCTTGTTTCATAAAGTGCTCCTATTTCTTAAAATATTTAAGATATTTGTATTCCGATTGCAGTCACACGATTGCTATCGTCATACAAATTCATTTACCAAATTGTATTGGGTGTATATCAACCTATCCTAAAGTTACAGATAATTTCGTTCATTTAATAATACAAGGTGATCACAAACATTATTGATGTTTTTCAATTTGTTACTGACCCCCTAAATGTTGTCTGAAACCAATCTTTACTAAAAAACAGGAGTAATACCCGTTCTTTAAGTGGGTATATAAATAAACCCAGTTCTGTTTCAATGTTTGAAAACATTTCATCAAGAAATAAGTTTTTAAATTGAAAAAAATGGATTATTTGCAAATCTTGCTAAACTTTTGAGCAGGAGTGTATATATTTATATGTAGCTGTAAAATGCTTAAGTACATCTTGTTAGAACGCCTTAGTTAGTTATTTAAAAAAAAACACTTAAAAAACAATAAAAGAAATACGTTTTCTTTTTGTTTCATCGATTCTAACAAAATCATTCCGATGTTTCAGGTAATCATAACTGGATAAGCAATAATATTGTTATGTTTCTGAATAATTTTTGCATTTTTTTTCTTCTTTTCTCTACATACTAAAAAAAAGTTACGGTCACTGGCGTCAATTTTTTATGTCTGCGACAGCATCTTTTAGCGGAGGGCAGGGTCCTTCGCGTCATGAGAGGTATCAATGTGTTCCGAATACTCCAAGTAAGATATTTCAGCTGCTTAGAATTTTCTATCATTTTAATTAAAGAAGTTATCAACTAAAAACGACAAGTTTATGAAGGTACTCTATTTGCCATTTCGAAAAAAGTTTCTTCCAGTGACGTTGTTCTTCTGTCATGAAGTCATTTTACAGGGTTAAATTAAAATATGATACATGGTTGTACGTACGTAGGTAGGTAGGTTGGTTGGATTTAATCTCGCACCAATACTGCGATATGTGTAATTGGCGACGGTCTGGGATGCACCCCCTAGAGATGTTCCGGAGACATGCCATCACAATTTTGATCCTTCACGGAGGGGATCCCCCCCTCACGCTTTGGTGATCTCCAGAGGTATAGTGTGGATGGGAACACGGAAAACTTTGCGGTCACGACAGATTTTATGTGCACCAGCCATCATTAGTGTACACGACAGTCTTTGTCCGACTCAAGTATCGAATCGGCAATCTTCCAATTACATGCTCGGCGCTTTACTGACTAGAGTACCGCGGCCCGAAACCATGGATGTAAGAAAGAAAGAAAATAAATATCAACTTTTTTTCTGTACTTAAAAAAAAATTAATTTTCTTATACGGGAAAATTAAGATATGATCCATGGTTATAGGTAGGTAGATAATTAGGTAGGTTGTGTTTGACGTCTCACCATTACTGCGCTATGGATAATTGGCGACGGTCTGGGACGCACCCCTACGGATGTTCCGGAGACATGCCTCCACAGTTTTGGTCCTTCACGAAGGGGATGGCTCCCCAGCTTCGGTGGCCCACAGCGGTTTAATTTTGATGGGAACATGGAGGATATTGCGGTCACGACATATTTTATATGCACCAGTCACCATTAATGTACACGACGGTCTTTGGCTGGCTCGAGAACCGAACCCACAATCTTCCAATTACGAGCATGGCGCTCTACCGAGTGGGGTTTCCGTAGTATAGATCTAAGGTTGTAAAAAAATAAATAAAATGGGTCATATACTAAGCTGTAATGCAAAATGGTCTAGATATTATGAATTTCTTTCTATTTAAAAAAATATAAATATTATATATTTCAATCTGACATTGAATATAAGGAATTCCATGAAAAATTTCTGCTTTTGTCTTGTAATATGTACTATTAATTTTCCTTTTCAGTGAAAGAAAGCAGCGAATAGGCTCTGCATGTGTTAATAAGTAAAGTGAGTCGGGTGGAGGCGAAGCCTCCTTCGGGGGTTGGTGAGCGGAGTGAGCAAGTGGCAGAGCCCCTAGTTTTAATTAAAAATATAGCTGTCACGCAAACGTTTCTACTTTACACGCAGAAATTCTCAGCATATATGTATATATATATAGGTATATCGAACACAGGTTTTTTTTTTTTATTTATTTAATGAGTTATTTTAAGAAAACTCTTAAAATGTTTGAAACAAATACATTTTTTTTTTTTTTTTTGTTTCTTTAATTCTTATCGAAATTTCGATCTTTCAGATAATCATTAATTGGTGAAACAGTGGTTGTTGAAGGCTTGTGTAGAAACAAATAAAGATGCATCAAACATTTTCTTGTCAAACTGTTGCAACAAATTCGACATAAAGATAATCAATCGAAAAATTATTTTCTCGATACATAAAACCAATATTGTTATAGTTTTGACGTCTTTTTTTATACACGACGTGAGATATTTTATAATAAAACTCGTGATTTAAAAGTAGTTAGAAGAAATAATTCTTTGCTAGGGAAATGATGAGATGAATATTTGCATATTTATGGGAAGACTAACGTGAGATTGAATTGATAAATTTTTCAAAACCTGTCAGAACGTTAAAAGGAAAATATTAGCTTATATATATATATATATATATATATATATAAAGGAATAAAAGTAATAAATTATATTTTTGATATAGAAACATTACGATAATTTATAGATCTGTTATTAGTAAAACAGTAAACATTGTTTTAAGATTATAGTTTTGTTAAATAATTATAATGTTGGTTTACTTAGAAACCAAAATTAAAGTTACACTTAAAAGAAAAAAAAATCTATGACACATGTATAGAAAATAAATTGGAGCTCTAGTAAAAGGAGTTAAATATCATCCTTATAAATTCTAGTCCCCTTTGAAAGCAAGTTCTAGAAACCCCTATTAAAATTCTAGAACGTTCTCGTATATTATCGTGGGGTTACACTTATTTAACAATCTCTGCAACCACTAGAGGCGAGTTTTAGTAACTATAATCCGAGTTAATGACCTAATTCAAAGAAATGAAGCGAGAATTTCTCGCAGTACGTCGGATTCATAATACTCATAATATATTTTCACCATCTTGAAAATATAGACTAGAAATTCTCGATCATTTCTTCAATTCATTTTATTGACTTTTATTCGTCTATTCAGCTTATATGTGTGCCTTATACGCAAAACTTGGAAATTCCTATTTCTAGTTTAGGTATTCAGAAAATAACTACTAATTCATTCTAGATGAAGACAGTATGTTTTTTTTCTAACTCTACTTTTTTAGATTAAAAAATCACAGTACTTTACGCTCTTAATTTACAAGCAATTTACTAGCTGTAATATGTTTAAGTACAACTTTTCATAAAGCGTATTTTAATTACGTAACCAGGTATGAATACGAAATGACAAAAAATTATACCTCAAATAAATTCATATTTGCTTCTTTAGTTTTCATAAAAGTATTTTTATGTATCCCATAATTATTGATTGGTAATGCAGGTTTCATTGTTAAAAGGTAGAAATGGTTTTTGCCATGTTATCCCTGAAAACACACATTTCACTTATAAAAATAATATAATTTGTGCGAGCGAAATTTTATAGACCATCATATCCATAATTTTGAAGAATATATAACTATATTATACATGTTTTTACAACGCATAAATTTATAATTTAAATAATTCTTTGAATAAAACACACAATAAATAAAGAAATAAAGAAAATAAAGAAAAGGATAAAGAAAAAACTTTTTATCTTCTGTCATAGAGTCTAACGTAATCATTTCAATATGTCAAATTATCATTAATTGAGGAAGCAGAAATCTTCTTATGTATTACAAAGAGCAAGAACGGTAAAGAATAATGCCTGCTGCCAAGTCATTAGCAAATATCTCCAAAAACCACAGCGTGGACAGCAAACTTGTCGCGTAAAATATTTTAATAAGATTGTTATTTATTTATTTTCATTTATAATATCTATATATTTTTTTAAAAGTTACTGTCGCTGGCGTGTATTTTTTTTTTTTTTTTGTCTGCGACCGCATCGCTTCGCTGAGGGCAGTGTTCTTCGTGTCATGAGAGGAATCAATGTTTGTGGAATTCTTCAAGGAAGACATTTCAGCTGCTTAGAAATTTCCATCATTTTAATTAACGAAGTTACTAACTAAAAACGTCCGCTTTATGAAAGTTCTCTATTTGCCACTTTGAAAAAAGTTTCTCTTATGACGTTGTTTTTGTGTCATGATGTCATTTTCCACGGAAAAATTATAATGTGATTCATGGTGTAAAATAAAGAATAAATATCAATATTGCTATTAGTTGGTATTTTCAATAAAAATAATTATAAGATAAAAAGAAAACTATTTACGCACCATGTTTTTAAATTTTCTGTTGAATCGTTGAATCATAGCTATACGCAAGCGAAGTGTGACGTCACTAACCGACAGTGCGGGGAAAAAAAAATTACTATGTTAATTATCTATTGGATTTTTTGTAAAAAAATATTAAAAATTAAGAAAAATTATTTTCCGATTTTAAACCCCATATTTGGATATAGTTATATATAAGTTATTGTCTACATGCGTTAGACTGAGTTACTTTTGCTGTAAAATTGATAAGCTTTTAAATTTAAATTTCAAAATTGTGTCGTCCTTGGCGTGTTTTGTGTTTGGCGATCAAAAACATAATTTAACGTAGCAAAACGTTGTTTTGCTCTCTTAATATAAGTTGTTAAAATAACCATGATTTTTGAAAGGAATTAAATATGTTCGCCAGATAATTTGGCGATCTTTTTTTTTCTTGCCAAGGACAAGAGATATCAAATATTCCGCTGCAGTATATTAATATTTTATATCAGACACTTTATTTAGACATTTGATTTCAAATTATGATAGAATATTTATCATTTTCCTTTTAGTTACTATATTAGTTAGACATTTATTGTGTAAATATAACCCTTTGAAATGAAATGTTTATGTTTACATTCGAAAATGGAAATTTGACCTTTTATTGTACAGTTTTAAAATTTTATCATTTTTACAGCAAATAACTTTTTTAAAATGATAATGACGTCCATTTCTGTAACATGCATAATTTAACTTTTTACAATTTTTTAACGTTCATGTTTAGTTAAATGTATTTATTTTTATGCCGAAAGAAAATGAACTCGTAATTTTTTTTTGGCAACTATTAAATTATAGCTAATATTTTAATGGCTATTTTTATTGCTATTAAAAGCTTAGTATTTTCATATTTTAATTAATTAAAAGAAAACTATTCTAAAATTCGAAAATCTGACTTCTAAGTATTGTGTTGTCACCGGGTTCTGAGCTATGCTCAAAGTTTCAAATATCTAGCTAGTAGGGAAGTTAGTTAAAAATAGGTTGCAAGAATTGTACCGGACAAACAAACAAGAATAGGAGTTAATAAAAACATTGTAAAAATGAATTTGGGATTGTAATTTGTTGTCCTCAAATATTTTTTTTTCTACTTTTAGAAAATTAATTTTCTTATTGGCAATCTTTTATGTTGTTTATAATTTTTTTTATAAGTTCTTTTCTTTTCTTTTTCTTCCTTTTTTTTTTTTTTTTTTTTTGTTAATAATGAAATATGGGTATCTTTCAAAAGAGCTCGACAATACCTTTAAAACGAATGGTTGAGCCATCGATCTGCGATAATTTAAAATAAAGTTATCGATTTTTTTTTTCATTTAAAAAAAAAAAAAAAAAAAAAAAAATGTAATATTGAGAATAAATTCAACTTTTTTTGGGATATTTAGTGTTATACTACTTCTCTAATATGGAAATCGTCTGCATTATCATAGAAGGTAATTTTTTAAATAATAATTTTAATAAATTATTTTCACTGAGTGAATTTGTATAGGAAAATATAGAAGAAAGTCGTGGGGTGGCCACAACACACTAGTTATTTATTTTTAGAGGATGTGCTTTACTAATAATATTTTACCATTTCCAGGAAAGCTGTTCGGAAATTCTTTTTTGCATATTTACACGTTTTGAGGCTTCCTGATTACCGTAGTCAAGTTTTTTAGCGTTTGATCTTTGTCTGTATCTCTTAGAGTAACTTAAAAACGAATAATTTCAGCCGACCCAAATGTTGAATTTTGAAGTTAATATAAGTTTGTTGCTGGAAAAGTTTGATCAAGATTGATAAGTTTCAATGAATGTTGCGTGCGAAAATTGTTTGTAAAATTTTAAGTAAACTTTTAATTTTAATAACAGAATTAAATTCTATATAAATTTAGATGCATTATTGAAACGGGGTGTTGAGGGGGGCGGCAGTCCCCCTCACACAGAACTAATTATCATATAAAACTCTTCCGAAGCCAAAATTTTTTAACATAGGTTTACATAACAGTACTCGTTATCCTACCTCTTAATCTCCACCATGTATTTATAGTATTAAATTTCAGTGTAAGAGGAAGTCGTGTGCGTGACATACCAGATTATTTTGTTTAAAAACATATTTTAAATTACTTCAAATATATTTTGGCACACAAAAAATAGTCAAATTCAAACTCATTTATAAATGACTCATCTAACTCATTATAACTCATTATAACTCATTATAAATCTTTTAATTTTGCACTGATAATTGTTTAACATTACAGAATTAGACATTTCTATGATGCATCTAACATTTTTACTTTCTTCTATATGTAATATAGAGAAAGTATTGGATTCGCGAAAATTTTCGACCTCCGTTTTTTGACGGATCTACACGTTTTGGGATGTCCTGAACACGAATTGATAGTTTTTAGAAAATGTCTGTCTGTGTGTCTGTCTGTCTGTCTGTCTGTGTGTCTGTCTGTCTGTATCATTTTTTTGTGGACGCTGTATCTCACGAACATATGAATGAAATTTAACCAAACTTGGTATTTAGTTGCACCCTAACATGAACTGGTGCCCATTAGATTTGGGGATCAATAGCTCAACAGGTGGCGCTGTAATCGCATTTTATGCAAATTTTTAACATGGCAGCATAGGACAAAATTCCGTATAAATGGGCATAATGAGAGTTATTTTAAACTTGTGATTGTAAAATTAATTTGAATTATTGATGATAGTAGTAGTTAACTAGGAAAAAAAATTTGTGCATGGGGGGGGGCATCGGTTCCCCCCCTGGGGGGGAAGTACCCCCCCGGGGGGGTTAAAGTTTGAAGATGGGTATCATTCGAAAGATCTCGTCAATACCTTTAAAACGAATGGTTGAACCATAAATCTGTGATAATTTAAAACAAAGTTATCGATTTTTTTTACTTTTAACCAAAAAAAAAAAAAAAAACTTAGAAAAAAAATTCGATTTTTTTTTTTTTTTTTTTTTTTTTAATTATTGTTAGTGATTGAATATGTATTAATTTTCACAAAAAAAAAAAAAAAAAAAAAAAAAAAAAAGGAAAAAATTTTTTTTTTTTTTTTTTTTTTTTTTTTTATATTGTTACTGATTGAATATGTATAGGAAAATATAGAAGAAAGTCTTGTGGTGGCCACAACATACTAGTTAATTATGGCAAGAAAAAAATCATCACCTAAAAACTATTTTGCTTTACAGGTATTTTCGAATGTGTAAAATTATTATCTAGCTGTACATTAAAATATTAAAAAAATTAACTAACTTAACTAAAAAAATTGAATAGTAAAACTAAATAAAGATCACGTGATTCCTTTTCAATTTGTGAATGAAATCGAGATTTTTAGGTACAATCCTAAAGATTTAGAAATGAAATTTTAATGAATGAATTGTCTTTAAAAATAAATTTCAAGGAAAAAAGTGAAAGAAAACGAAATTGTATTACATTTGGAGGGAAAAAAAGTGATTACACTGCTCTGAAAAAAAAAAAAAAAAAAAAAAAAAAAATCGAGATCTGATACTGTTCTTGCAGATTCCTATGTAAAATGACCCCCTGATTCCGAATATGATCCCCATTTTGCACAATCACCCACCGTAACAATGATAAAAATGAGGGAGGGGGTGTATCTAGAAAACAGTGGGTGATTGGGCAAAATTGTGGTCATAATCGGATTCAGGAGATCATTTTACATAAAAATATGCTGAAATAGTGTCAGAGTCAATTTTCATGCCGAGCAGTGTAATTACTAAGAACACTAAACACGTATATATGTATATATATATATATATATATATATAATTTGAATAATTTAGTACCATTTTACCACTCAGCAGACAAAAGATAGATGAAGATACCAACATAAAATAAAATTTTAACTGAGATTTATTTCGAATAAAAATTTTGTCACGGTATTAATTTAATTTGAGTACCAATGATTAGTAAAAACTTGTTAAAGTACTTACGCAGAAGAGAAATGACACTAACATAACACTTAAACCTAACGATGAGATAATTTGCAAAAATATGAATTATTAGTAACAGCCAACATTTCAGAGAAAAGAGAAAGGATAAAATTACCAAAGAGTTCCGTAAAAAGGGGAAAAAAAAAAAAAGGGAATTCATGAATTGAAAATTGGAATTATGTATATATATATATATATTATTTTGACAAATATTACCTTTTTTTGCTCAAATAATAATAATAATAATAATAATAATTAGCAGGTACTTCCGGATCAGTCGGAAAAGTACATTAATTTCTTTGTCCTTATTATTTTTTTAGTTAGTTGTTTCTTTTAATACAAATGAGGAGATTGGGAAGATCGATTGCTTAAATAACTATTGTCAAATATTCCGAAATATAATGCATTACATATATATTCTTTAGCCACATTTCTTGCGACCATGGATGCCTCTGCGCAAGTGCGGATTGAACGAGTCCAGTGTTAAAATAGGGGTGACTGAGAGAAAACAAGCTATAAGGGAACACCGAATAACTGGATGTTTGCGAAATAACTATCTCTCGGCCAATGTTGCATCCCTCAAAACTTTTGGACTCGACCTCACTGCTAGTCGTAGGAAACGTGGTCGCACTATAAATGAAGTTTGAATCTTAAACTATTAAACAATTCAGAAAAAGACATTTTGATTCAGAAGCTTTCTGTTTTATGATAAATTAAAAATTATTCAATTTTTTTAACCCTTTAATCGCCTGTAAAAAGGGCAAATCGGTATTTTTTTTTTTTTTTTTTTTTTTTTTTTTTTTTTTTATGTACAGTTCTTACCATGTGCTAAAATAAGATTCATTTCGACTTGAGATTAAAATATTTTACTGTAGATTTAAAGACAAACCCAATGACTATTATTTAGGATTTTCATATTTCCAAATAAAAATAGTTAATTATATAATTTTGAATTATAAATGAATTGTTGAACAAGAATAGCTCATTGAACGGATATATCTCTTTTTGGCGGTCATATGGTTAACATTGTAAATACTCATTGTTGGACGCACTGAAACTGTACTTCACTGGAGTAAAATTACACTCCTAATACTGTATAATGCAGCACCTGCTTGTTCCCTTTTTTTTCGACCAAAAATAGAGCGAGCCGCAGTGAGACCTTGTTATAAACTAAATGTTCATACTGAGTTCCAAGCAAATGTGTTCGTAAGTAATTTTTACATTCCTTTGAAATTTTTAAGTTGATATGATTGTGAAACAAGATGACAGATTAAACTGATAGATAAACTTTGTTGAGACCTTGATAAGGGCTATTCCCGTATTACATGGGCAAATTGGTTCCTAAATACATTCTTTTAAAACTGTATTTGAAATTTTTAAGTAGCCACGCCATCATTCTCAAACAAGATAGTATATCTAGTTGAATTGTAAACTTGGTTGAGAACTTGATATATGCTTTGTTGATATCGTGTTTCAAGAAAATTGGTTCATAAATACACGAACTGGAAATTTTTTAATAGTCCATTCGGAACATGGTGTGTATCAAGTTAGCTGAAGAATTCCTGCATGATATCTTTAAGGAAAAAACACTATTAACGATTTTTTCAAATTGATTCATCATTAAAAAGAAAATATCTGGATGATAATTTTTTCATTGTTGATTAATTGATTGATAGACAGTTAAACTAAGTGATTGCAATGGGTCTATTTATAAAGAAATCAGTGGTAAAAGACAGTCTACTTTGCCAATAACAACCCATAAAACCGAAATATGAACTTTTATATATAAAAAAAAAATATATATATATATTTCCAAGATTACAAACTACACCATTGATAAATAAAAGAATGCGTTAAACTTAAAAAAAAAAAAAAAAAAAAGTGGCAGGAAATGATTTACCTGCATTAGGTCATAAAAGAATGTTTTAACAGCTTCCAGAAAAAAAAAAATATCGTTATAATGAAAATGGTCTGGAGACTCATTGTATTAATGAAAAATAATCGATTTTGGAATGTAAACATCTTATATTGATGCTTTAGAGATATTAAATGACGAAGACGACGACCTTTTGATAAAACAGAATAACAAAATCAGAAGTTAGGATTAATTGGATAGACTACTGAACAGAGAGCTGTGAAAAACTCTGGACGCGATATACAAGGCGGGCACAATAACAGTGATGCCAGATGGTCGAAAATTATTTCCCCAAACAAGTCTTCAAATTTCCCCAAATCAGGGGGTTTTTCCGAAAAAATCCGCAACTTGATTTCTACGAAAAAGGGAAAAAAAAAAAAAATAAATAAATCAAGCAGATTTTTCTATGATTTAAGCTCAGATTTTCCCCAAAGCGAAGGCAATTTTTGAAAAAAATCCCCAAATAATAATAAAGCTACTGAAAGTCTTTAGTCATAGGGATAAATCATTACGTTGCCAACATTGACAGAAAGTTGAAGAACTCCCCAGATTTGTCCCCAAAAATTTTAGAATTCCCCAAAAAAGTTTCCACAAACATTTGGTCCCCAAAATTGTCACCTGAAGCCTCAAAAATCCCCAAAATGGGGACAAAATCCCCAATCTGGCATCACTGCACAATAAACTGATAGTGCTCACAGTGTTCTGTAGTGCGAGAATGGCGCCGCAATATTTGTGAGAAGATTAAAGAAGACGGAGGATGAAGGAGTTCGCGAAAAGAAAAAGAAAAAAAAAAAAACTTCCAAAAGTAACCTCTTGAGGAATATTGGCACTCTGTAACAGAAAAGAGAGTTTGGAACAAATTAGCGCAGTGTCTACAATTTCAAAATAAAAAATGGGCACAAAAGCAATACTTAAAAAAAGTGTACAATCATTATAATTTTAAATGATAAATTGCGAGCGACAAAAGCTTTACTTTGATAAAAATCGCCATATATTCTCCTAGAAGTGATATTTTTGCTGATTTCTTTGTTCCCATCTTATTTAATCTTCCTACAAAATTTTCCGTCTTTCTTGGAAGTAATTCTCGCTACAGAGCAGTTTAGCGCCGTCGGTTTAATTATGGCCACCCTGAATATTAGATAGTGTATTAAAATAATTTATTACCATGGTATGATATAGATTATCACATATTATAAAATTTATATTCTTCTCTTTAAAGGATAGGTAAATTCTCTAAATAAATAAAATTATAAATTAAATTCTTTAATCTTAAATCAACTATTTAAAATATAATGGAATAACTGTTTTTAACCTATAAATAATAAATTTTACATTATACGTTTTCTAATTTTTATATCATCCCTTTCACATCTTTGTCAATGTAACTAAAACTTTTTTTGATCAATTCCCAGTATTCTATTAGCAAGCTTAACGTACAGGAAATTCTTTTCGCTCTGTAAATGATAATGTTTTGACTTATTTCTATCCTTTTGTTTTGTGAAACCAGAAAATAATTAATTCGGTCTCTTTTAATTGTACCTCGAAATGTAACTCATGCATCCTCTGGTCGCCTAATTTACATCAACGGTTAAATAGAATATTTGCATAGCTAGTTATTTTCCCAGGGTCTAAATCTTGGCGAAATCATGCCAACATTCACTAACAACGGTCAATAAATTACTCGTCACTTTTTCAAAATGTACATATGAATATTCCTAACATAATGCAACCATTCTTTATCTTGAACTTTGAACTTGGCGTATAAGTCAACGCCAAATGCATTGTCATTTGTTTTGCTTCACTTTAGGAGCACACACTTTCCACTTCATCACAAAAATGTAAGCTATCAAGACGTCGTTGTTGGGGCTCCTGGCTCCCCCTCCACTCCGTACTTTGTAATATCTTCGAAAATTTATTAATTTTTATATTCACGTATATGGTCACCACAGATGTTTATTATTTTTAAAATTTTAAATAAAATAAGTCTACAGATTGAATAATGTCTATTTCTGAAGATTTCCTGAGTTGTTGCATTACTTCGCATGTACTCTCTCAAGTTATGTTTTTAAATTGTATTCAGTTAATACGTCAATATATCCGGCCATCATAAAAAGCTAATTTATTACCATGGTGATAAAATACATTTCAAAAATGTCACATAATAAACTTAATACTATAATATGCTTACTTGTTTACAAATTAGTTAAAGAAATAAAATAAAATATTTCGATTGTAATAGAAATTAATAATTTTTATCTTTTATTTTTTGAATTTATTGACTTATATATTATAAAATGTACATACTAACATGTCATTTAAACTTATTTTAATGTATAATTTGTATCCAATGAATCTAAATTACCTACAGCTGTCCCCTATGTGTTATATCCTCATTCGTAAGTCTTATTTATTTCTTATCACATTTTATTCGTTTAACACTGGATCAACCTGCATACTCTTTTTCACAAACATTTGTATCGATTCTCAAAGGAAATATTTCCTGACAAGAAAGTAAACAGATTTTCAGTTCACGAAGAATATAAAGAAGACACTTTAGCGTATTGATTTTTTGTTAGAAAAGACAGTGAAAGAATGCTTACTAAGTATTCTATTATAATTCAATTTCGTCATGTACGAAGTGATTTTGATCAAATTATTTTAAATTTTTAACGTTTTAAAAAAAATTTAAAGAATAAAACAAAGACTGTTTTCTTCATGATGCTTTCTAGCAAATTTAAGTTACGGTTACGGTGAATGGTACATATATACATGCATATATTATATATCCCACTAGCAAAATGGCAGCACTCTAGGTCCACGGTGGCAGGAAATTCATGTTGTGTGCCAACTAGCCTCATATGCTAACTAACCCCAGTCGTCCTTATAATTATACTATTTTACAAGAATTGAATTAAAATTATAAAATAAATCGCTAAAGTTTAATGTTGTTTAACTTGTAATCGAATGTTTAATTTGAATTTCCATCACAAAATTATTGTTTTATTAACAAATAGATTTTCTTAAAAAAAAAAAAAAAAATTACATATTGTATTTTGTAGACTCGAACTTTTAAAAATAGTTAAAGGAAAAAAAATGCATTAAAAATTAAAAGAAAAATTGTTCTCCTAAGTTTAAAATGTGGCTTTAAATGATACTTTTTAACTATTACAATTTTTACGCACATTCTAAAATGGTTAGAGGGATTTACAAAAGATTTTTTTTTTTAAATAAATTTAAAAAAATTCAAATTGATTTAATGATTTAAACTTTGAAGATGTAAAAAATTGTTTTTCTATGAAGACTGAGTTACGACAATACTGATGTAATTAAGTAATAAATGACATTATAGACCCAGTAAATTTTTGCTAATATTTTTGTGAGAAAGCATGTCAAATAAAAATGTTATAAGCATTATTTTCAAAATTTCAAAAAATATCAGCATTCTATTACTTTCGAAGATATGTAAGGAAAGTATTGTAATCAGGAAAAAAAAATTGAAATTCGAGATTTTGTTGTACGTTTTGAGGTCCCCTGAGTACATTTTTGCGATTTATATGGTGATGTATGTATGTGTGTGCAAGTGTGTGCGCGAACACGATAGCGTCTAAACGCTTTGTTCAAATGAGCTGAAAGTTGATACTTATGTTATAGGTAACAGTGGCACGAACCCTATTGGTTTTGGTGAATCTAGCATTTATCGTTTTTTTTTTTAAAGGGACACAAAATAATTCTTTATCATTATGGCCTATGGGCTCAAATTATTTAAAGTGCGATAGCGTGTAAATACCTCATTTGATTCATCTGAAAATTTGTTGAATGTTTTAGGTCATCGTCACACAAACTATGTAGATTTGTTGAGTCTAGCACAAAATTTATATACATGATATATGTCACTAGAGCACAAACTGTATAGATTTTGAAGAATCTAGCATTTGAAGTTTTTTTTTTTATAAGGACACAATGAAAAATTCTTTACCAATAGGAATTTTGGGCTTAAATTATTTAGAGTGCATTAACGTCTAAATGCATTATCCGATTGATCTGAAAATTTGTATACATGTTATAGGTCACCGTCGCATGAGCTGTATAAATTTTGGTGAATATATCACCTATACAATTTTATATAGAAACAACGAAAAATTCTTTATCATTATGAACTATAGGAACAAATTATTTGAAGTGCAGTAGCGTTAAATTAAATAACATATTATGTGGAAAAAAACACTCAAACACTCTGTTATAATTTTTCTTTTTTTTATTTAATGACTTTTGTTATCATAATTTATTTATACACCCATTAATTATTTAATGTTCGGAAAGTCGAGCGGAGTCACTTCAGAATTTTTTTTATTTAAAACATGCAGAATTTTTTTCGAGGTTTAACGCAACTTTCAGAAAAATTCATAAAGCACTGTATAAAAATTACACTGCATTGGAATAGAATTATATTATTTATCTCATGAGGTAGGAACATTTATATAAATATTTTTAAATACGCGTGTGCTAACAATAAAAGTCTTTCTCTTTCGTTGTTTTTTTTAATATATATTTTTAATCAAATATATAAACCAGTTCAATCTAAATGCTCTATTAAGTATCATGGAATTTGAGAAAATTATGTGAAAATTTACTAAGATGTTTTTCTGCTGTTTAATAACATTAAGCATTTCTTTTTATTAAGAGAATATTCACAAATATTTCTTTTATGTGTTACGTGGGAAATGATACTCTAAGCTTTCTTAAAAATTAAGAAATATATAAAAAAGGAGAGGGGATGAATAATTAATTATACTGGCGTACTATATATTTTTTATTATAGACATAATATGATGCATTCTTAGAAATGTTTTAATTAATAGATATTCCGACTGACACATAGGGGACTGTTATCTTACACTTTTATCGTCCAATATTCTGTATATGAAATATTAAACCAATTATTCATTTAGAAAGTTTTAGTTATATCGACTCATAACTGCATACATGTATTTAGTTTACTATATACTGACGTTCAAAATGGTTTTAATGGAATCGTAATGTTGAAAATGTTTCATTATTAATTCGAAATGCAAAATTTTGTTTTATTCTTATTATTGTGTGTTAAACATCATATATCTTTTTATAAACACACATTTCGTTTTTAATTTAAAAACTGTTTATAAACTGAATATACAAATCGTCGACCATCTGACGAATGATCGTATCTAAAAAAATTCATATTTAATATAAGCCCGTGTCACCAACTCGAGGTTTAAAATAAATCCCACGAAGGAACTTTATTGATATAACTATTTTGCGTATTTCACATGAATTTTATAAAGATCTTTAAATTCAAATATTAAAAATCATTAAAAGTGAAATACATCATTCAGCAGATGGTCAGTAAAACATATTCAACGTTGCCTCTAATAATGGGATTTGAAATTGTATCTAAACTAAAGAATGAAATTTGATCTTATTTTATTTATACCAATAACAAGCTTTTAATTTAGAAAATGAAAAAACTTTAACTTAAAAGCATAGTTATAAACTAAACAAACGCTGTAGTCCGATTGTTTTGACATCAATCTATATATATTTTATATCGAAATAACTATTATAGAATACCACCAAATATCATCCCGGTATCTGAAGGTAGATGCGTGCCATACATACAATAAATGACTTTTATTTATAGATAAAAACATGATCAAAATAATGTTATTTCAAATACCATTTTACTTCTATATCTCTTGGGAGAAATAACATTTCATTTCTATTAGGATTTCTATTTGTAAACAGATTGCTATTAGAAAGAACTTTATTCCAAATAAATTGTTTCTGTATCTCGTTAGTAGAGAAACATTTTCTTTTCTACTAAAAATCGATTTCCAGATATGATTAATTTAGACTTTTTTGAAAAATATTTTTTATAAACTGGCAAAAAAAAAAAAAAAAAAATCTTTTCTTTACTATTAAGGAAATATACTAATAATTAGGAAATATACTTTACTATTAAGGAAAAAATAATAATATTTCATGCTTAATATCTTAACCATTATACGCAATATAATAATCTTTATACGAATAAAATTTTGTCTAACGTAGCTTATTTAGTTATTTTTATATAATATAATGCTAGGACATATAAAAATGATTAGTTTATTGATTTGTATGAATGGAAAACACAGAAATAAAATTCGAAATTAACAAATAGTGCTGATAGATCACTTCTTAGGCGCAAAGGTAAACATTAGGTCTGGACACCGAAATGATTGATTTCATCCTGTAATAGAGTCTCTACTGAGATTTTAGAAAGCAGGAAAAACTCAGATATCAATTAAAAAGAAAAAAAAAACTAATAAATTACAAAAAGACCTTTTAAAGTAAAGTAAGGCTTCTGTTGTTCAATTAAGGTTAGGAAAAAATCTAATTTAATACGACTCTATGAAATTCGTAAAAAACATAATTGAATAATAAACATTTTTTAGAGAAATTCATTATAACAATAATAATAAATGGTGGTCTGGGATTCATTCTTAGGCATTGTCCAGAGACATGTCATCACAATTTACAAGGGTGGGATTCCACCGGTTTGGTAACCCTTAGAGGTATTATTTTTTGGAAACATGATGAATATTTTCAGACTAAGGATTTTATGTACACCTTCCACCATCAATTTATAAGAGGTTTTGTGCACCCTCAATGACAATGTGCATTATTAACTTAGTTATTTTGGTATTTTTAATAGAACAAAAATTTAATGACCCCTGTGTCAAGACGTCCTCATCAACTACATTGTGCCTATATTTCAGAATTTTCGTATTAGGTATCATCATTTAAAAGGGATTTTTCATCGTTATCACTTACGTATATATACGCTTATAATACCTTATATATGCGCTTTCTTTGGTGCAACCTACAAATTTAGGCATGAAGTTCATGTTTACGATTTTCTATATGATTTTGTTTGAATGCATCTCAATTTTGGAGAAAAAATTTTTTTTTGTTATGTTTGGTTTTGCGCAATGCTATTTAATGTTCTTCAAAATATTTTTGTTTACTCCTTAACAAGTTAAGTATTTACTTACGATTATTATTTAAAATTAGATACCTAAATACACTTTAAAAAGATTGACGTACATTTACTTCATCCTCATAAACTAAAAGACCCATATGAACTAAAAACAAAGAACGTACTGATGCAAATTGCGTGGTGACGTTTCAGCACATCATATTCGCTGAGATGTGGCTAATACATGACGTAACGTCTTGAACAATGAGCTATGTTAAAAGCAGTTATATATATATATATATATATATAATCAATAACTCTAAAAATTGCATACATAACTTTTAAAATCTCTTTAGCATAGATAACTTTCAACTTTTGTATTATAAAAAATCTGTAGTGAAGTTATGCAGGCGTATCAGCTTTGTGGGAATCAAATCTTAAGCGTTAGATTAAGAACAGACAAATAGATAAAGGAACGGTCAACCAGATAAGCACTCCGAAATCGTAAATAAAAATTATGTACAGTACAGCACCGATTATCCGTGCAATCGGGTGGCAATCACGGATAACCGAAAAACAGAGTAAAATGGGGTGCAACATGAAAAAAATACGCGTTAGAACAGTATAACTCCTATTTCGAAAGTAAAAAATTCGATTTCCTCCTAAAATCGTCAAAAAAAATTCCAAGTAGGCTATAGAATTACGATGCATAATAAACATGTTTTAAACTTTCGACCTTCGCACTGTAGAACCTATTATATTTTCCTTGTTGTTGTCTTGAATTAAAATAGGGTTTTTTAGGGGTTAGTAATTTAAATTGATTCTCGAGGCTCTCAATCTCGCGGATAATAGGTGCTCTACTGTATTTGGTAAGTCCCAAAAAAAAAAAAAAAAAAAAAAAAAAAAAATAATAATAATAATAATGCTAGTGAAACCTTTTTTTCCTTCTTTTAAATTAAATGACAAGAAAATGTACAGTAGTTTTATTTGATAATTGTATTTCATTAATTCCCAGCAATCTGTTTCTAGAATTTTAATCAAATAGTATGCCGAAAACTTGTAGTCTGCCGGATTGAATTTTTCATTTTAGGGACAGGAAAAGACAGTATTGTAAAGAATACTACAAGTTTTCTCCATCTGGTACTAATTATACACTATTTACCAATAATTATTTGGATGTTTTTGAATTTAGACCCTTTTCGAGTTATCTAGAAGAATTCTTTACGAATTGTCTTGAAACTTTGGAAATATAAAGAACATGTTGTACCTTACATATTCCACAAGAGTTTTTTCCCGAAGAGGAAAAGGGAACCAGTAAAAAATTAAATAATTATAAAAATGTTTTGGATCTTCCAGCAAAACGTAATGTTTAAAATACGTTTTGGTTGTAACATGTGATTATGAGGCTTTATCTAATTATTTGTGCAAATTTTCATAAAACTACCACATATATTCATGGAAATTTAACGGAAATTTTAAAAAATTGAAAAAGAAAGCTACTTTTTGAAATGCAACGAGTAAAGTATTACACACAGTGCAAAGCCATTTTTAGAAAACTTGGCATATGACATTAGACATAGCGTACTGTAAACAGAATGCAAAAATATTAAATATTTTACGAAACATAAATATTGTTACTAAATAATTTTTAACTACACATGCGGAAGCTTAAAAAAAATTCATTTGCATAATTGCCAAAAGTATCGAGCTGTTTATATAGACCCCCAAACAAAATCGCGTAAATTAAAAAAGGTATGTACGATTAGAATAAACTGATATTCAATTCCTCTCAAAATTAAAGCTGAACTATACAGGGTTTTACTCAAATTTAAATTTTGATTCAATCAATGGCAATACAGAGTTTGCTGTTTGTAAATAGATATTAATAAAACCCCCTATCATACTCAATTTTTTTTTTTTTTTTTTTTTTGAGAGGAAATGAAATTCTGTTCATTGTTTTGCAGACAATTTTTTGAATTTGTAGGATATTTGATTGGGGTTTTCATATAAGTAATTCAACGCTATTGGCTATTAAATTATGTAAATCAATTTTTTTAAAGCTTGCGATTGTAAAATTAAAAATTATTTAGTAAATATGCTCATAATTCCTAAGATATTAAACATGTTTGCATTCTGATTGCAATATGCTGTGTCTAATATTCATTAGGCAGAGTATTAGTAGAGTACAGAATTATTATAGAGTAGAGCATTTATTACAGTAGAGTAGAGTATTTATTATAGGCACAGTATTAGACCCAGTGCTTTGCACTGGGTCTAATACTCTAGCTGTTACATTTTAAAAAAGTGGCTTTTATTTTTGCAATTTTTTAAAGAAATCGTTATATCTCCATGCGGATATGTAGCGTCTTAAAACATTTTACAGATAATAAAAAGAAGCCTCATAATCCCGTACTTCATCCTATTCAAGTATAACTTTTTCCTGACTGATCCAACACATTTTAAACATTTTGAGTTTTGTTTAATTTTTTACTGGTTCCCCCCCCCCTTTTTTTTTTTTCTCTTCGGAACAACACTTTTCCTGGAACGTATTAAGTATAACTTGCTCTTTATACTCCCAAAACTTCAAATTAATTCGTAAAGAATTTTTCTAGATAACGAAAAAGCGTCTAAATTCGAAAATATCCAAATGCTTATTGGTAGATTATGTAATTTCGTGATTTTAATCGATATATTATGATTTTTCATCCCTTGCGCTAGTATTTTCTTTTTGTGCAGATATGCGAATTGAAGTCAAGCTGAATAATAATATATACTATAATGTCTTTTTTTTAAACAAGGTCCAAAGATTATCCAACCCATTCTATTAAACAACGCATGCGCAGTTACTCAGTGTGCGTAATCTTAAGTTTCTTGCTATTACAATTGTGGGCTTGGAAGTCTGTTAGATGCTCATTCTGAGGAGGTGCTATGATATAGCACCGAAAGCTCATGCTTACATGTTTTTTAATCTTATATTATTATATTTTAATTAATAAATGTCTCTAATTCAGTTGTTTTTAATAATTTCAATTCAAATTAATGATTCTTTTTAACTATTTAAAATCTTCTTTAGAAGTTAGTTCTGAGATGGCTTAGGATTTTTATCTATTATTCTGAAGTTTTCCTATATCGATGTTTTATCACTGGAATAACCAACGTCTTCAAATGAAGACACGTTAAACTTTTAAAAAATAAAGAATATTTGTTTCAATGTCATATTTTGTTACTCCGAATAGTTTAATTAAATAAGATTTGCATTATTCATCAAAATATATTACATGAAATAATTCGAGCTTTAAGGGGTTAATAATTATTGTTCCATTTGAATTTTCTTTCTATCTGAATACAAATTCCACGATGTTTAAAGTTTTATTATTTTTCATTTTAGATACATAATTTGAAATGGAATGGGTAACTCTCAAATACACAGAATAAGATTTTCGATAGTATGTTCTCAACAATGAAGTTTTCTTTAAGCTTATTTCTTTTCATGAAAATAAATAAAAGGTTCTGTCAGAATTTCTAGAGACTTTTTCTTTAAACCTGCTATTGATTTCTCATATGACTGTCTTGAAAGATAAACAGTTTCTCTACAATTTTCCAAGCTATGGCAGTATTATGCAATAATAAAAATCTGTTATTCCATAACTCCAGGCACAAAAAAGATTTGTTTTATGTAATATGGAAAGAAAACGAATTTTGACAAGGATAAAAAGTGTTTACCTCTCAGGAAAAAAATTCCTTCGGAAAAGGATTTTTTTTCCTTTTAATAATTCTACATCTTCTATGTTTTGTACTTACTTACTGTCATGATTTTCTTATTAGAAATGCACGATATGTACCAAACATTTTCGATTACTTAATTTCAAATGGAGTGCGAATATACATCTGTATTAAATCTAAAATTTAAACGTCGTTAACAACACATTCATGTATTTAAATTATCACTTGAAATTTTTTAGAAATAACTTAGCCTCATCTACAAAATGCTTTCGATCGAAATGGCGTTTTAAAATAATATACTGACACTTTCTAAAATACATACATACATTTGCATTAAATTTTAAATAATCCATTTTTTCCCTCGTTTAAGAAACAAAATCTTCACGAATGTATCAGAAATTTCTGCATAATTTTTATAACGATTATAAATACTTACCAGTAAACCATCCCAATAGTGTAATAATAGAAATCTATTAAATGATATTTATTCAAGAAGACATAATTTAACGTGACTTTCGACGCGTAAGCTGTTTGCTCTCGTGAGCCCGTTCTCGAGAAATTTATATTTTAGTTTGAGTAAAAAAGTAGTAACGAGAAAGAAGTGGGAGGGGTCTCAATAAATATCGTTCTGATCCATGATTTTCATCAATTTTGAGGTTCTACATTAGTGGATTTTTAGACTTTATATCTGCATAGAATATATCTCGAAACTGAAATGGGAAATTCATTTACGCATCAAACAACGCGTTTGTCTATTCTTTTTTGATTACTGATTGTTTGGATTTTATACATTATTTCTGTAAGGCGTGGTTTTATCAATTTAGGCGTGGTTATATCGACCATTAGCGAACTTCCAGAATTTGTAACTCGAGAACGAGCTGATGAGGGTAATTAATTTATGCGTGAAAAAACATGTTTATATGTGGTCTTTCGATTGATTCTTGTTTGAATTTTATTATTACAGTATGGGACAGTTTCCTGTTTAGGACAAATTAGCTGGGTTTAATAGTTTAGCTAAGATGATGTGTGTCTTAGTGCTGTAAATTATAATTTCTAGAAGAAACATTTTAATCTACGTAAAATTGTAAAAAAAAAAAAAAAAAAAAAAAAAAATGTTTGCGAACCTGCTTTACAGAAATGGAATGAGTTGGCCAATAAATTTCTAGACTTAAACATTTCTTATTGTTTCTGTTGTGTGTATAAAGTATTAAAAAAATCCTCGGATATCTAATAAACTTAAAAGCATTAATTAATGATGAATGCAGAATTTACAGTAAATTTAATTTCACTCCAGTACTTCATGTCTATGAGGGATATACACTGATGGAAAAAAAAAATCCCAACACGAGGAAGGAGCTGTGCTAGATAAACGAAATTTGGTAGGCGTGTTTATACATCTGAAAGATGACGTAGATTCAAATTTCGAGCTACGCGCATAAGTGTAGCGCTAGTAGCGACACTGTGAACATGCAAATGAGGTTTGCTTTAAATAAGCGCTGTAAGGTTCGTGATCGTTATTTACAGTTGAGATTTGACGTAGTGGGTTAATGTTAGTCAAGGATGCCTCTAAGAAGACGAAGAAGCCATTATCAACAGCTCACTGAGTTTGAACGAGGTCGTGTAGTAGGGCTACGAGAAGGTGGGTTTTCTTTCCGCGATATTGCAGAAAGACTTGGCAGGAATGTATCCACTGTGCATGAGTGTTGGCAGCAGTGGTCAAGGGAAGGTACTGCCTCAAGAAGACCGGGTTCCGGGCGGCCACGTGGCACTACTGAGAGGGAAGACAGCCGTGTTCGGCGTATGGCTGTGGCTAATCGTACTGCGTCTGCAGCTGAAATTCGAGCTGCAGTTGACACAACGAACTGTTACAAATCGGTTACTTCAAGGACAGCTCCGAGCCAGACGCCCTGTAGCATGCATTCCACTGACTCCAAACCACTGCCGTTTGCGACGTGAGTGGTGTCAAGCTAGAGCTCATTGGAGGACGGAGTGGAGATCTGTTGTGTTTTCTGATGAAAGCCGGTTCTGCCTTGGTCGCAGTGATAGCCGTGTGTTGGTTAGAAGGAGGCCAGGTGAACGTCAGCTAGCGACCTGTCTGTGGCCTAGACACACAGGGCCTACTCCTGGGGTTATGGTTTGGGGAGCAATTTCGTATGACAGCAGGAGCACTCTCGTGGTTATCCCACGCACCCTGACTGCAAATTTGTACGTCAGTCTAGTGATACAACCTGTTGTGCTGCCATTCATGAACAGCATCCAAGGGGGTGTTTTCCAATAGGATAACGCTCGCCCTCATACCGCTGTTGTAACCCAACATACTCTACAGAGTGTCGACATGTTGCCTTGGCCTGCTAGATCACCAGATCTTTCTCCAATCGAGTACGTATGGGACATCATTGGACGACAACTCCAGCGTCATCCACAACCAGCATTAACCGTCCCTGCATTGGCCGTCCAAGTGCAACAGGCATGGAACTCCATCCCACAAACTGATATCCGACACCTGTACGACACAATGAATGCACGTTTGCATGCTTGAATTCAAAATTCTGGCGGTTACACCGGTTACTAATGTACCAACATTTCACATTTGAAATGGCTTTTCTCGCCAATGGCTCTACCTGTGATCTTGAAACTTTAATCAATTAAATATGTTACCTAGACAAATGTATTGCTGAAATTTCATTACTGTACAATAATTTTTTCTTGGTGTTGGGATTTTTTTTCCATCAGTGTATATGATTTTGTTTTCTGAAAATTTGAAAATGATTCTTCTTGTTATTTTGTAACTTGCTGAAAGCCTTGAAAAAAAAGGGGAATATTGTAAACCTTTTTTACAGAACAGATTTTACAGTGCTCTAAAATGAAGGTTATATTAAGTTTATATTAACCGTTTCATTCATGTAAACCTCATACGCGGTTAGTAAAAAAATAAATTGGAAATATATATATATCTTTCCAAAATATTTGAAATGTGAGCGGCGGGAAAAAATACAATTCAGCTTTATGATACAAAGAACTGCTGCAAAATTTTATATTAGGCGCTATGATGGGTGGAAGTATTACTTCCATTACGACTGAGTGAAAATAATGCCTGGACCGGGAATCGAACCCCGGATCTTTGACTTACAAGGTCAATGCTCTACCACTGAGCTATCCAGGCCGACATCCCGGTCTGCATTACTCACTCAGACAACCTTTTAGGCAGAAACATCTCTGGTCTATCATTTAGATAGCTCAACAGAAAATAAGCCGCAGGTAAAGGAAAACACCATTAAACAATGGGAGAGAAATACAATTTTTTATTAAAATCACACAATTAACTGTGGAAGAAAATCATATTTATTGAAATTTTATTTTTCCGACTGATTGAAAATAATGCCTGGACCGGGAATCGAACCCCGGATCTTTGACTTACAAGGTCAATGCTCTACCACTGAGCTATCCAGGCCGACATCCCGGTCTGCATTACTCACTCAGACAACCTTTTAGGCAGAAACATCTCTGGTCTATCATTTAGATAGCTCAACAGAAAATAAGCCGCAGGTAAAGGAAAACACCATTAAACAATGGGAGAGAAATACAATTTTTTATTAAAATCACACAATTAACTGTGGAAGAAAATCATATTTATTGAAATTTTATTTTTCCGACTGAGTGAAAATAATGCCTGGACCAGGAATCGAACCCCGGATCTTTGACTTACAAGGTCAATGCTCTACCACTGAGCTATCCAGGCCGACATCCCGGTCTGCATTACTCACTCAGACAACCTTTTAGGCAGAAACAAAGATCAAGTCAAAGAATAAATTCATTAGAATAAATTCATTTATTCTATTAATGAAACAAAGATGAAGTCAAAGATCCGGGGTTCGATTCCCGGTCCAGGCATTATTTTCACTCAGTCGGAAAAATAAAATTTCAATAAATATGATTTTCTTCCACAGTTAATTGTGTGATTTTAATAAAAAATTGTATTTCTCTCCCATTGTTTAATGGTGTTTTCCTTTACCTGCGGCTTATTTTCTGTTGAGCTATCTAAATGATAGACCAGAGATGTTTCTGCCTAAAAGGTTGTCTGAGTGAGTAATGCAGACCGGGATGTCGGCCTGGATAGCTCAGTGGTAGAGCATTGACCTTGTAAGTCAAAGATCCGGGGTTCGATTCCCGGTCCAGGCATTATTTTCACTCAGTCGGAAAAATAAAATTTCAATAAATATGATTTTCTTCCACAGTTAATTGTGTGATTTTAATAAAAAATTGTATTTCTCTCCCATTGTTTAATGGTGTTTTCCTTTACCTGCGGCTTGTTTTCTGTTGAGCTATCTAAATGATAGACCAGAGATGTTTCTGCCTAAAAGGTTGTCTGAGTGAGTAATGCAGACCGGGATGTCGGCCTGGATAGTTCAGTGGTAGAGCATTGACCTTGTAAGTCAAAGATCCGGGGTTCGATTCCCGGTCCAGGCATTATTTTCACTCAGTCGGAAAAATAAAATTTCAATAAATATGATTTTCTTCCACAGTTAATTGCGTGATTTTAATAAAAAATTGTATTTCAGTTGACAATTTGTTTTATACTTTTCCACGCGTATTTTCCGTAACACGAACATTTTATTACTGCACGGTGTAATGTGACACACAAAATAGACTTTAAAAAATACGAAAAGTAACTTATAACATAAAGCATATCTTATCCAAAATTTTGATTTATTTTTAGTTATTAAAAAAAAAAAAAAAAAAAAAAAAAAAACTCAGTTAAAGTAAAACACAATTAAGAACTCTTGATCTGATTACATCACTATAATAAATTAACAACGATTACTTTTAGCGACATATTTGATTATTACATAGGAGATACTGATGCTTTTATTTCAAATTTTTATTTCACACTATGTGAATATATATTATTTGAACAAATCATTGCTTTTGTTTCTAATTTCTTGTAACTCAAGGGGGCCCTGCCCCCTGCTCGCCCCGATCACCAACCCCCGAAAGAGGCTTTGCCTCAACCCCGACTCATTTTACTTATTAACACATGCAGAGCTCTGCCCACCTATTCGCTGCTTTATTTCACTGAAAAAGAATATTAATCGTGCATATTACAAGACAAAAGCAGAAAATTATTATGGAAGTCCTCATATTCAATGGCAAATTGAAATATATAATATATATATATATTTAATAGAAAGAAATTCATAATATCTAGTACATTTTTCCTTATAGCTTTAGTATATGACCCTTTTTATTTCTTTTTTACAACTTTAGATACGAACCGCGGTACCCCAGTCGGTAGAGCGCCGAGCTCATAATTGGAAGATTGCGGGTTCGGTTCTCGAGTCGGTCAAAGACCGCTGTGTACACTAATGGTGGCTGGTGCACGTAAAATATGTCGTGGCCGCAATGTCCTCCATGTTCCCATAAAAATATACCTCTGGAGGCCACCGAAGCGTGGGAGCCATCCCCTTCGTGTAGGACCAAAACTGTGGTGGCATGTCTCCGTAACATCCGTAGGGGTACGTTTCAGACCGTCGCCATTTATCCATAGCGCAGTAATGGTGCGACATCAAACACGGCCTACCTAATTATTTACCTACGTACAACCATGGATCATATTTTAATTTTATCGTGTAAAGAAAATTAATTTTCTAAAAGTAGAGGAAAAATGTTATTTATTTTCTTTCTCTTTTACATGCGTGGTTTCGGGCCGCGCTAACCTAGTCGGTAAAGCGCTGAGCGCGTAATTGGAAGATTGCCGATTCGATTCTTGAGCCGTCAAAGACCGTCGTGTACACTAATGGTGGCTGATGCACGTAAAATCTGTCGTATGTCCTGCATGTTCCCATCCACACTATATCTCACCAAAGCGGGATGCATCCCCTCCGTGAAGGATCAAAATTGTGATTGCATGTCTCCAAAACAGATCTAAAGGTGCATCCCAGACCGTCGCCAATTACCCATAGCGCAGTACAAGTGCGACGCTAAATCCAACCTACCTACCTACATAAATACAACATTGGATCATATTTTAATTTTCCCATGTAAAATGACTTTATGGCAAAAGAACAACGTCACTGGGAGAAATCTTTTTTCAAAATGGCAAATAGAGTACCTTCAAAAACTTGTCGTTTTTAGTTAATAACTTCTTTAATTAGAATGATAGAATTTTCTAAGCAGCTGAAATGTCTTCTTTGGAGTATTCGGAACGCACTGATACCTCTCATGACGCGAAGGACTTTTTAATATATAGAGAAACAACAGTCGCTTAAAGTAATGGTAAACAAATAATAATTCTTTAATTTGTCAACGTTTCTTTAGAACAGTTTTGACATTCCTCAACACATTCTGTCAGTTGTTCTCAATTGTACTCCTTTGTCGCTTTTCTTCAAATAATGAAATTATACTACAAGGGGTTAACATTTTGAAAAACAAGTAACATGTTAGCATGTCAAAGATTTCGGATAGAGTAAGTAATTCTACAGTTCACAAAAAGAACAGGCTTCTCTAGAATCTACCAAAGTGGTACCTTTGTGCTCTGTTCTTTATTGTGTTAATCGATAACTAAAGGCAAAAAACTTTATTTGATGCAGCTTAGAAATATTGAGAATTGTGACAGCATCAAATGAATGTTTTATCTATAAATAAAAACTATTTTGTCACGTGGTTTAGGATATGGTATTTTTAATTATTATATCCAGATTTATTGTCTACTGCCTTTTTATCTTCTATTTGCTATCATTGTAAGAATGCATTTATTTTTCTAAAAGTAGATGCGATTTACGTAGCAATAAGATGACATAAAATAGAAATAAATTTTTAATATTAAATTGCTATTTTTATATTGACTTATTTATATAATGGATTATTTCAACAAATATTAAATTTCTGAAAATTTAAATAAAAGTTTTAAGTTTTAAAATTCATTTATTCTATTAATATATATGATAACATTTATTGTATTATTATGTCATTCGTTCTTTAAATATATTTTCTATAAATTATTATTATTTATTGCTTACAAATTGCAATAAAAGTTTTCTCCGCTGCAGCCTGAAATAGACTAGAAAGAAGTACTTTTTCCCATTATGAGTTATAGTTGTACGCATACGCACACGCACAAACACACGCACATATATATGCACATGCACCCGCATAGACATAGAAGCGTGCATGTACACATGCGCTTGCAATACCACACACACGTACAAAACTCTCACGCTATATAATCGCCATAAATATGAAGCATTTTGCATATTTGCCAGAAACAAATTAGCCACTGTTCGCAAAATTACTAAGATTTGCGACATCACACTGTCTTAGTTGTGGGTAACGATAGTAACGTAGTTGTTGCGCAACAAGTTTTTTGAATGGACAGTAATTCCTTACTCTTCAATTCTCGTGTAGGTGATTGTTTCAGTAAAATCTTCTGTATTATCATGCGAGATCATAACAGAAATGATTATGCAGATATGTATGCGACTCCTAATTTTTTACACACAAACATGTAAAAAATTAAACAGTTATTACAAGTTTAAAATTGCGTATCCAGATTGTTAATCATGAAAACATATTCAAATACACTTATATAAAGATTGAGCTAAAATAACGGTATTTTCTTTACTTATAAATAAATATAAGGCTTTGAACCGTTATAAGTTGTGCGAATTTTCTCGCAAAAATCAAATGGGATTTGAAAAGTTTATTTTATTTTATTTTATTTTATTTTTTTATTACCAGCATTCCCACTACATCTACTTTGTAATAATTTCATAGAAAAAAGCATCTTTCTTCCCTTTTTAACTCTCATGCTAATAATTATTTTAATAAAATAAGTAATAAATTATACAAAATCATACTATGAACGATTTTTTAAACATGTTATTCTCATTTCTATGTGCATCCAGAAAAAAAAATTAAACATTGAATTAATATAAATGACTTAAAACTGGTGAATTTGTTATATATACGACATATGAATGTACATATATATATCCCCCCTCTTTTGTCTCTCTCTCTCTCTCTCTGCATGTATGAAAGGATAAAAAGAAATAAGATTTTAAATTATTATTTTATTATTCTAAATTAATATTGAGTGATAACTTTAAGAAAATCCCATTAAAAATTCTTAACATGAATTCCATTCTAAAGTTTCCACTGTAAAGTTAGTTTCGCGGCAAATTACGTTTTTAACGCGTTTATTAGATTTTAGAACAACTTTTAAAATAAAAATTGATGAGTCTTACGCAATCTTCCAGTTTTGGTGGTAAAATAATTCAGATTAATTAGCCCTGGATTCCCAGGGCTCAGTTAAACTGACAATGAGAAATGATGCGAAGAGTCTATATTTGCGCTGAAATAAGTGGTATTTAAGCGAGAACTCACGAAAATAGGCGCCTTTTTGTGTGTTGCTCTTGCTAAACAAATTCAATCCAAATTTTACCCCAGCAGTGTCCTAGAGAACTGCGATTCCGAAATGCTATTGTAAAAAGAAAGGCACCGGCTGGACTCGGCCCGGATTAAGTAATTTCAGCGTCCTTGGACTTGTGATTAAACTGTAATCATGTTCTTATGAAATTTATGTCACCGACTCATGTTCTCAGAGTAAGAACATTTATTTAACAAAACAGTATTAACTCTACTTTTTTTACATAGGAATTTTTGTTAGTGTTCGGATACTTTTGTTACCGATTGTACATATATATATATATATACATATACATATACATATATATATATATATATATATATATATATATATATATATATATATGCAATATGCATGCGTGCAATATGAATTCATATTTATATAATACGTACAGAGGCATAATAAGATAAATTTCAGTAATTATTCATTAATCTAAGGTTTTAAAATCGTCATCAGCTACTACATCAAAATTTTACACGGATGTGTATATTAAAACTTTCTATGATACTTATAATTATGCTAGTGATGAAATGTTTTACTGATAATTAATGACTACGATTAAGCAAAATGATTATAGTTTAAAAGTTATATAAAATTATAAACTTTATGAGTTAATTCACAAGTACAAAATTTTATTTATAATTGAAGATACATATTTCAAATATACATTTTGGTGTTGTACTATTATTCGTAGTGTATTTATTTTTAAAGAAATTTCTTCATATAATTAAAATTAACTCATACTCCTAACTGTTCTCAAGTACGCTGCCAAAAAATAAACCTCTTAAAGCAAGTTCTTCGCAAACACTGAAACTGTTCTGTTTATATATCAGGAGAAGGCATATCCTTTCAACAAGCAAGTTATTGATTTCTGATAAAGTTCTTTTACTATCTAAAAGGGTAAACATCTTCACAACAAATTGCCCCGAAGTTTATAGCTCTTACACTTTGACGTAGAATGCATTATTTGATAACTTGAGGCACAAAATTCAAATTAATGCATTATGTCAATGAAAGAGTCCTCGTACAGGATAAATATCGTATTTGACTTTAACGAAAATATTTTCACTGTAAAAATTACTCAAATTCTTTTTATTATTATTAATGCGTTAATTATTATTATTGTTGTTGTTGTTGTTAATGCTAGTGAGATCTCTCTGTTGGGACTCAACATTTTTTTCGTATCGGCAGTGTGTCTGTTTGAACTGCGATAGCGGTCACAAAAAACATCTAACTGATTTGAAATTTGGTAGAAATATCAGAATAAGGTAATAAAGGAAGATAATGAAAATATTAAGAGTCTTTCAAGCATTGGGATCCAATAAAGAGTAGTATTCTTTAAAAATATTCCAACGGAAGACATCCTAGGGCTCTCACACAGTCCATCGGTCTTAATATAGTGACGTAGTGAATTTTGGCAGTTCCACATGGCAGAAATTTGAGATTACAGACATATCAAACGCGCACGACAACACAAAATTACAAGATCTCATCGTATATATTGGAGAAAACGGAGGGTAAAACTGATGAAGCGATAACACGCTAAAGCACAAAAGAACAACGGAAGATCCACAGAACAGAGCAAAAAGCATCTAGGGTTACATACAAACGAAACGCTTGCAATTTCGATGACATAAATTTTGCAAACTTTTTGCAAATACCGTCGGCAGCAAAAGTAACAGAGCACTAGCGAAAATTCCTATGTAAAAAAAGTACACTTAATGCAGATTTGTTAAATAAATCCTTTTCGAATCCTGTACTTAGTCAGTCTAAGAACATGATTCGACAAGGATTTATTTAACAAAACAGTGTTCAGTGTGCTTTTTTCATATAGGAATTTTTGCTAATGCTCGGATACTTTTGCTGTCGATTGCAGTCATACATTTGGAACGCCTGCAAACGGCTTTGCAACTGGAAGTGTTTCATTTGTATGTACACCTTAAAGTAAACATCACAATATTAAAGTACAAGACAATAGACATGCTCGGAGGGATCCTTCGTAGCACACAGAACACATCGGGATATCAGCGGAGATACCTGATAGTCACATGAGATTAGATTTTGGGCCCAGGAAATTTACAACAGGGAACTATTGAAGGAAAAAACAGGAAGAGGTCATCATTTGACAACATTTGGAAATCTTGAGGCTAAATACTCCAAAATTAGGAATTAGAGGATGGTTAGACAAGCACTCAAAACATTGTTGCAGGAACACGGCCCTATATTAGATCAATCTTCGACGCCAACGCGCCAATATCGTGAAAGCAGTGTTATCGTGAAAGCAGGTTGAATTTGTGAACAAACTGTAACAACATCTGAGTGTTAGCAGTTTCAACCATATTACTAACAGGTCTCAAGTTACATCTAATTAATGAATTCTGAAAATTATTTCTCCTTTTCACAAAAAATCAAAATTGTGATGGCCTGTTTCTAGACTATGCCTACGATATAATTCCAGATTGTGCCCATTTGCTCATTGCTTAATATTAGTGCGATATTAAAAGCTCTCGACATGAAATTTCTTTATATTTACAGTCGGCAAGAAAATTATTGAAGTGCTAGCAATAATTCCTATTTAAAACATGTGCACCTGCACCTAATACTGTTTGTTAAGTAAATGTTTGTCAAGTCATGATCTTGTCTTATGCTACATAAAAAAAAAAAAAGAAAAAAAAAAAAAAGAAAAGTGTAATAATAATAATGAAAAATGTGGATGTGTGATTCAATGATTTTGCTGCTGATTGTAGAGGTGATCCGGAGACATATTATCATAATTTTGGTTCTCCTTGAAGTATAGAAATATAAATACCAGGCCCGTGTGTGATTCACATATAACACTAGGCAATTTTTTTTCAATCGGGCATTCGCTGTATTTAGTCTTAGATTTGGTGCTAGGTGCTAAAGCCCCTTATTTAGTGCTAGAGAAGTCGAAAATCTGCTACATTTAGCACTAAAAGTGTTAAGCTGTCAACACTGCGTTAAAACAGCCGTAAGAATCGATGATTTCTACGGTAACGAATGTGTACTGCAATTCCACCATAGTTAGCAAGCAGACGCGTTTCACAGTATACTTTGATCTTTGCAGTTTTGTTTTGGCCGTTCGGCCATAACGTTGGGTAATTTCTCCGGAGACGAAACAAAGTTAGCTCTGCTATTGTGGCACTTCAATCCCGCCACAACTAACGACGCATTTAGCGACATGTTTTGATCTTTGCGATTTTGTTACGGCCGTTTTTACGACAGTGCATTGGTGTGGCGTGATCCAGTAGGGCAAGTTTAGCCAGACAAACGTAGTTATGAGCAATAACAGAAACGGACAACGTCATATATATGACAGATAAAAGTAGCACCATTTACGTAAATTATATTTCTTTTTAAGTGCCTTTTCAGTACGAGGTATCATTGTTTTTATAGAGGAATTTGGCCGTTATTGTCCCAGGAACTTGAATTCAGATAAATACACACAATAATGTCATTTCCAAAGATTAAATTTTATTAACAAATTTATACTTCAATTTTTTAAAAGGGAAGTCACATATTGCTTTATGACTTTTTAAAATATATACGTAAAACCGTATAATTTCAGAAATGTACATACGTGAGTGCAGGGGTAAATAATATAAATTCGGGAACACTAAAGTAGGCCTTTTCAGACCAGTAGATGGTAAGAGAGTATCTTTCTTAGAGAAACAAATATGCTCACATTATACATATCGCCACAATTTAGACAAAGACAACGTTTACTTTTTTAATGTTTATTATTATTATTATTTATTTAAAACGTTATTAATGAACATATAATGCTATGATTAACCCCTGAATTTTTCATAGGAATGATTAAAATTTTTCGAAATTATCAGCAACGTACAATATATGTTTGGACTTACTCGCTGAAGAAAAATGTCAATTTATTTAGAAAACAACCAAGTTTATAATCCTTATGTAATCTCTTAATGAGATTTTGGACTATTGATTCGGCTGAGAACTAAAGAATCGTTGGAAAACGAACATCTGGATATTATAAGATAGCTTTGAACTGATGATTTATTAAAAACCACAAGTGCAAAGTTAATTTTCATATCCTGTATTATTCAGGAAAAAGACTATCTATTCTTTTATTAATTTAACTAAAAAATTATATATATGTGTTTTTCCATATCACATTTAACATCTACAACACAACACGCTACACAAAACATAATTTCTGTTGAAAATAGTTTGCGTATAATTACCATTAATTTACAGGGCTTCATAAGAAACTGCAATACGTTTTGTAATCCTCTGCTTGTCTTCAGTTTTGGTACAATTATTTGTGAGGTACAGGAAATTAGCTACACAGAATTTTATTTGTATCTTGTACACGTGCATGCCCAAAATAATTCCAGTATATTAGAATCTATGGTCAGCATTTCTTTTATGTGAATTTTAATATCGTTGCACTACATTCAAGAAAATGTAATTAGCATGCTTTAAAGCCCCCGTTTTTGTAGTAAATACTGTTCATAGATTTAATAAATAATAGTTTACAGACCCACACAATAAATTTTTAGACGTTATAAGTTATGGATGGCAGCTTCAGGTCGAAAGTTTTCGGTATTTTAAATCCAAATTCATTAAATGCACCCAATATTCAACGGAAGAGTAGTCCCCTTAAAATAAGATGTAAATCTTATTATAAAACGAGTTAATCTGGAAAGAAATATAGATCAACAAATTATCAATTTTGTAAAGAATACTTTAGAAAACATTAACCATACATAATTATTTGCGCTTTCATTTCCTAATACCCTAATGAAGATTATGTTTATTCTTACTAGTTACAATCCATTTTCTTACTATTTATTATTGTTTTGCATTTATTCTTACTATTTACAAAATATTGTCAAATATTCATGGAGATGTGCGCTTTATTCAATAAATATCTCTGAATTTATTTCTACTTGAACGATATTTCTGATTGCATTTCTAGAGAAGGGAATATTTTATCAAGGTGCTTGTAATATATGATATGATATTGTTACTGAAAACTATTAATAACATGATAACATATTATCTACCCGGCAGTATCAGTCTACACGGTGGTAGTTAACTACCATCGTGTAGACTGATAATTTGATACAGAAATCTTTATGCATTGTGGCTTCGAGGAAAATTATGATAGTACTAAGTGGAAAATGCCAGTGGTAACTGACCTCTGAAAAGGAAAGAAAATCTTTGCCTTGCTAATTAAAAGAATGTTTAAATAATGATAATTATGACTACTATATAGATTAAAATAATGTTAATTATGCATATACTAATAAATGTATTAATATCATAATGTTGTTGTGATTTATTTAAAAGACAGAAAATATAGAAAAGACAGAATATATGTTACTGCTAAAGTGCAGTAATCAGTTAATCTGCAGATGAGTTAGGTAATCTGCACATTAACTAGGGTGATCCGTTAAAGTGCGGAAAATTGTTTCATTTCTCATATTATCCAGGTAATCTGCGAATTACCTAGATAATCTGCACATTATCGACTAGACACTCGTTAATCTGCACTTTACCTACTAGGTACTCGTTAAAGTGAAAATAAGATCTTTGGCGAAACAATAGCAACGTTTCTGTATGCTTAAATAAAATATTGTTTATTTATTTTTTGCTATCTAAAAAATCAAGTTAATACAATCGAACAATCGAACAATTAACACATTAGTTGATAGAATCAATCCTCAATTAATTGAAAAACTACAACACACAGAATCAAACGGTTTAAAATATTATTATAATTAAGGAAATTGACATAATGTTATTTATTTATCTTTCGATTTCTAAAGAATCACGTTAATACAATCAAGCAAACAACAAATTAGCTGATAGAATAAATCACCAAACAATTGAAATAAATTATTTAAAACATGAAAATCTGACATTGACAGATTTTAATTTAGTGCCAGAGGCCTACTGCTAAACTTGTTAATATCGACAAATTCTTCTTTAGTTAATTCGTGACGATCTAAATTCCATGATAAAGTTTTCATTAAATCAAACCAATGTGTTTCAGCTGCAGATACTGTAACAAATAACGTTGGAAGTCCAAACTGTCTTATAGCCGCAAAACAACGTTTTTTCTCTTTTTCCCAATGAGGGGGAGGTGTGCCTTGGGGGGGGAATCATGTCAAAGTTGTTCCTTAGGGGGGACTCATGTCAAAGTTGGGCCTTGGGGGGGACTCATGTCAAAGTTGTGCCTGGGGGAGACTCATGTCAAAGTTGTGCCTTGGGGGGACTCATGTCAAAGTTGTACCTTGGGGGGGACTCATGTCAAAGTTGTACCTTGGGGGGGGACTCATGTCAAAGTTGTACCTTGGGGGGGACTCATGTCAAAGTTGTACCTTGGGGGGGGACTCATGTCAAAGTTGTTCCTTGGGGGGACTCATGTCAAAGTTGTATCCCATTCAATAAACCGACTGAAATAGGCCCTTAGCACTATTAAGAGTGACGTATAAAATTTCGACAACGCTGTACCGACTGAAATAGGCCTCTAGCACTAAAAATATAACACAAAGAAACACACGGTTTAACATATTATTACAATTAAGGAAATGAATTTGCAAAATATATGATAATATTATGCTTTCTTATTAGTGCAATCTAAAGATTGGTGACACATTGAATTGCATAGCAATTAAATTCCGTACGGGAGATTCAGAGGAAACCACGGAAAACCCAGAACACCTTTATTTCAATATTTCCAATTCTAATTATGATTAAATTACTTATAATACATCATTAGAAATATATTTTAATGTAATTTTATTGTGAAGTTTTAAACTAATGTAAGCCGTTAAAGTCAATACGGGAGTTTCAGAGAAAACCACAGAAAACCGTGAACACTTTTATTCTTTTTTATTTTGCAAACTTTCAGATTCGGATTTTCCGCTCACATTCCGTAAAAAATTTTTTTAACACTATTTATTCCGGAATTACGCAAGGTAAGGAGAAAATCATGGAAAAGTCAGGCACAAATCTTTTTATAACATTGTTTGTATTACTTTTATATCTCAGCTTCTAATTAACATTTTTTCACAGTAATATATCATTTTAAAATTTATTTTAATTGAACTTGAAGAGTCCATGTTGCAAATGTGTGTCGCAGGATGGCGTTTTTAGTTTTGCTACAGTTAAAATTTTCAAAGCTAGTTGCACTATGAGCGTGCAAGCTATTGGAAGTTTTAAAACGGGAATAATACGCCGCAGGCGCAGCCGAGTGGACTTTGCTACGGTCAGAATTTCCAAAGGTAATAACAGGGGTGAACAGGCTGTCTCAGATACTGAAATATGAAGTGGGCTCCGCAGACGCTGCACCGAACGGGAATTAACTACAGTTAAAATTTTCAATAAAGCTACTTGCATTATATGTCAATAAGCTATTGTAGGTCCTGAAACAGCACCAACGGCGCCACCGAGTGGCAGTTTCGTACGGTCGGATTTTTCAAGAATTGTGAACCAGCTGGTCGCCGAAGTTGACTAGTGAGAAATAAAATTAACCGGCGACACCAAACTAAAAGTGGAGGGAGAGGGGGAAGGAGTGGGGAAAGGAATTAAGAGAAACAAATGTTTGCACTTTTACGATACGGAAGCCGCTAATGTGCATATTACTTAGTTAGAATGCTGAAAACTCTTGATTCTGCACTTTAACGGATCACTCTAGTTAATTTGCAGATTAGCTAGGTAATCTGCACATTAACGGCTTTCGAGTGTAAACTGCAATATATACACTATCGCTTGAATATCGAATATTTCCAAAGAAAAATTCTTTCACATTTGCACATTACTTATTTAATTTATGAATATTAATATAGTATTATTTAATGTGTTGATTCCAACAAAATAATTTTTATCTACGAAAAAAAAAAAAAAAAAAAAAAAAAAAGGGTAGTTGAAGTTGAGTGAATTCAAGTAGTGGCAGAGCTGAGATTCACCCCTGTTTCGGAGACATGCCTTCATAATAGTAGTACTCCGCTGAAGGAATGGTTCTTTTGCTTCCACAGGCATTAATTTTACAGGCATGGAGGATATTGCAGCCACGACTGATTTTATGGAAACCATTGATGTATACATCGGTCTTCAGCCGGATCGAATATTGAACCCGCAGTCCTCTGATTACGAGACCGTCGCTATACCAACTGAACTACTGCTGCCCTATTTATTTTTAAAAAAATTTTTACTCAATTTATGGTATTATACGTTCTGAAGTTTGTTAGAAATTAAAAATACAACGAAAAAATAAATATATTTTGCTCTTTAAATAATTATATACAGTAGACTTCCTATTATCCGCGAGCGGATTTTCCGCAGTTATGGGAAAAGTGTAAAAAAAATGAAAAATTACAGAACAATGTTGTTTTTCTTTTATTTTTTTGTACAGTACAGTACTGTTTAATTTAGTGCTTGAAATTTGTTACAGATTGTGTCTTTACGTCGTCGTAGGCAGGTTTTGGTTACTGTCCTTACATCCTTTAGTGCATTAAAAAAAATGTTTTTACTATATTGTGAACCTTATCGATTTTCATATTATAATTTATATACAATACAATCATGGTTTTAAGTTAGAATATATATATATATATATATATGTCATCTGCTCTTCATTAAAAACTTTTTGTAGTTTATCTGCGATTTCCATTTTCTGCGGAACCAGTATCACTCCATCCGCAGATAATCGGAAGTTTACTGTAATTCTTTTTTAATTTAGATAAAACAGCCTATTCCTGCATTTATATATTGGTATACGGTTTTTGTCTCTTGGGAAAATGCTGTTCTTTTACAATATTATCTGAGGGAGAAATTATATACATTATATCTGTCTGTCTATATATATATATTTTGCTTTCACGGATAGAGAATTTTGTTGTAAAGATGTTTCTGTTTGCTTTATTCTATAATGGAATAGAAGTACTGGGATCACGAAATACAAAAATTATGTTGTACCTTGTATAAGTGAAAAATAGTTAGCTGTAAAAATTTGAAATTTTGTGTTTGAGGATGTTATACCTTTTTGTTGTGCGCTTTCTGACAAAATCTTTAGAGGTATGCATGATTTGACTATTTCTTTCTTTGCATATTTACTTTCCGATGCATGCAGGTATGTGTTTATCTTGCATAATTCAAAAACAGTTAATTCTGAAATTATTTATATAGGATTGTTATAATACATATCTATATTTGCGCCTTTTTTTTTCTTAACACAACTTGACTTTCTAGAGGTAAAAACGGTTACTCAAAAATTTGGTAACTATAGAAACTATATTTTTTTTCTTTGTATAACGTCCAGTTATGCACTTTTTTGGCCACTGCATTACCTTCCATTTAAAGTTTATAAGTTTGTTTTTAATATTTTAGTTATTTAAAAACAACAACAACAACAAAAAAAAAAAAAAACATGCACCGTTTAATAGGTGTACAATGATGACATATTTGATTAACTTTAGAGTTTTGAAATTTAACGTCATGAAAAGGTCGTTTACTTATTACCAATAGTCCGAATTTACACGTTTGTACTCACTATATAGCATACATATATATTATAATTCTGTGCTTCGTATTTTGTAAAAAAGAGGAATGAAGTTTTATATTTTTAGTAATCAAAACAACCATATTGAAAAAAGAGAATGATGGTATATTTTTTCCATTTAACAAAAACCATATTCACAATTGAATTATTTATGATGTTGTTTATATCAATCGGAAAATAGTTTTGCTTAGATATATTTTCATGCAGACTTATACAAGTTATTTTATTAATATGTAAAATAATATATATTATGAAATTTTATTTAAAACGTTGATTTTAAATTCTTAATGTTTAACTAAATAGTTTTTTTCTTCGTCTAAGATATACTTCTAAGAGCATTTTTTATGCATCAAATGGTTTATATCATAAGATTTTCTTAAGAATATTTATAATAAACACATTTCAAAACAATTTTTAAGACAGAATCATTGTTCTGTTAACGATAAAGGAGAAAATTCTCAAGTTTTCGACGACATATTCAGTCAACATTCCATTGATTTCTGGTGGAGTCATTTAACTGTCTCAAAGGATAAACAACATCTTACCAATATGACAAACCGGCAGTTTTATGTTCCGATCTATGTCGCTTTATTCGATAACTTGAGGGGAAAATCTCTATTTGACACAAAATGGAAGGAAGTGGGATTTCTAAGAATTAAGTGAATGTCTTATTTCTTCTATTTCTTCGAAAAAGGTTTACATTGTAGAAGTATTATCTCTTACATATTATAAAAAGTCGTTTTTATAAAATGTTGATGATAGATTCATAAAGCTTCGTTTTATGTTTTCACAAATAATATTAAAATAATAATAATAATAAATCTTGTGGCAATACTTTCTATAACACTGCTTTTTTATATGAAAAAAAAAAAAAAAAAAAAAAAATCAGTGAAAGTGAAGGAAATAGGTACTGTAATTCAAGATTTCCAACTTACGTTAAAAACCGTTGAAATTTGTCTTCAAAACAGTTTTAATTGAAAGAAATTACAGTGGTAAAATATAGAAAATAAAATGTATGTGTGCGTGTAAGGGAAGGGGTGGGGGGGGAGGATAATTCCGCTCTTTAACATTTCGTTTCATTATTGTAGCTGCAGTCTTAAAACATTTAAAGTTCCTTTTAAATGAAAAAATATATAAATATTTAAATTATTCAGAGAATTTGTTCAAAAAGTATTCGATTATTTAAACGTCCCTCTGGCATATATTCAACTAATTTTGGGTAGCCCTGTATATTAAATATAAAATGCATACACACAATATAGTATTCTTAAGTTGAGCAAAATAAGAGAAACAACCTGTATGAGACAACCTGAAATGCACTTGAATCTTTTTTCAATTATAACACTAATACATCCGAATACTGTTAACGAATGGTGAATAATATTTATATCGATATCCATATGAAACGTTCTTTTATGCATATTAAAATTTATGAAAATTGTATTTTTTTTAAGTGCAGTCTACAGATGTTTAAATCTTCCAAAAAGAAATTTTATCCATAGACTTTATACATTTGAATTCTTTTGGATTTTCTCATGAATCATTTGTCCAATCTCAATAAAAGTTTCAAATAGAGCCATCATATGATATAAATATAAATTTATTATACTCAATTTGAACTTTCTACTAATATCTGCTTTCTAGTTTTGTTGATTACAGACTGGCGGACTAGCCTACAGACCGGCCACTAGAAAGTTGATTTTCAGATTTAAGTAACCTCAAAACGTGCAATCATAGCGAAAATTCGGTCTTAAAAATTTTACCAAAAAACAATTAATACTGTCTCTGTCATACATGGTTAAGGGAAAGTAAAAAAAAAAAAAAATAGCATTGTATGTATGAAGAAATCAGATTAATATCCTTTAAAAGTTGTTTGTATAAGAAATTACATTTATATTTGCGAAATAAATATTTTGAAAATATCTCAATATTTTTGCTAAGAGGAAAGTACATCTTTAAATAATCAGAAAATCGCATTTAAGAATTTTACATAATTGGAAAAATTTAATTTGAGATTGAGTTGTGTTAGCATCTCATTAGAACTACGTAGCTGCCAGAGCATTTGGCTGACTGGTATGCACCCCCTACTGGTGGTCCAGAGAAATAACATTATAATTTTGATTTTTTTTTGCAGAGGGAGGGACTTTACCGCTTCTTTTAACTTTCCCCCCGCTTCTTTTTCCAGCGTTTTTAATTTTAATACAGCGTCTAGAATAAACAGTGTGGAAATCGCCTATAACCGTAATGTTAAAATAATGCTACAGAAATTAAGCTTCCCCAGATGTCGCTGTGGTCGAAGCTTTTGCTCAAATGGAAGACCTGATTGGCTTTTCCCAGTTTCGTCAGCTCAGTCACGTGATCTAAGCATATAATTAACCAATAGGGAGTCTCGGTTTTGATGACGTGACACTAGCTTCGATTACAATAACATCTGGTGACAAGCTTAATTTTTTTAGTATAATTTTATTTGCCGCTTTCCACACAATTTATTCTAGACGCTGTAATTTTATCGAACATAGAGGATTGTTTTTCTCTCTGGGGGTTACCGGTTACCGTAGTAGAGTGCCAAAATTCAGATATTTTCTAATTTGGATATTATGTTAAATTTAACACAAATTTTGTGCAAGTAACATGAAATTTGTATGAGATATCTCCCGATATTGTAGATTGTCTATTCATTCCGTATTTATTTATTTATTTATTTATTATTATTATTATTATTATTATTTTGATAGAATTTTAAAACTAAATAACTTTTTTTGATAGAACTTTGAGCCATGAAACACTTTTCCGACAGTATTCACAAATAACAATGTTGGTAAAATTAATAGGGATTTTTTTTTCCAAAAAAAAAAAAAAAAAAAAAAAAAAAGAAAAAAGAAAAAAGAAAAGACATACTGAACGAAATGGCTTGAAATTTTAGACATGGAAAGAACATTTACAAGCTTACACTTTCCAATATCAATTTCATCAAGAGTGCAATTAGGGGTCCAACCACAAGTTGAAGAAAAACAAAAATATTTTGGAATAAGCTGTGTCATAAAATGCAATGTATCATAACTTGTAACTTTAACACATAATTTCATTTACTATGTGCAGTATTTGTATGTTTTTTTTTTTTTTTTTTTTTTGTAGGAATCGCACGATTATTTAGATAGATTTTTTTTTTCAAAAATTATTAAATTTTTTTGTAAGTTTTTTGCGTAAAACAAGAATGGATTTCAACAAAATTTCCCAAAACTTTCAGAAAACTTCACAAATCAATAAAGAATCATTATTCCGAAACGTAAAATGCACACATGTAATTTTCGCTGAGATATCAGTATTTGTATTAAATATATTTTTACTGCGCATGCGCGACCATATGTATTTACATACATACATATATATATATATATATATATATATATATTACATATGTTTAAAGCTTGATATATTGGGCAATTTATGTCAAAAGTCCATTTGAATAGAGTCAAAATGAAGAAAATTATCCTCCAAAGAATAAGCAAGATTTTAGATTCTTTCAGAGTTGAAATTTATAAGAGTTTATTTCTCTACATAATCACTTTGTCTCTACAGGCATTTGTTAGAAACTTTCCTTAATCGTTAGATAACTAGATGATAGAAACTACCGCTTTCGTTCTGGAGCTAACTTAGAACGGGACTGGTATCGGACGATGGAATGACAGATATTCCCAAATATTATAAAATGCGTGTGACGCTCTCGCTCTTCGATTTCTGAAACAAATATTTTCCACCCACCGCACCATGCCTGATTTGCTTGCCTTCCTCATCTTTCAGCATCCTCGAACTTTATTAAGCGCTAGATTTACTGAAATCAATAGGGTTCGTGCTACGGTAACCTACAGTATATGTACCAACTTTCAGCTCATTCAATACAACCGTTTAGACGCTATCACGTTCACTTACACACATACACACACATAAATAATCTCCTTAAAAATAACAAAAATGAGCTCAGGGAACCCCAAAGCTTATAGATACACCAAAATCTCATAGTCACCACTAAGGGAAATACGTAGAGTAACATATTTTTTGAATGTCGTTAGTAAAATAAATATATAAATAAATAAATACTTTTAAAGAAACTATGAAGAATGAAATATAAAGAACCAATACTCATAAAATTATTCCTACAAACCTTTTGAGGTTTATTAAATATTATATTGTTTTATGACAACAATATAAATAGAAACATGTTACAATGCACAAAAACGTGCCAGCAAAAAAAAAAAAAAAAAAAAAAAAAGAAATATTTGGAGTGACTCCACTCGACTTAACGAACATTAAGTGATTAACAGTTGCATAAATAAATTAAAATAAGTGAAGTCGTTAAAAAACAAAATAGAAAATTATAATAGGATGTTCGAGTATTTTCTCCATATAGTATATGTTGTTTAATTTAACGCTATTGCACATAAAAAAATAATTTTTGTTGTGTCCCTGTAAAAATCTATAAGTGATAAATTTACCAAAATGTATACAAAACGTGTGACGGAGACCTATATCAAGTAAAGAAGTTTTTAGTTTAATCGGTTAACATGCTATCGCTCTTTAAATGATTTGAGCTCATAGGTAATCATAATAATAATAATTTTTCATTGAGTCCCTGTAAAAATTCTGTAATTACTAGATTCTGCAAATTTCATACATTTTTTTTGTCAGTGAAGTATAATATTTATCTAAATTTTCAGTTCATTTGAATTATTCGTTTAGACGCTATTGCACTTTAAATAATTTGAGCCCATAGGCCATAATCATAAGGAATTTTTCTTCGTTTTTCCATTAAAAAAAAATTATATATATATATATATATATATATATAAGCGCTAGACTCACCAAAATCAATAGGATTCGTGCTACGGTGACCTACAGTATATGTACCAACTTTCAGCTCATTCAAAACAACCGTTTATACGCTATCACGTTCACTTACACACATACACACACATACATAATCACCGTAAAAATAACAAAAATGAGCTCAGGGAACCCTCAAAGCTTATAGATACACCAAAATCTCAGAGTCGAATTTTTGTCATGATTACAATACTTTTCTTACATAGAATGTTCGGAAAGTAAAAATCGCGAACACTATATGTGGTAAATTTTAAGTGCGTTGTAAAAAAACGGGTGATTGATTTTCCTCAAAAATCATTGAATTTTACTGCATAAAGTACTGTAAATTTGCTCGATAAACATACACATTAAACAAAACAACCAGGAATCGAAACAAAACCATTTACGCAGAAGGCGAGAGCGTTGCGAATGGACTACCAATCTATGTTACTTACAAGGAAACATTCAAAAGGTGTCGTCCTCAAAAAATATTGAAAAAAATATATGTGATTCTTCTCTAACACCAGAAAGTGAAAAAATTATCTGCTGAAATGAATTACAGCGACCACAAAAAATTATCAAAATTAAGCATATTTGGCGATTTCACACTGTTAGGCGATTGATTTTGAGTACTTGACGGAGAAACAAAACACGGTTCTGTTTCTTATAGTCTAAGAGCCAGTGAAAAGCTACCTGTATGTATTTGACCAGACCTGGGTTTTTGTGCATTGAGGCCCCTATACCTACCATACATGAGATGGGGAGTCCACTAAGCCCAGAGTGGTGGACGCGGCGGGCGCTCAGGTAAGACAGGTATCGATTTTTGGCGAATTTTAAATTCATTTGACCACGTCTGCCGTTTGGAAATTTGAAAATATATTATTATTATTATCGGAAAATAACAATGGCAGACCATTATCGCGCGTTTAACATTGTGGCAGACAGTTTTGAAAGTGCTGAAAAAAATAAAATTTTGAAAGTAATTGACCAGATCTGCCATTGATATATTTTATTTATTAAAGTCTTAAAAACTTATATTCGTCACGGCAGACGTTTTCATTGAGTACATACTTCAGCAGATAACAAGACTTAGCTACTACACGGTCAGATGTATATGTATTACGTTCCCTGTTTGACATCAATGATTTACTTTATCAATGTTTTTATAGTAGTTAATATTTAATTTTGTAAACTATGGACTAAAATTTATAAGTTTGATGATAAAAAAGTAAATATATTTCGAAAGAATCTCAAATATTAAGGTATATTGCAGATAACAAATAATCATTCAAATATTTATTTTATTTTGTTCTTTTTATTTATTTAAGACACAATTAACAAAAATGAATTAAAAAAATAAATCATGCATGCATTACAAAATATATATGTGACTCGTCTTCATCATCCATTGAATCAGATTCTGTAAAAATAAAACGTGAATTATAGAATAAAAGGAATGTGTAAATTGATTCAAGCATATTCGTTAAAGAGTTAATTATTATAAACTTACCAGGGACCTTGGTGATTAAGTCACTCACAGAAGTTGGGAGTTGATCTTCTTCGAACCATTTGAATACAAATTTATCGTCTTGCTCAATCCAACCATACTCTAATGGGTCCAATGTGGTAGGTTGCTTTTTGTAAGCATTTTTCCAAACAGTTGAAATATAATGCGCTCTTAGAAGTTGCTAGTAAAGCTCACTCTTACACGGTGGTATTGAGCTTGCGTCAAAATTCAGTATTTTCTTGCTAAAATTTTCATTAACGTCGGAAGCTTTATAATTGCTGACGAAAAGTTGCTACCTTCCATCATCAACGTCAATAGATTTTTTTGCATTGTAGAGCTGGTAGGTAAACTTCTGAATACTATTAAATACCTCTTTTAACTGATCCTCAGTCAAATTTTTAAATAATTATTATTAAAATATTTGAATAAGAAGATGAATTGTTGGGACGAGGCCCGAAATTTGTTCCCCAATATAATATTAATTATCAAGGTTATATATCCGAACTTGAAGATGCTATTTTAATACACTGATGAAAATCAACGTGATGAATTGAGATCTCTAATTTATAGTAAATTATATCGTTCTATTAAGCAAAAAACATCTAACAAGGTTGATAAAAATACTCTTAAAGTTATTCAAAACTTAAAAAATAATCCAGATATAATAATTGTTGAATCTGATAAAACAAAGAAATTTGTTGTTTTAGAAACTACTCAATATGTTAATCTTATGAAAGAATCTATCGAAAAGATGGATTATATACAAATTGAAAAAGATCTTACTACTAATTTAAAATACAAAGTTAAAAATTTAATCAAGAAGCATAAATGGCCAGATAATATGAAAAAAATTATTAAAGAAAATCTCTTTGCTTTTCCTCCTCAGCTAATTGGTAAATATAAAGATCATAAAGAAATACCTTCAGTTAGACCCATTGTAGCGAAATATTCAAGCCCTACATATTTTATAGAGAAAGCTTTAGTTCCTGTATTAAAGAGTTTACTTCTTGAATCTACTTATTCAATTTCAGATCCGGCTAAATTTTTAGATGATCTATTTGAACAGAATATACAGCCGCAAGATTCCATTGCTAGTTTAGATATTGTGAACTTATTTCCATCAATAGATTTGGACTGTGTTTTTCATATAATAAGTAATAGACTCAATTTATCTACTGACTATTCTCAATCTGAAAAAACAGCTGTTAAAGAAGCATTAAAGCTGATAATATATAATAATTATTTTAAATTTAACGGTAAAATCTATAAACAACTTAACGGAGCACCTATGGGCTCAGCTATATCTGGTCTATTAGCTGAGTTTGAATTAAGGGATTTTGAGAATAATTTTATTAATAAACATAAGCATTGTATTAAATTGTGGGAAAGATTTGTAGATGATATTTTTATAATATGGCAAAATCCATCTAGTTCTCCTAAGGATTTTTTAGATATAATCAATAACGTAAAACCCAACATTCAATATACTTTAGAAACTGAAAATAATGAAAATGTTTTAACCTTTTTGGATATTAAAATTAAACGTTTTAATCAATATGTTGAAACTTCTGTTTATAGAAAGCCCAATATTATTCCATATACTTTTCATACTTTCATCCTTTACCCTGGTCCTATAAAATAGCTAATTTTAGTTTTTTGTTTAAACGTGCTTTTAGTCATTGTTCTACCCTTGAAGCCTTAGACCAAGAAATCGATTTTATTTATAATTTGGCTTTAAATTATGGTTATAAAATCAAGACTATAAATAAATTAATTTATAAAATTATGTCCTCTCCTCCCCCTTCTTCATCTTCTAATGATAATATCTCCTCTATTAATAAATTTAAGAAAATTCAATATTGACCTGGTATTCATGAAGGAGTTTCTAAATTATTTAAACATAAAAAAGTTCATTTGGTTGCTAAAGCTCCTCTAAAATTAAATTCATTAATTTCTAAAAAATTTGATCCTCCTCCCTCCAAATTAAAATCTGGTGTTTATGAAATCCCATATAAAGTGGATAATAAAACTAACTACTATATAGGAATGACTAATAGACCTTTTTGTGATAGAATGAAAGAACATATTGCAGATTTAAAATATAACAGACCCAACACAGCTTTTTCACGAAATTATGATACTAATACCCTTGACCCCGATTTTGAAAATGCCAGGATAATTTACAATACTGACAATAGAAACCAAGCACTTCTTTATGAATCATTCGAAATTATTAAAAGAAAAACAGAAATTTGTAACGATTCCTTATCCATAAACCCCCCATCAATTTGGCTTCATTTCTTGGGGTTAAATTAATTTATGGTTACCCTGCTTTTAGTTTAGTTCTGGCAACCCCGCAATATTGATACTTTTGATTCCATTTGCTTTAGTAGTTCCTTTTCTTGTAGTGTCATGTTTCAAGTTCATTTAAATGTTTTAGCATATTTTTAAAATGTATATAGTATATTTTTATAAGTTGTGTAATCATCTGTTAATTTTCCTAAAAGTTGTATTTGTGATATCAAGGAATAACCTAAATTATCTATGTTTAAGTTTTTTAAACATCGTTTCTTCCCTGAAGAAGGTTAATGAAGGAATTTAACCGAAACGTTGGTAATAAAATAAAATTTATTAAAGTTTTTAAGATTGATATGCTGAAAGTTATTTTGTATATTACTTTTTCATGGTTTTCAAATTTCCAAACGGCAGCCGTGGTCAAATGAATTTAAAATTCGCTAAAAATCGATACCTGTCTTACCTGAGCGCCCGCCGCGTCCATCACTCTGGGCTTAGTGGCTTCCCATCTCATGTATGGTAGGTATAGGGGCCTCAATGTGCAAAAAACCAGGTCTGGTCAAATACATACAGGTAGCTTTTCACTGGCTCTTAGACTATTACACGGCAATCTCGGTGCCAGCGAACTTATCGCCTAACAGCGCTAAATCGCCAAAAATGCTTAATTTTGATAATTTTTTGTGGTCGCTGTAATTCATTTCAGCCGATAATTTTTTCACTTTCTTGTGTTTTATGAAGAGTAGAATCATATATATATTCAATATTTTTTGAAGACGACACCTTTTGAATTTTTCCTTGTTAGTAATTCTCTTAATAAATAATTAATTTTTTTTAAGAATGATTGTAGATTACTGAGTAACAATACATCACGTGGATCGATAGTTTGTTGGTCACGTTCTCGCCTCCTAGGTAAATAGCGCTGCTTTAATTTATGGTTAGTTAAACCCAAATATTTATTTAATGTGTATGTTTTTGAATAAATTTATTGCACTTTTGCTGTAAAACACCAAAAGTTCTTTTCTTTTTTTCTTTTTTATTTTTTTACAATGGTCTTAAAAAATTCAAACATTGTGTTTATTTACAACATGTTTCAAATTTAACACGCAAAGAGTGGGCGATTTTTTTTTTTACTCATACTTTGTATGTTCTAGCATATTTTAAAACTGGGTATATCTGTAATTTAAAATTAATGAATTAGATGCAAATTATAGTCATTGAAAACACTTGAATGAAAATTAAATACAGCTTAACTTAGCTGATGGCAAGTAAATATATATATATATATATATATATATATATCGTCCTGATATGCGTACTTATTTTAATATGTCTCTGAGAAATTTAGATTCTTGTTGAAATTTTGAAACCTTATCCATTGAATTATAAATTCTCTTTTAAAGTAAGTTTTCTCAATTTTTACATCATGAACTCTTTTAGTGTATATTATTTATTTTCGAAATACCCTTCTTTCATGTTGTATTTTCTCTTTTTAAAAATTGGAAATTAATACTTTCTCGGTTTTCATCCACTTTTTTTTTTTTTTTTTTTTCCTGAATGAAGCAAAGAACACCGATATTATAAAATCTTCAAAAAGGTTTTTGTTAGTTTAAGGTAAAAAAAAAAACTGAACAAAAGACTTCCTTTGATAAAGTTTTTATGTATGGCTAAATAAATACGTTTTTTCGATGTGAAATATTACCTTCATTTGATAGATAATAATTTATTCAATGTTCTTTTATAATAATATATAATAAAATAATGTTTGTGTACTTTTTAAAATAACTGTATTTTAAAAATATGTCATAGTTTTTTAAAATCTTATTAAACGAAAAAAAAAAAAAATACTTTGGGGCATAAATGTGAGGATATTTATATAATTCTACTTTTACCTTTAAAAGGAATATGCATATGAAGCATATTATTATTTCAGAAAAAGAGTAAAAATATTTTGTAAAGTAGCACCCCTAATTTTAGTTCTATATATTTGTAAAATGCATTAAAAAATAATTTATTATGCCTAAACTATCATTTTAACAATCTGTTTTTTGAATGCTTATTAATTCGAAATGTAGATTTCAATGTAATAAAGATTTTTGCAATATATAAACACTAGTGTATTCGCAGTATTACGCACTATTAACAAAACTGTCAATACTGTGTAATAATGCACATTAATGAACTAATGAACTAACTGAAGTCAACTAAAAATATTTGAAATTAACGTATTGCATTTTTTTTTTTTTTTTTTTTTTAAGTCATAACAAGTTTTTTTTTTTTTTTTTTTTTTATTGAAACTGTCAATAATGTGTAATAATGCACATTAATGAACTAATGAACTAAATGAAGTCAACTAAAAGTATTTGAAAATAATGTATTGCATTTTTTTTAGAGTCATATATATATATATAATTTGAAGTAATAATGCACATTAATGAACTAAATGAAGTCAACTAAAAATATCTGAAATTAAAGTATTGATTTTTTTTTTTTTTTTTTTTGTGAAACTGTTAATACTGTGTAATAATGCACATTGATGAACTAAATGAAGTCAACTAAAAATATTTAAAATTAAAGTATTGATTTTTTTTTTTTTTTTTTTTTTTTTGTTTTTTGTTTTTTTGGGGGGGGGGGGAAACTGTGAATGCTGTGTGTAATAATGCACATTAATGAACAAATGAACTAAACGAAATCAATTAAAAATATTAGAAATTAACGTATTGCGTTTTTTAAAAAGTGATAACAAGTTTTTATTTTTTTTTTATTTTGTGAAATTGTCAATACTGTGTAGTAATGCACATTAATGAACTAATGAACTAAATGAACCTAATTAAAAATACTTGAAATTAACGTTATGCATTTTTTTTTAAAGTCATAACATGTTTTTTTTTTTTTAATTTTTTGAAATGTTTGAAGATTACCATTGTGATGTAGATTATCACATATTAGAAAATTTTTATTTTTCTCTTTAAAGGATAGGAAAATTCTCGAAAAAAAAAAAAAAATTATAAATTAAATTCTTTAATCTTTAACAACTACTTAAAATATAACGATATAACGATTTTTATCCTATAAATAATAAATTTACAATATACGTTTTCTAATTTTTGTAATGTAACTGAAACTGTTTTTCAATGTAACTGAAACATTTTTTTGATCAATTCGCAGTATTTTATTAGCAAGCTTAATGTAATGGAAATTCTTTTCGCTCTGTTAATGATATTGTTTTGACTTGTGAAACCAGAAAATAATTAATTCGGTTTCTTTTAATCTTACATCGAAATGTAACTCATGCACCATCTTGTCGCCTAATTTACATCAACGGTTAGATAAAATATTTTCTTAGCTAGTTATTTTCCTAGGATCTAAATCTTGGCGAAATCATGCCAAAATTCTATAATAACAGTCGTTGAAGTACTGGTCGCCTTTTAAAAATATACTTGTGAATATTCCTAACGTAAACGCAACCATCCCCTATCTTAAACTTTGAACTTGGCGTCTACATTATAACGCCAAATGCATTGTCATTTTTTTTTTTTTTTTTGCTCCAGTTTTGGAGGACACTTCAAAGAATTTGTACTACGATAAGAAGACCAGCTGCAGCTGAAGCATAACTAATACTCCCTAGCGGACTTTATAAGTATGCCTATACAAGAAGCTAACTTACAGGCTGAGCTAGCGAGGAGCGAGGAGCATGCAAAGAATTTCAAAATCAGACTCGTGTGTATGCGCATGCGTTACAGTGTCATGTGATCACAGGACGTCGTATTTGTAATTGTAAACAAGTTCGTTGTTCGTTGACAGATTCTGTCATCTTCAGCGATCGTGTAGGATTTTGAATTATTTTACGCTTTAATCATTAATTACATTTCATCATCAACTGTTCATTCCCCATTCGGTATTTATCATTAATCATTTTTAACCATTATTAATCATAGTTAATACTTTAATTATTTATTTATTTTTAAGATCACTATTTTTTCCGTTGCGAAGAATTTAGAGCAGCAATTGTTGATTTATGTATTATATATTTAATTCCCGGAAACTTAAAAATTATCTGTAATTAATTGTAAGTGTAGGAAAAAAATTAAAATATACATTTAAATATTGATGCAGGTCTCTTTTTTTTTTTTAATAATAATTTATAATAAAAATGATAATTGTTTTATTAAATATTATCAAATAGTAACAATTGTAATAATGCTATTCATTTACCTGAAACATTTTTTAAATATCTGTAATTTATATATTTTATTTATTAAAAAAAAAAAAAAAAAAAAAAATACATAAATATGAAATAAGAATTATTTTATCAGTGCATATTAATCTATATATATGTAAATGTCCGAAACAAATATTGATTTATACTATATTTCCTATATATTCCTATAATACAATTTCTAAATATTCTACCTATTTAAAATATTTTTAAATAGAAATACAAATATAATACATGAAAAATAAAATATATATAGAAAAATAGAAAAAGAAAGAAAGGAAAAGAAGAAGAAAATGAAGGCTTTTTAATGTACAATAAATAAAGCTAAGAGCTATAATCATTGGGAAAGTAATGCAAAGAACTTATACTATCGGATAGTGTAAGTTTTTTGTTCAAAGCAAGCAAGATATTGAAAGAAAAACACCGCGACCGTACGCTATTCGACTGCGCCGTTTTCCCGTAAAGTTGCTTTTTGTGTATGGTTATTTTATAAAGTCACGTGATCAGATGCGTTTACATTATCACTACGGGAGCAAACCTTTTTTCCGATAGTATAAGTGCTTTGGACACTTTTCTTTCTGATTATCGACCATGTAAGATCTCAAGGGAGATTCGGGCCTGGGACCCGGCCTGATCCTCGCTACTGTTTCCCCACTCCATGCTGTAAGCTTCGTACTGCTATCCCATCTATGGTCACGCGTCAAATTAGATGCTTTGGATTATTTAATAAATTTACCTTAACCAATATACTGCCTCTTGGATGCGTTCTTGGGTAATAAGTTTTCATCTATAATTTTTAATTTGTTTTCTTTCAGCTTATCCTACGCTGCCAACGCAATAATATTTTCTTTTTGACAGATAATAAACTTCATCAGATACTGTGTTAAATCAAAATGACAACCATAGAAAAATTCAAACGTTTAATAAAATCACAGAAAAAAATCTTCCCAGAAATAAATGAAAGAGCTTCTTTTGCATATATTGATTTTATGTCAACGAATAGATTTTTTTTCTTGATAATATACAAACGTAAATGTTTGAATAACATACAAATATAATATGAATATTTAAAATTTTAATTTAAAGGGCATATAACGAGCATTTAAAGGTATATATTTTTATTTAAAGAAATTGTTTATAATTGTGTAAATTTTTTCAATTCTAAATAAAAAAGTTAATGATGAAGAGAATTTTTACAAAATCCATTATGTTCAATTGAATGAGTATAAATAATTAAACTTTTTATCTTTTTATTATGCATACATGTAAACGTAAAAAATACGTAAAATAAAATTTTAAATAAAAAATAAATATAGATCTTCTACAAAATAACAATAGAAAACAACCATTCACAAAAAAAAAAAAAAAAAAAAAAAAAATATATATATATATATATATATATATATATATATTTTAACAAAATGTTTTGTTTACATTCAAACACCCAATATCTTTTATTTGCCTTTCACTTCACAATTGACAGAATAATGCGTAACATGAACCAATCTTTAGCGATTTTAAAAAACAAAATTATTGTCTTAACGCCATTTTCTAAATCCCCGGAAATACTAATTGGATGATTGTATTTGCTGTTTTTTTCTTTTGACGGTGTCGTCATTTCAGGAAGAAGACACAGCTCAGACGATAAAAGCAAAGTTTAAAACCTACGCTAAAATATTCGACTCAAGAAGTTGAAATAAAGCAAGGTTAAGATGGGACGATAACAAAACAAGAGTGTAATTGTTTTCTATTTGTTTTGAATTTTGTTTTATGTAACCTTGCGTTAGTGACTAATGAAGAGGCGAAATAATGTTGGATCTTCTCACAGACAAAAAGGTCAATTGTAGGATAAGTGACTTCTGTATATTGTTGGTCTGAATATGTAATACTTTTTTTTTTTTTTTTTTTTTCTATTGTATTTAAAAAGCTTCTGTGATTTATTATTTTATTGAAAAATAGTTTAGAGGATTTTCCAAGGGTCTCAGTGTTTGTATTTTTACGTGCGCTAGATTATTTTATCACTTTTTTTCTTAACATACTGTTATTCATTTAAAACCTTTGCAAAAATTTTATTTAAAAATTAGTGGTAAAATATAATTTTAATAACCCTTTTATTTTACTCGTGCTATTAAATTAATACAGCTAAATAATATTAAAAAAATAAATAAATAAGCGTTTTATTTTTAAAATTTTCAATTTTATTTTTTCTTAACTTATGGTTTAATAAATCCATTTCTTTATTGATAATCACTCTCGTTAAAATGAATAATATCAACAAATTTGATAAAGAACAAAAAGGTCATAAAAGTTAAAATACCAGAAAAATCATAAACTTTTCAAAGAAATTTGTATTGCATGTATAATATTGATATTCTTTAATAACATTTTGAATAGATTTATATATTTTTTCTTTTATTCTAGGTATGAATTCAAATTACTTTGGAGGTTTTTTATGGGTTTATACATTGTAAAATAAAATGATGTTGATGAAAAATTAACATTTGCATATGTATTATACTTAAACAGTTAGCAGCAAAATTATTGAAGCGCTAGCAATAATTCCTATATAAAATATGTGCAGTTAATACTGTTTAATTAAGTAAATATGATCTTAGTCATGATCTTAGTCTTACGCTGTTTATAAAAAAGTAAGTTCATGATAAAAATTAGCGATTAAACTAATATATATATTAAAAATGTGGATGTGTGCTTCAATAATTTTACGCCGACTGTACTTCAGATAAGCAATTAAAGGCATAGACTAATAATATCTATGTTACAATGTGTTATAGCCAAATTTTGAAAACTAATTGTTGATGATACATTTTGGTTCCCTTACTGAAACTTTTATTGTAATTTTAAGTAACTATCACAATTTTTTGAAAATGTTTTTTTTTTCTTTGCCATATTTAATATTTTAGTGGAAAAAAAAAGAGAGAGAAAGAGAGAGAGAGAGGAAAAAAAAAAATGTTTGAAATTGCTTAATTTTTATGAACCATTCTTATGAACCATTACCGGCAATTATTTTAGCTAATTTACTAACTTCTGACAGAATAGGTTGTTTCAAGATTGTCATGAGATAAAATCATTGATTATACGTGTTCCGATTGTGGAATATATTTACGTTCGAGATATATGTATGTATAAGTTTAATTTAATTAATTAAAAATTTTAACTGATTTTATATATCATAATTAATTAAATTATTATTATTATTATTATTATATTTTATTTATTTATTTATTTATTTTCTTGCATAGAAAGTTAGAATTGCTTTAAGCGTCTATTTTATATAAATTTCAATTTTAAATTTTTCTCTAGGGTTTAACTTTTTGAAAATATATTTAGATTGTTAAAAATCCTTTTTTTTTTTTTTTTTTTTTTTTTTTTTTTTTAAATAAATAAATAGAAAAAACTAGTATGTTTTAGCCATCAGAAAACTTTTTCTTATATTTTCCTATACAAATTATTGCAGCAAAACATTATTTCTTAAAATCAATACTAGTCAAAATGGTTTTCTTTGCTGAAAGTAGAAACGTTTCCCTTTAGAAAATCAGAACACTAAATCTAAAAACAAAAAATGTGCCCTACAAACAGAATGGATTTTTACTGATTTTATTCCAATGAAATTATAAATAACTTTGTTTCAAATTATAACGAGTAAATGATTCCATGATTTAAAAAAAAAAAAAATATTAACTAGCACTTCCATAATAATAATAATAATAATAAAATAAATAAATAAATAAAAATAATTTACAATACCGGTGCGTTATTTCCCCCTCCCCCTTTCCCCGGAGACGAAGCGACGCTCGTACATATACAGGAATTCTATCCTAGTTCACTATTACAATTATATTATATATATATATATGGCAGTCATTAGTTAAAAATAATCCATATTGTGTTCATGTATATGAAATTTTATCCTATGCTGCTATATTAAAAATTATGTTAAAAAATGCACGACAGCGCTTTTGTTAGCTGATATGCAATAAAACTTGTTAGGTTCTAGTTTATGTTAAGATGCAACTAAATATATATAACTTTTTATTAAATTTTGTGTACTTGTTTTCGAGCTAGAGGCAGAATATTTTTGTCTCAGTCAGACAGAAATTTTCTCAATATAGCAAAATCTAATTCAGGACATCTCAAAACGTGTAAATCCACAAAAACTGGAAGTCGACAACTTTTACGAATCCAATATTTTCTTCTCTTGAATAAAGAAGAAAATAAAATCTAAAGAACAAAATAATTGCATAGTATATGAATTAATCTAAAAGTGAAAAAAATACTTTATTACTATTATCTCGTACGCTATTATTTTAGATAAAAACAGCAGAATACTCACTAGAGAAATAAAAGAGCTTTTGTCAAGACTGATATACAACGTGCATTAAGTGTTCTGTCTCCACTTTTCAGATAGGAGAAATTTATAATTATAATCTTACATCCAAAGTTGAATATAATACAATGGCTTAAGACATACTTTTCAGGAACCGAGGTACTTCAAAGTGGAATATTACTTTTAAATTTTGAAGCTAAAGTTTTTACTAATAATGCATAGATGAAACAGTGTTCAAAGTATTCGAGTTTTAAAGACGTAAGCAGAAAATGTTCTCAATGCAAATCCATTCAATATTTCGGGAGTAAAGGGAATATATTTCGAATTGATTTTAAAATTCTTTTACGCCTCAATAATTATTAAATTTCATCTTATTTTCTGAGAAAAATTTTGTTAAAGAAGTTTGTGGTTATGGAGATATGGTTTTCAAAAAAGATTTCCTTAAATACAGGCAAAAATGTTAAATAAATAAAATATAAATAAATAAATAATGGATATGCAACAGCTTATGGATATGCAACAGACCAAAAAATTACCACTGTTATATATGTGATGAAATTATTATTTTTTTATTATGAAAAATAACATTTATTAAAATAACTATTAAAATAAAATTTTAAAAAACGCAACGTTTTGGGGAAAAAAAGGTACCTCTAACAATTGACTCCCCCCCCCCCCACACACACACACAAAAAGAGGTTCTACATTTGCAAAAGCGGAGAGCAAACTGATGTAATGGGGAAGTAAAAAGAAAGATTAACGGAGTAGGAAGAAAGAAAGAGCAACAGATAGAAAATAGTAAGAAGATGTAACCAATCATTGAAAAGATAAATAAATAAAAAATATATAACTTAAAAAAAAAAAAAAAAGAAGATAGAAATAAGTGAGGAAACGCTGGAAAAATAAAATAGATAACTGGAAACGGAAAATGCAATAACTTAAAATTATAAAATTTTAACAATAAATCATGCAAATTCTGCATTTTATACAGAAGTTTATGCACTTTCCGTTTTCTTTTGAGCTTCCTAGCATTAAAAAAAAAAAAAAAAAAAGATAGATATTGAATATTTATAGAATACATTATATATTCAATATATCATATATTGGTTATTTAGAAAAATATTTCTAGATTTTATCATACTCTTGAAAATTTAATTTAAATAATAAGATATGTAACTTAAAAAAAAAAAATCATGAAACATTGGGACAAAATTGCACAGTAAAAATTATAATATACTATTTTTTATTTTTTATTATTGTTTAATTTTAGTAAAGAATATGTGATTTAGAAGGAAAAAAAATGCTTTTTATAAGCAGAATTATGAGAAAATTATAACATTAAAGCATCGCAAATAGCGAATTTTTTTTACAATCTTCCGAAAAAAAAAAAAAAAATAGTTTAATTTATGTGTCTATAGAAATAAGAATAAGAAGTTTAATGGGGACATCATAAAAATATTGTCATCATATTGCAACCGATATTTAAAAATTTTAAAGTGCCTAAGTTTCAATAAAAATAAATAAATAAATAAATAAATAAAATAAATAATAATAATAATAATAATAATAATAAAACAGAAAAATGCAAGAGAAAATACGAAATAAAGTCCATGGTTGACAAATTGAATAATACACAGTTTAATTAAATGAATTGAACTCTTAAATTTTATAACAGAAAAACAGATTTCAAAGGATCTTCCTTTTAAGAAAGAATTAAACTACTACTTCTTGGTTTTAATAATATACGATTTTGGTGATAGATTAAAAGTACTGAGATTGCTTTGTAAATCTTGCATTGAAAATTTTTTTATGGAAAACAAAACCTTTTATTTTTACAAATTGCTCATGCATTTTGTTACATAAAAAGGACAAATAATTTTGAAAATTTTAACATAAAAATACATAAAAAATAAATCTGCGTTTGACAGATTGAATAATACATAGTTTAGTTAAATGAATTAACCCTTTCACTTCTATAACAGAACAAAAGGTTTCATATAATCTGATTTTAAGAAAGAATTAAATTTCTATATCTTAGTACTAACCTTGCTTCGTAAATATTTCATTTAAAATTTATAAAGTGAAACACAAAACCTTTAATTCTACAGCTTTTTGTTAATTTTATAGTAGCATATCCAGAAATTTTCTGTAGGCGGAGAAGGTTGGCGGTTTACATTGCTATTTATGCGGTTTATGGCATAAATAAGACATATCTATATCTATATCTGTATCTACATACATATGTGTATAAATACTGTTATATTGTTTCTTGATCTGTTTAGATATATTGTTTAAACGTAGATATAAATTTTGCTTCAGAAATTCAGTTTGTTGATGAAGAGAGATACTACCAAAGTAGAATGAGGAACTTTCAATATCCTTTTATGAAAGTGGTCGCAGTTGCGTTGAGATAGCAATAAACCAAGTTAAACTTGCTGTCTTCATATGTTTTATGTACTTTAATTCCTGACAAAAAAAATCCAGTATTGTATAATAACAGCTTGACTAAGAAAATATTTTAAAAAACATAATGACAAAAAGTTATTTTTTAAGAAAGAGGACGAGGACATAGGGAGTACGGAGCAAATACAACGAAGTGTCTTTACATGTTAAGAATCAACGAAAAGGTAATCAAAGTTTGACTCAGTTACTTTTCATAAAAAATCACAATATGGTCGCCAAACTCAAATCTCAAAGAACCCATGAGCAACACCCAATTTTTGAGCTACGCTGAAATCAGTATAATTTTTTAATAAAATATATTGGCGACCCTGATTTTAGCCAATAATTACAGTTGAAAGATCCTGGGAACGAAAGATTACGTTATGATAAGCTAACCACAACAATTTTATTCATAATAGTTATAATGGTTTCAAAAGATTTTGATCCGATAGAACTACACAATTTCCTTTTCAAGAGTACATTTGCTTTTTGTAACAAGTGACAACGCCAGCGAAAACATTCTATTTTATTTTACTGAGATGAGAAGTTTAACTATCCCAGCTCGTTGTAAGAGAATCACCTCTTCCCATATTTATTTATTTGTTTTATTTATTGCAAGAAACAGAGAGAGATTAAATTAGTTATTTCACCAACTGTAGCTGAAGGTTAAATTAATTCGTTACAAGCAGAAGCAAGAAACCACAAAGACTTGATTTTAAATGCTATAAATGTTTTAGAATCACTCTTTATAATGATGGGAATTGAATTAAATTTTTTGGGATAATATGTAATTTTGAATATGTGATTTTCGATATCACAAATACATTACTCTGAAAATTTATGGTTGTAAAGAGCATTTATTGTCTCATATTTTTCATTATTCATATGCCATACACACGTTATGGTTTTTTATTGTTTAGTGAAAGTTTTTCCTTGAAGACAAAAATGGAATCAGTAACAATTTCAAGAAAAATAATAATATTTACCGTAAAAAAATAATACTTGAAAAACATTGTAGCTGTAGCACATTACGACTGTCCTTTTAATTACTTGCATTCATTTGCATGAGACTTCAACGTAGATTCATTAGATATATAAACGTTATTTTATAAAATTGAAATCTCTGCATATATTTTTTTGTTTATAACACGCAGAATCTACAAACCAATGTAATATTATTTTTAGGAAACTTGACATACTATATTAGACATAACATAGTTCATCCATATTATAAAAAAATATATTAAATATTTAATTTTTATGAGCATTTTTAATAAATAATTTTTTAACTGCACATACATAACCGTTAACAGAATTTCATCTATATATAATTTATTATAGAAAAATATAAAGTTACCCTAATAGCACAGATTTCTGTAGAACATTCTCAGGGTATCACATGTATGTTCTGCGCCCCACAGGACATTGTCAAAATTTTAAAATTCAGACTAATATATGCGACAGAATGATTCGATTAGGCTCAAAAAATTCAATTCCTTGAGGATTTTTCTTTTTAATTAATTAGTGGCAATATAATAAACGTTCATTCGGAATAAAGCTTAAATACAAAAGCCATAATGTCATTATGCCTAAATGTAACGTGAATTTGGATGCGTTTATCGCATTTAGGCAATATTTGTCATTTTAGTTATAAATAAAACGTAAAGGAATGAAAAAAAAAAAGTTAAACATCATACTTCTAGTTTTAAATTTGTGTATTAGTCAATATTTTGTCAAGAAATTTAATTAATATTTGTAATACAAGGCAAAACAAAAATTGCATTTTGGTCATTTTTGTCGCATTTACAGTATCTAAAGCCTAAATACGGTGTTTAAGTGCCTAGTACCATAATGCATTTTGACACTTCAATTTAGCCTTCGACAGTTTTTAACACTCTCTAACAAAGTTCAGAAGTGTTTATGACTTCGGGTTGTTTGTGTGCCTTTCCGTGCCTTAGCTCCCGTAATTATTTATGGAATTTCTTGAAACTGTTATTCAATTTCACTATCGGATTTTCCCTATTGAAAATGAAGTAAATAAAATACCACCACTGGTTTGTGTATAGGAACAACAGAAAATTTTGCAAATAATTTCCTTCTATAAGAGTTATTTCTGTAAACTACATTTTAATAACTTTATTTTCCACAAATCTTAATAAAATTGAAACATTCAAGTTCACTATCGGATGTTCCTTATTGAAAATGAATTACATACTACCACTCGTTTCTCTACAGAATCATCCGAAATTATTTCAAAACATTGCGTTCTATAGTTCCATATTTTAATAATTCTACAGAAATATTAATAAAATTAAAATATGCTATTCATATGCAGAAAAGAATGCTTTCTGTAATATATACTACAATTAGCATTAAGTTTTGTAGGACCTCCACAAAAATAATCAGATATATCAAGGGCTATTTAAGGAAACAACAGGAATTGCATTGTCATTTTTATTAAGAATTTTAACTCTTTCCAGCAACGTTCAAGAGAGAATATGATTTGAATTAGTCCATCTATCAGTCTGACTGTTCGTTTGTCTATCTGTCCGTCTGTCCGTCTGCCCGCCTTCAACGTCCGTAAATATTTTCTTAAAAATAATACATGTTATTCAAGTTCACTGTGGAATGTTTTCTATTTCAATACATATAAACTGGATTTGTACAACTGGTTTGTAGTGAAGCTTACCTAAAAGAATGCCAGTGCATTGCATTTTAGGAGATACGTTTTTCTAAATCGCATTTAAATAACTTTCTAATGTAAAAATCATAATGAAACTAAGATTTGTTGTTAATATGATAAAATAATGCTTTGCACAGAATATAATATGCTTAGTGTTCATATTTACGTGCTACACTAAAATATTCAAATACATTAAAGGTTACAATTGGAAATTGATGGAATTGCATTTTTGTATGTCCTAAGCATTTTTAACGCTTTCCAAGAACGTTTCAGTGTGATTACGAATTCAGTTAGTCTGTCTGTCTGCCTTTTCCTCCTTCTGCCTATCGGTAATGTAATAAATTGGCCTAAGAACATTGAAGATTAAACGATGCATAAAGCACGTACAGTTGGAAAATGTTAATAATCAATGCGAATTGCATGATTTTTTCGTTTTTGCTTTAAAGAGATTTACGCGTCTTGGGTGCATTATGATTTGATATAAGGATTATTAATAAGCAGATTTTAAATGGTTCGGTTGTATTTGTTGTAGGAACAGGACACGGTTCTGTTTGGAGTGTAGATTGTTCTTGAAAACTATACATTTTTGTTAAGAAACTTTTAAAACATCCATTCATGGTTTGCAAAAATGGGAAATTTTGATCCCTAATCTTTGTCTAATATTCGGTTTGCCTGAATAGATATATCACATACTACTAGACTATAAATATTACAGCCTTTATTTGTATTCATATTTTACTACTGTGCTGTTAGGACATTTACACTGTAAAAAAAAAATGTAAAATCACGGTATATGACCGTATAATTTTAGGGGAAATGACCGTTTTGCTACCTAAGCGGTCATAATCCGTAAATTAATGTTTTGGAAGTATAATTTAGGAAATAACTGTATAATTTTACGGGAAATGACCGTTTTGCTAGCTAAACGGTCGTAGCCCGTAAATTGATGTTTCGAAAGTATAATTTTTTTAATTTTTACGAGAAAAAGCCGTTAATCTACGCAAATTGCTCCTATCTTTCACCAAACCATTTTCTTATGAGAAAATCTCTTCAAATGCTATCATTTCAGTAACATCAAGAGAGAATTCCATTTTTTTCCATTTTCAAACTGAAACTATGATTGTTATTTATACTAATTGATTGTGTTTAATTATGCACGCATGACGCATAGAAACACCCATTGGTTTTAATAAGCTATTGTTTTCTTAATTTAATTCAAAAAATTTCCATCTGTCTAAAACTGAGTAATTGATATTGATGAAATTGATTTTCTTTGTCTATTAACACGAAAACATTAAAAAAAAAAAATGCTAAAATGGTTTCTTGATTTGAAGCCAGATTTCTAAAACACAAACTACAACCTAATAATTGTTTTATCCACTAAAAGCATATTTTTAATTTTAGTTTTTTTTTTCTTTTGAAGCATACAGCATTTTAATTGCACTTAACCCTCTAGTTAAGCCTTAGAAAACGGAAAATTTTAATGTTGTTTCCACAATGCATTTTTTACAATATGCTAAAATAAAGTTTATTTCAATATGAAATGAATATGTAATTAACCATTTGAAGGTACAGTCGGTAACAAAAGTGTCCGAACACTAGCAAAAATTCCTATGTAAATAAAGTGCACTTCATACGGTTTTGTTAAATAAATCCTTATCGAATCATGTTCTTACACTGACTACGAACAAGATTCGACAAGGATTTATTTAACAAAACCGTATGAAGTGTACTTTTTTTTCATAGGAATTTTTGCTAGTGTTCGGACACTTGTTACCGACTGTAAGTCTTATGATTATTATGTATGATCTTCACTGTTAAAAAACAAAGCTGTTTTATCTGAATATGACCATCAGATATGTACATTACATCATATATAGCAGGTTCTGCTCTCGAAATACTTCAGTCCTTTCTTCATTCAATGGATTTGGATTTTGGGTATAACGCCGATTGACTGCTATGGGTCCTAGGCCAGAGGGGGAGTGCCCTCCATGGGGTCTTTCTAAAGGGTCCTAGACCGTATTTACTCAAGTTTCGAAGAAAACCACGGAAAATTCCGAACGGCTAAGCCGACGAGCGCGACCTGGGATCGAACCCGGCACCTTATGTCTGCCAGCTTTGAGCGCAGAACCGCTCGGCCGTTGGTGTGCTCCCTTCAATGGTATACAGCTTGAAAAAAAAAACACTTCTGCTATTCTAAAAAGTGCAAATACGCCTAACACTTCATAAACACAGTTTGAAATCGGCCTTATAATGAAAACCTGTTTGGATGAATAAGAATTAGGCTCTAGTTACTTCTTCTTTGCACCCTCTACTGAAAACATAAAGATCGAAAACCATGAAAAAAATCGTATTAATTGGAGATACAAATTCTCTGTATTTATGTAAAAGATTTATTATTATTATTCAAAGTTTATTCTGCGTCTCGGTTAATTTTCAGAGATCTCACATAGTTTTCAAAAGTTTCATTTTGTTTTTGTAAAAGGGTGAGAAATTCTCACCCATTATTTACCTCTAATGAGAATCTTGAAATAAAACTACCTCTTTAGTGCTAGTGTTTACGACTAAAAAAGGCCCACCAGCGGCTGAGCGGTTCTGCGCTCAAAGCTGGTAGACGTGAGGTACCGGGCTCTATCACAGGTCGCGCTCGTCGGCCTAGCTGTTCGGAGTTTTCCGTGGTTTCCTCCGAAACTTGTGTAAATACCGGCTAGGTGCCCTCAGAAAGACCCCTCGGAGGGCACTCCCCCTCAGGCCTAGGACATACAGCTGTCAATCGGCCTTATTCTCAAGTCCAATCCAGTCCGTTTACAAATAAAAATGATTTCGAAAATAGTTAGATTTTCTTTCACAAAATTCAGTATCGTAGTCTTTATAGGAAAAAAAAAAGCTTTTGTTTTTTCAATATGAGAATTGACTGACTTCTTAATTTTGTGAAAAATAGCAAATTTAGATTTTAAAGCAGTCTTAAAATAAAATAATTTTTATGCATAGTTTGAACGTTAACAATTTAATCACTGTAAGACATTTCTGTAAAAATAAAGCACTTTTTAAAACATAAATACAGCATAGGTTACTGTAAATTTTTATAGCTAGTTCTGTAAAAATAATTGAAGATTTGTTACTTCACATTCTACTGCATAGGCGTAGCCAGCTTCTCATGCGGGGGGGTGCCCAAATTTTAATTTGTGTATGTATGTGTACTGTGTATGTATATTCATAAAATTGTTATTAAAGAACTTAAAAGAACCGTTTAGAATACTTATAATAATAGTTATGATCCGAAAACAATATTTAAAAAAATAAAATTTTATGAAATAACATTTTTTTAAGAAGTATATTTTTACTTCCATTACCCTACTACCGTAGGTAATGGAAGTATTGTATTCGGTCAGAAAAATCCATATCGGGTTTTCACCTGATTTACACGTTTTAAGGTTCCCTGAGTCCAGAAAAGTGATTTTTGGCAATTGGTCAGTGTGTATGTATGTGTGTATGTATGTGGAGAATCTTCTGGCTATTATAGCTCAGAAACTAATAAAGATAGAGCTACGAAACTTTAGAATTGAAATATGTCTGGTGTACAGATGAAATTTCCAAATTTTGGTGAAAATTGAAAAACCGGAAGTGGGACCGTAAGTCCGTATCTCAAAAACGGCTCCAACGATTTTCTTCAAATTTGCTATATAAACACTCTATTAGATGTCCTTTCTAATGATATAGTTGGTTAGTTCAGGAAAATTGATAGGCCTCCTGTATAAATAGCTCAATTTCAGGTCTCCCAAGGGCGTTCCTTTTAAAACAGCTGTACGGATTTTTTTCAAACTCGCCATATTAACTCACTTTTAAATATCCTTTTGTATGTAATTATTGTTTTCCGGTTAATAATTGATTTTTTGTAAAAGTTGGTATCTCAAAAACGGCTCTAACGATTTTCTCTTTAGTTCACTTTTATTTTTTCTGATCGCATTATCTCTCAAAAATGCATTAAATATGTGTAATAGTGGGTAATGGAAGTCGTGTGATTGTTTCACACCAGATTTTTTTTTATTTTAATACTTAATTAATATGTGTTAATATTAAACAGTGTTGTAAAATCGATATAATTTTAAAAACATTGTGCGATATGTATCAGTATTCGAAAAGTGATACATGTCAGTATTCTTTCTTTCTTTCTTTCTTTTTCTTTCTTTTTTTTTTTTTTTTTTTTTTTTTTTCCGTTATATATTGAGAGTGATCTAACGACATTATGAAAAGTATCAATCATTTTAGCATGCGTCGACTCTGAGATTTCAAAAAATAATATTTATGATGTCTGGAAATATTGGCAATATTACCACATATCAGAAAATAATATCTTTGAATATTTTTTAAAGCGGGCCATTTTATATTATCCAATGTCATATTCTGGTATTGGCGATACCTTTGTCCTACCTGGAAATTATTGAAAGTAGAAAGACGCGGAAGAAACAAAAAGATGCGAAATAATCCAAGGATTCCGGCTTCAGCATATTCATCAGGGATGGACAACCCGAGGCCCGTCGTCATGTAGATTTTTGCGGCCCGCGAGGAGAATAACGATACATAAAGTTCGACAACTTTGTTTAACACATTAAAAAACTAATAAATTCGTTCTGACTTTTCGAAGTGAAAATACCTTTCGACGATTATGATAGCTAAAGAATCACATTGTTGTAATGAAATATTATTAGATATTATAATCATTCTTTTCATTATAGCTATTAAAGTATAGGTCATAAACTTTTTATGACATTATTATTAATTTATGAATAAAAATAATTTAAATTAATGGCTTCTGCTCCGAATTTTCACCCTCCCCTGCACCGAAAAAAAAAAAGCATATATATTATATAAACGATTAATACACTCACAAAAATATGTTATACACACACACACATATATATGGTGTGGTCCGCCTGAATAAAATAGATTTCCAGTGAGACCCATCAAGTATTTCAAAATATATCCATATAAAACTCAAAGTGCAAGCTAAGCGGCACAATGTACTTCTAAAAATATGTCCGCCTAAAACAGTGCAACTATTTGAAGCGTTTGGGCGTCAAAATACAACCAGCAACAGCGGGATAAGTTAGAAGAATGAAAAATCACATTAAATTGCTCAAAATATTTTTTAACCGTTTAATTTTTTTTTATTTTTTTTTATGAAACTGTATTTAAAAAAAAAAATGCAATTCGTTTTTTATTGAAAAATCATCTAAATCTAATGATTAGAAACTCACAAAAGATTTCCGATGCAGTACGGTATATAAGAGCTATTTTTTTTTATAAGTATGTTTTAATACTTTTATATTGCCCACATCATAACAAAATTGATATATATTATTATAATGTGCACAAAAGTAATTTCTTTGAGATAAAGTATGATTGTCGTAATAGATTAATTTATGAGTTCACAGAATGCTTTTACGTTACAAAATATAAATAAAAGTTGCTTTAAGTAGTTTTCTATAATTATATAAGAATGATTTTAGTACTGTGTATACAAATTTTAAATGATAATTTTAAATTTGTAAAAATTATGTGTATAATAATGATATAAATTTTAAATGTAATTTTAAACGATATCAAATTTTAATTGATATTATGACGCATATGTTCTGTTCAGTAAAGGCTAGTATTTATATAAAAAAATCTTAATAATACATTTTTTCAACTGTTACGTAACAGTCTCAGCATATCGGCTCATGGAATTAAGACTATTATTATTAAGAAGATTTGAAGTACTGAAAAATTAAGCACAAATAATCTAAAGAATATCATTATTGAACAAAATGAAAGACGATAAAATTAATTTTTATTTACAATGGTGTCTGTGAAAAAAGAACATTTTCTGAATAACAATAATATTAATATATATATATATGTATATATGCAACGCATTTAAATATAAATAAATGAAAATATTACTATAATTAATATCCAATTTAAAAATATTATTTTAACCTGATTTATAACTTGACTAAACAACAACAATACAAGCATAAAAAATTATCGCGAAGAAGTAACTATAAATACATAATATAAATAACTTAATATAAATACATAACTTAATCTGCATACTATTTGCAGCAAAAATGTATGTTAAAGAAATTTAGGTATGAAATATTGAATGCATTTATAAGAATAAAAGATAAAAAATTTAAAATATCGATGTAATTTTTAAAAATAGTTTCACTTATTTAAATCGATACGTGTAGTTTATTTTACCGTTTCGTTCATTGAAAATTAAAGTAAGATTTTAGTTTTAAAAACAGCCTAAAATTAGAAGTTTGTTTTTTAATCTTTTAATATATTATCTAATTGTAGTTTTCTTGGTTGAATTTCGGCAAAAATATCAATGACTTTTTCAACTGATATCTTTTTATCGTAATGTATGTGAATAAGAGCTAATGAGCTTTTCCTTTCATCTGTCATAGTAGCTCTATTGTAATTGTCTAACCTTCTTAAGCTGCTCGCTGAACGCTCGCATTCACAAGAGGTGACAGGTAATGTTGCAGCAATGCGGAGAAGAACGGAGATGTTAGGAAAAAAACATTCATCAACGCATTTCAATGCTGCAGCTATCGTCTTAGGGATATCTTCTTTTGCATATGTTTCAAAATGGGCTTTCCATCTCTTTATTTCTTGCCCCAAAAGCTCCGAGCTTGGAAGTTCATTGTGATACATTTCTACAAGATCTTGTAGTTCTTTTTCATCTTCTTTTAACAAAACTGGGGGAAATATTGATAAAAGTGACGTTACAATTTTTTCCAGTTCGGAAAATCTTGATTTTAAATTCAAGATGATGCTGTCGAGAAGTGGTATTGCTACATTTACTTTATAATGATTTAAAATTGTGTCGCATTCAATATTGTTTCTGTGCACTTGTCTTTGAGAAATACGTGGAACTGTTGGCTCGATATTATGTTTTTGTCCCAACAAGAGAGTTTTCTCATAAATAATTTGAAAACTTTCATCGACAGAACCTCGTTCTGTTATGTATAAATCAATGGTTTCATCGACCATTCTGTATGCTTCAACAATGTCTGTTGTTCGTCCTTGCAATTTTATAGTGATTCCCTCTAAATGAGACAAATACTGGTATGTTGTTATAAAAGTTATTAAAAACTGAAACGAAGTGATTGCATTCAGTATTGCTAAAGCATCTCTTTTGCACTGAGAGCTCCATGGAGTATCAAAGTATTTTTCATACTCCGATGTCCCATAAATGATGCTCTCGAGTACTTCTATTATATAACTATAACTTTGATAAAAATGCTGATAAGCAATATGTCTCATAGCCCATCTTGTTTTGCAAAGATCCAACAGAACTTTTCTTCTGCCTAAATCATTTTCCGTATGCTTTTTTACAACCTCCGAAAGAAACCCATTCCGCTTTGGACTGTTTAGGAAAAAAAGACACACATCCTTAAGCTTATCAAGCATGTTTCTTATTTCCATAATTTTACTAGATTGCGCTATTACAAGATTTAAGCAATGAGAGCTGCAGTGCACATAAATAGCTTTAGGAGCATATTCCTTTATCTTAGCTTGTACTCCCACTCTTTCTGATGACATGTTAGCTGCACCATCATAGCTTTGTCCTACAACATTTTTTATATCAAGCCCTAACCTATCAAGAGTTTGTACAATGTTTCGAGCAATAAATTCGCCCGTTATGCGGTCAATTTGAAGAAATTCTAAAAATTCTTCTCTAACATTTTTATCGCTGTCAATAAAGCGAATACAAAATGATAAAATTTCTACATTATGCGAAGTTACTTCATCAGCGATAATTGAAAAAAATTTTGCAGCTTTAATTTCTTCAATTATATCTTTTTGGATGATGCGATGACCTATGATATCAATTAATTCATTTTGGATAGTTGGGGAAATGTATGTAGCATTCCTCATTACAGGAGATTTTAAATGCTCGTTTAAATCTTCGTCATATAAAGATAGCATTTTTAATACTGCCAAAAAATTTCCTGGATTTTCTCGGCCTTCTAAATTTTCACAATGACCTCGCAATGCTATGCCTTGCTTACCACAAAGTATAATCGCTTGTATAATGTGGCGCAGAATCTTTCGGTTTTTTTGTATATTAACGTTTTTTTGACGATCTAGATGTACATCAATACAATTTTCCGGATTCTTTCTGCACCTAAGAAAATTACTTGCATGTAACACAGCATTTGAATGGTAGGCATTTTGCTGGTGGCTGTTTGCTTTTTCCTTCATTTTGGACCACTTTGTGAATGGCGAAGTAACAAAACTTTTTTTCGTTTCACGATGTTCAGCAAATAAACAACAGGGTAAGCAAAATGCTCCATCTTCATATTTACTATATACCATCCACTGATATGTATTCATCCATTCATATTGAAAACTTCTTTTCTTACCATCTCGCATTTGTGTTTTCGGAAATAAAAATGATTTTTCTGGCCTAAAATGATTAACTAAGATGTTATATTTTTCATCTTCGGACATACCAGAATTTTTCTTTTTAAATAAAATATATCCTATATCATTATCTGTTATTTGAGAAAACTTTGGATTTTCAAAACTGCTGTTTGAAGATGAAGCATCACAATTAGTATTCTCAAGAGTTACTTCGTTAAAGAGACCTTCAAAGAAAAGAAAATATAAAAACATCATTTGATAAAAATAATAGAATAAAGCTAAGTGTTTAAAAGTTCTGGAAATTTTGATAGAGAAAATTTAATTTGATTGATTTTTAATCGCATATTTTTACTTTTTGAAAATTAAATATTTAAAAAGAAATATTATGAAAGATACTTTTAATATCTTTCAAAGCAAATACTCTTTATTACTTTTTGTCTGTATATTGTTAACGGGCTTCTTCCCTGTCCTCACCGCTCTTCAACAAGGAAGGTTTCTCCCAGGACTTGTTCTGCTCACAAACTCCAGTAGGGGAATTATTACCTTGAGTGAGGTTTTGCTTTTCACTTATTAGGGGTATCAAAAGATTGCATAATACAAGATAGTGCCATAACAATATGGAAGCTCTTTATTGATCCCAAACTAAAACACGCAATATTTAATCTTATGTCGTCTCTTTAAATAAAATGTCAATTATCTGACTTTTTATTTTTGGTAACTTAATAAAAAATTACCGACATTCTCATGATGAAATGCATCATTTTGAACGTCACAAAAGACAAAAGCATTCGATAGCAAACTTACACAGTCATACAAAACGTCCATAATTATCAAAATTAATTACTTTTAATAAAAAAAAAAAAACTAAATGTTGATAAATGTATAAAGAAGGACATTTACTTTATTTTGGCAGCATCTGTATTTATATATATGGAAAAAGGGAATGACTGAATAAACAAAATTGACATTTTATCTATCTTACATATATCACTTAGGAAGATAAAAATAATTAGAAATTAATTATTCTGAATTTCTTAATGTAATGCAAGGCTGTAGTCAGAAAGATTTTCGTAGGAATTCAGACTTTAGTACATAATGTTGAGTGTTACACAAGTGGCATAAAACACAAATTCGACAAATCTTCATAATTTTGGAGGAAGGAGTAGGGGGGTTCAGCTCTTGGCTACGGCTTTGACAAAATGTTAATAACTTCAGGTATTATCTTAGGTATCAGACATCATTATCAGCAGTTTATTTCATGTACTATTTCTGCTTACGATATACACTTAATAAAGTTTACACAAAACAATTTTTCAAACTAAGGTTTATTTGTGCACTGATTTTATGCTTTTAGATTCCAGAATTTTTATTTTTTAGTTCGTTTGTTAAAAAATAAATAAAATAAATAATGCATATATATATATGTATATATATATATATATATATATTGCTTGATAATGACTCTCTTAAAAGAAGTTGACTTTGTTAAGCCAATTTTACAATTGGCTCTTGAAATATCAATTTCAATGTTAGAGTTGTATATCAATGGAAATAAAAAGATAATTAAAAAACATATAAATAAATAAACAATAATTAAAACACTATAATTTCATTATTCCTTTTTAAATATCCTAATTAATTTAATTTTTAATATACATCATCAACTGTTTATGGTATAGGGAACTTTGGTGTTTTATGTACAGCAAAGACCTGTGTTAACACATTTAAATAATAACTATTAAATTATTGAGAATCAAAAAAAATTTTTTATCAAAATTATTCTATTATTATTTATTTGTTTATTTTGGTTTATATGTGTGTGTGTGTGTCAAATGACAGTTCTAGACGTAAAGATTATTATTATTATTAAAAAGGCTCCTAAATTTTTAAAGAGTATTTTTAGCTAAATAATATTTCACAAAAATGTTTAAACAAAATTTAATATGCATGAAATTAGTACTTAAAACAATATATTAAAATTAATTGTTTCGCGTTAAAATCTCAAAAATGAATCTTTTTGTTAAAACTCAATTACTGCGTGTGATTTTATGTGTGTATATATATAGGGGAGACTGGGGCACAGTGGACCACCACTATTTAAATCTCTTAATATTTAATTCTTTTAGTTTATATTGAGACTCATAGATGACAGCATGGTACTACACATATATATGTATATATATATATCGTACTGATATGTTAATATGTTCAATATTGCGTGTAATAATTTAAGACATGCATAAGTACTAATAAGGCTAACGAACCATGAAAAATTAAAAGAAAAATGGCCTTTAAAGCTTTGAGCTTGAGCCCATTAATAAAACATTATCTATATTAATAAAATCAGAGTTTTGTCTGTAAATTTGTCGGAATCAAAAAATTTTGCGATATCTTCACGTTTTACACCCCATGAAAGCCGAAAATGACTTCAGAAAATTTTGCCTGTGTGTGTGTGTCTGTGTGTGTGTCATCATGTCCGAATGTCGCTTTTTTTTGTCCGGGCATCACTTGAAAACGGCTGGACGGAATTCAACGGCGCTTGGCAGGAATTTAGGTCTTCACCCAACTTAAAATTATATCTATCAACTTTTCAGAAATTCTCCCCCGTTTCCCCCCTAGGGGGTAAAAGACTAAAACACGTTTGTCCGGGCATCACTCGAGAACGGCTGGATGGAATTTAACGGCGCTTGGCAGAAACTTAGGTCTTCACCCAACTTGAAATTATATCTATAGAAATTTTCAAAATTATGATTAGTGTTTAAATTGTGGGTAAAAAACGCCTGCGCATGTGCCATAAATATTTTTTCACTAAAATGCTTTGAATGGAAAAATAAAATATAAAAATAATTTTTTAAGTTAAAGACTTTTGTATTCGCGTGATTCGCACTACAAATTATGAAAAGATTGAAATGAAGTGTTGCCATCTAAGTTTCATACTTTAGTTAATTTTAAAAAATCTAATTGTCGTATCGAAAAACTGTTTACACCCCAGGATTCAGAAAAATCACCTCTTTCATTTGGTACTGAATTTGTAATGATAGGTCTGATATTTCTAATTTATTTTTCCCTTTATCCGTTTTTCCGTTGCCACTTAAATTTCACACTTTAGTTATTTTTTAAAAATCTAATTGTCGCATCGAAAAACTGTTTGAACCCCTGGATTCAGCAAAATCGCCCCTTTCATTCGGTATCAATATTATAAATATAGGTCTGATATTTCTAATTTATTTTACCCTTTTTCCGTTTTCAACCCAGATTCGATATGGAACAGCTTTAGTATTGGATCCCTTTGGCAAAATTTGAAATTCGGCACTGAAGTAGCTCGGACGTTTCTCGCCAAGATCTTTGATTGCACAATTGAGATAGCCAATTCAGTTCATCGCAAAAATGGCTTAAAATATTTAAAGTCACCAAAGGGTTCCGATACTTAAGCTGTGCTTTTTGTATTTATTTATTTATAATACTGTCTATTAAAGACTTCTGTGGTCACGAAATTTGGTGCGTAAATTGTTTGTATGCATCCGGCACTTATTGTAACTGCATTTTACGAAATTTGAAATCCCCCCCCCCCCCTTCTCGGAGTCGGAGGGCAATAAACATGTGTAAAAACATGTTTTTCCGTTTGAATTCGCTTTGAATTACCTTAGAATGGCGAATTTTGGTGTGTGGATATTGATTAAGTGTACGCATTATGTACATTAGAGGGATTTTGCAAAACTTCGAACTCACCCGCTGAGGGTGGGGAAGTAAGAAGTGGGTAAGTTGTGCCGAAGACAGTGGGGACCCAGACTCCTAACATTGGGAGCGAGAAAACCTCTACCAATCACAGCGAGAACTTAGGTTATTAATAAAGATGTGGCATTTTGACAAATCATTTAAGTTTAACGTCCAGCGAAGCGGGCAAAGCCTGCTAGTAATCATTATAATGAGGCTACTACTCTTCGTACCCATACATCCTTAGAACGTCAATAACTGCGGAATACGGAACACATACACATCATGAGCTTTGTGGATATCAGTCATTAACATAGCTCTCTCTGTCTCTCTCTCTCTCTCTCTTTTTTTTTTTTTTTTTTAACATACAAACATAAAAGGTAACTGTGAAGTCGTTCCTTCACATATATGTGTTTTAATTATAACTTTAAATAAAGGCAATAAATAATTATTATATTTTCAATAAATTAAATAGCTAATAAAAATAGATAACTAAATTCTAAATTACTTTTATTTATTCGCTTTTGTCTATAATAAATATCTTAATTCTAATAATACTTTATCCCTTATGCTATTAATAAATCGCCTGAAAAAATAAAACATATTCCTTTTAAATGACATTCATAAGCTCTTCTAAATCATTTAATAAATAAAATATAAAATAATATTATTTCCAGTCATAAGCCGTTGGATACATAATTACATTTTCATTCTTTTAAATTGCGTATGTTTATTTATTCGAAGCTAAATTAAGCAATACATTTCCGTTCTGATATCATTAAAGGGTAATTTAGATTTTTTTTATCACAGGATGTGCAATAAATCCTAGTCTGAGTGTCTCCCTTAAATAACGGTCTTCTGGCGATAAAACTTGGCTTAAACTGCTGTAACGAACTTACTAAATTCAAAATATTTATATTAAATTATTCTACAAACAAAGGATTAGCTTTGGCTGGAAAGTTGGCACTGTTTTAATAATTTTGGCGTAATTCATCAGTCTGATCTTGATTCCAAGAGAGTCAACTTCAGAATTCGCTCTACAACTGTTGATTGAATAACATGTAACCTCGTAGCTCTCTCTCTCACCCCCTATCTTTTGCATTCTCGTAACTTATGGTCATGCTGAAATTCCACTATTAATGTACTGTTGATTTTTTATGAAAACTCTATAAAATAAAATAAATAGGTTTCACTGCGAACTATTAGTTCTTTTTGTTTCAACGGCCTTCTTTTTCAGCTATAAGGACCTGGACAATTAAATTGGAACTTTAACAGTAGAATCCCAGGATTTCTACCGGACAGTAACATTGTATGAAAATGATTTTAAATTAAACTATAGATTTATGTAAACTTTTTACGTATTTAATTTATAAATTAGGTAACTTTTTCACATTAATTAGGATTTTAGAGTTTTAAAATTCGGCAAAATAAACAAAATAAATAAATAAATAAAAATGAAACTGAGATTAGTGAGCATTTAAGCATAAAAAATGTAGTTTACATATCAAGTTGAAATTATCTAATGGTATTTTAATCTTTTATTACATGTTTTATGGCTGATGAAAGTCATGTTTTTATTCGAAACAGTTATCATATAAAATTCTTTGTTGTTTAACGAGTGTTTCTGTGATTTTATTGCTAATATACTGAAATATTTATTTACAATATTCAATTAAAGAATACTTGCATTTAATCGAATGTTTTTTAAAAATTATTATAAAAAAAAGAAAAAAAAACTGACGTGATTCTCCCCCTCCCCCCCCCTCTCCTCAGCCCGAAAAAAAGACAACTCTCCCCAATTTATATGTTGTTAATGGATATTAATGTATCCAAATTATTTTTGCGTCCTAGTAAAGGAACTGTAAGCTCCCAATAGCAAGTACTTATCTTTCTTTATGTGTTAAAAAATATAATATTATTAAAAAGGAATTTTAAATAAGTTGAATCCATAGACCGCAAAGTATAAAATATTACTTTGTATTCCGGTACATATATATACATAAAGTTATATACTACACCAATGTGAATCTGTCTTTATGAGAATAACCTACCCCATACTTATCAATATATATCTTAATCAAATGTAGAGTTTAAAAGTTACCATATTTCAAATAATTTAAATTTTTTATCTATAATAATGAAGATTTTTTCCTTGTATCTCTGTAAAACAACTGAAAGTCCTACACTCATCAAAATTTATATGAATTGCCGGACGGGGACTTACATCATACCTACCAATTTTCACCTCAATAAAGCATTTAGACGTTAATTAAAATAATTTGATTGCAAAAGCCATAATGAGAAACAGTTTTCCATTGTGTCCCGTCCCTGTGAAAACACTATACGTCCAATATTCTTAAAAACTTATGCAGTTTGTGCAACAGCGAGCTATAACATACCAACTTTTAATCGAATAAAGCATTTAGACGTTATTTGTTCACTCACACATATAATACACACACATACACGCATCCCCGTGAAATCGAAAATAAATAAATGAAGTAAAATAAATAAATAATTCAGGGATCTGAAAACGTAAAGATATACCAAACCTCAGTCAACTTTTTTCTTGATTACAATATTTTCCTTTCATAACGTATGTTCGAAAAGGGATAAATATATAAACGTAATGCTTTTCTGAAAATAATTCAGAATTCATAACGCGTAGAGCTAAATTATGAAAATCAAGATGATTTTTTCATCAATTTTATTTATGAGATTATAAAGTTAGACTATGTAGACCGTAAAATAAAAAATGCTATTGGGAAACAAAACGTTCATAATAGTATGATAATTTTTTAAGGAATACTTAACATTCTTTTTTTTTATTATACTTCTAGTTTTAAATAATAAAAAAAATGTCCAATGTCTGCATTCATTTAGTATTTTTACTTATTTTAGAAAGTTTAACTAAATAATATCATTTTCTTCTTCCTATCATTTTTATAATTTTTTTTTTCTGTACATAGTACGTTTTTTTTTTTTTTTTTTTCTTTCGTTTCACCTTTTGTAATGACTATTTATAATAAAAATGTTAAGTATATGAGGATTTATTATTTTTAGGTAAAGGAAATGTGTTTTTTATTTTAAAATTTTATCAAAGACAATGAAACGAAAAACAAATAATTGATTAAAAATAAAATAGAAATAACAAATTGAAAAAAAAAAAATAAAGTTCAGTTAATATATTAAAAAAAGAAAAAAAAAAGAAAAGAAAAAGAAAGAAAGAAAAAGAACCAAGAAAAAGAAATCTATATAATAGATGTTCGCATATTTTTTTCTTACCTTTATCGATGTCTGTAACTTCAGGAATATCTTTTTGCACTTCATCTTCTTCCAGCACTCTTTTGTTATTATTCAAAAAGTTATCTATACGTTGACACTTTTGGGCGGATGCTTCTAAAGCACTTTTTCTTTTCTCTGGACGTCCCATTATCTTTAAACTCTAGTCCAAATTTCCCCCCCAAAAAAACTGAATTTTTTTAACCATCTCAAAAGAAAAATCAAACTAATCCGAATTAATTGTAACAGTGTTGCCTAATTTTAAATACATCATATTCTTTTATAATATCGTCTGCAATAGTCATTCGATTTATTTTCAGTATTTATGCGTTTCTATAAACATCGTCTGCCAAAATTTTGAAATAAGCAGACGATAGTAAAATTTTTTATAATACATATGTATTTAAGCTATATCCTCGGGATGCATTAAAAATATACAGTGCATACGTATGCATTAAAAAAAAATATATATAAATATACTCCACCCCTTTTCAGGATCAGCTTCTTATTGTCCCAGATTTTCTCCATAGAATTTAATAAGGAAATGTTTTTACATATTAACAATTTCGAATTTTCTTTGGCTCTCGATGTTACAGAAAAGTGCATGTCTCTGCGTGAGCGGGGGGGTGCCCGGGCACCCAGGGCACCCCCCCTGGCTACGCGCATGTACTGTAAATCGTTTCAAAAAATTTTCCAGAAGTCTTTTGGTACGTATGACAAGATTTATCAACTAGTCAGTTCTGATGTTGACTTTATCTGTTTTTGTAAAGAAAAAGTCTCTGTGATCCCAACGGCGCGGTTGGCAAAGCGCTGGCCTCTAACGCAGGTAATCGTGATTTCGAATCCCGGGCTACCCAAGACGGTTTGCTTCGCATGAAAATTAATAAATTAGCTTCTGCGTGTAAAAAAATGAATAAGTTTTTTAGTGTTGTGGATTTCTCCCTTCACGCATGTGTAATAATTGCAATAAACTTTTTAAAAGCATTAGAGAAACTCAAACTTTAACTTTTAATTTTACGGTCAATGCTACTTTTTTTGCAGGTTGTTGTATGTTTCATCACAACGTAAAATTACTGGCGATACATCATTCATCGTCTAAATGTACTTTTACGGGCTTTGACTGGAATCTCTGCTGCCGGGCTTTGCCCGTAATTTTACTGCAGCATTTTTTACAGTGTAGCATTCGTTGTTAAGTCTTCATTAGTCCTTAATGAATCATCATTAGCAGGAATGGTAGATAGGTTTTCATTAGTCATCACTATATCATTGGCAGAATTGTCTTTAGTCATTATTAAATACTTAATTGCGAATTTTGGAGACATATTTTCTCCGTTCATTGAATGATAATTTTAATTGATATGTTTTTAGGCAGAAATTTACCCGTGTATTTCAACGTGAATATCTATATCATCATCAGCAGTAACACTGGTAGTTCAATTTGGAGAATACCTGCGATATAAAATTATTTATCACCATTTCATGATCTAATTATTCATTTTCGGCTTGAAATTTTTTAAAGCGTTGGAGAGAAATTTTGTCCCGATACTCGCAGAATTATAAGCAAAATGTCATTTTATTACACCATTTTAATCTTACAGTGACACAACATATTTTCTTTTACTGTGTCACATAATTTTTGTGTTTTTATCAAAGACAATTTTTTTTTTTTAAAATATAATTTTTATTTAAAATAATAGAGTAATATTTCTTAATTTACTTTTATTTATGTTAATTTCAATTAAGTGCTTACAAATTGCTTATGGTATAATTTATTATATAATGATTAATTATATTATGATATAATTTAACATGTAATTTATTGTTACAAAATAATATTAATATTTGAAACATTAAAATTTATGCCATTATTATGCCTCTATTATCATAACAGTGAAAAAAACCCATGGGTTTCAACTTGTACGGATTTTTAACACTAGTATTTCTTTGCAAACAATTTTATCATGTCTAATTATAGAAAACTGTTAAAAAAAAACTTATTGACAGCTACAAAATTCGATGTCCCCCCCCACGCACACACAAGAAAAAAAAAAAAAATACGCCATGCACTACATTCCAAACGTACTTTCAAATGCTCATTTTTTCCTGAATTGAACTCAAATTAAAAGTCATTATTTTTCTTTTAATTATTAAAAATACAAATATATTCATTTAATAATCATCGATTATTTCTATTTAAAAAATGCCACGGGAAATTTTTATTAGTTTATGAATTGAAATATTAATAATATTTATAAATATTATATTACAAGTAAAATGCTGTTGTAATTTACATATGATGTTATATGTACTATGTTGCTATAATTAACATTTCTGATAAATTGATGCGTGCACATACGCATCATTACATCTTCTAAATACTTTTTGATGTCACCCGCCCCCCAACAATGAGATACGTCAAGTACAATTTTACAAGTGTTATCAAAATTTTTAATATTTATGGCGTGAAATTGTGCTAATTTCACCCTTTTATGCAATTACTAGTTGTAATGAATTGATAATTATTATGAGGAAATCTCTAATTTCCACATGGTGATTTATTAATTTAATAAAATTCAGTTATTCACAATTTTTGCCTTTAAAAGTTTTCCTGTCTTAAACATTTTCTGCCTTCAAACGTAAAACAAATATTGCATAATATTATCTATACACATGTATTAAATAATACTCCGCATTTAAGGGAAATAATTTTTCGCAATTAGATCTATGAAGTAAAAGAGTACCTGAATCCGATAAAAATTTTTAAACACCTCTAATTCAATTGTGTCGACTTTTCGAATTCAAGCTTCCGGCAGATGCAAAAGGTATTTAATACCAAGATGTAAAAGTGGTCGCATGACCTTAATATATATAAATTGCAATCGCTATTTCAAGATTTTTTGGCAGAATTGGGAAAGAATTTAATGAACGATGTGATTAGAAATATAAAATTCTCCCAGATAGAACTTTTAAAATGCGGCCAAAAAAAAAAAAAAAAAAAAAAAAAAAACGCGGATGTAAAAGTTTTATTATGTTGCATTTGAATACAATTCTTACTTTAAGTTTGTTGGTCAAAGAACTTTTTAGCACTTATGGATTATCGCATTTGCGAACACTGACCTTACTGAGTCGATAATTTCTAATCCGAACCATCCCTGATCTCCATTATCATAATTTTAGTTTTAATTTATTAGCATGTTATAAAACTTAAACGTAAATTCTTATTAACGTCGCATAGATTCTTTCGAGTGATTTAACCTAAGAAAGATAACGAAAATTTATTTGCTTCTTTTTTCACCTTTCTTCTATAATTTTTTAAAGGATCAACATTATACATTCTAGTTTTTTTTTAATGTGTTGCACATAAATTAGATGGTTATACACAAATTCTTAAAGATTATTTTAACCTTGCAGTTATTCAACAACTTTAATTCTTAAAAATCTCATAACAAATGCCTTTAATAATGCAAAAACAACATTTTAGTAATAACAAGCTTTTCTTTTGTTTTTTTTTCTTTGATACTTTATAAGAATTTTCATATGGCACAATTTAACATCGGTTTTAAAATTACTTATAAAAAACAGTGAAACATTTCATATAAAGGTTTTAATTTTTTGTATGACTAATTCTTAAGAGCATTTAAATATTAAAATGAATATTTAACTTTTGTGGTACTGTAAAAATGTTCTGCGAACTTATTATGCTAATTTGTAGTTTACAACTATATATTCAATAACGAATTAAAATAATTGAAGATAATATCTTTTATTTGAACTCTTCTTAACTATTTAAAAGGTTTCAATCTAAAACTTAATTCTTTATTCGATTCAAATTCTAATCAATTAAAAGCTATAATTTGAACAATATAGAAAGAACGCAATAAAAATCCATTAGCTTTAATTACTTTTCATATTAATCACTTGTGCGTATAAAACATTCTCCATAATGCATACTTCATTTCTAATATCATATGTTGAAGCAATTTGTTTGAAGCACTTTATATTTACGACAAAAGCAAAATTAAATTAGTATCTAAATATCTAAACAAAAGTCTCTCTCTCTCTCTTTTCTTTTTTTTTTTGATAATAATCAGACATGGGAACAAATGATTTTCGAAGCTTAATTAATTAATTAAACTTAAGTATGCATTCTTAGGTTTCAGTAGAAGGAGATGCAAATTCAGTAGCAGCCATATTTGTAATAATTGTTTCACTAACAGTATTAATTGAAGTTTTTTTTCTCTTTTCTAACGATATTAAGAAATTGTGTAATATAATAAAAAGATGATTAATACTTATTTGTGTTAATTATTGCAATTAATCATGCCGCAAAAGATAATTAATATGTATTGTTCAAGATCACCACAAGCAAAAGCATTTGAGTGCAAATCAAAGAAATATTTTTTCTCGTAAATTATATTTACTTAAAACGATATCTCCTGTACCACTATATGCTGTTGGATAATTCAGCCTACATACGGTTATAATCTATTACTTAAAATTTGAAGTACTGTTTATTTACTGATGCGTGTCGTAAACAAACAGGAATGATTCTACTCCAAAAATGGGTGACTACTGGAAGCTATAAGATAGCGCTGTGAGATTGCAACTGACGTAAAGTTTCATTTTCTTTTCACATCTGTATTTTATTAAAATTGCAGAATACTTGACTCATATATTTTAGTGCGGATTAGACTGTGGTATGAAAACAAACATTACTACCTTTACAAACAGGAAAAAACAACACAAATGATAAGGTGTAAATATTTTAAAAATTAAAATATCTGTTATCCCTTTATGATTGAGGAAACAAAAATACACTAATTAATTTAACAATATTTAAAATAAATGGGTATAAAATATTGATTCAATATTATATTTACAAACTTGTTTGTCCTCACCGAGTAATTGATCGAGTGAGTTAGTGACTGATTCGTCATCGCCCAAACCAAACTCCTGCACCTAGAAGCACAAAACTTTGTCAAAACATTACTTCTGTGACTTAGACACCCACTAAGAAGCGATTTTAGAAAATTTGCCCTCCAAGGAGGGAAGGAGGGGCAAACAGGATGTCACAAAAGCCTTTATATCTCAAAGAAAAAAAAACAGATATCCCTACAATTTTTACTTAAAAATATAGCTAACACAAATACCTAAAAATAAGTTTCTGGAATTTTAGAAATTCGGTCCCTTAAGAGGGGGGGGGGGGACGAGATTTCACATGAACAAATCGTGATTTCGCATAATCCTTTATATTTTAAACAAACAACAACAACAAAAAGGGTATGCGTGAGATTTTTGCTTTAAAATATAGTTAACAAAATACTTAAAAACTAATTTCCGAAATTTTAGAAATTTGATCCTAAAAGGGGGAGGGGGAGGAAGGGGGCAAAACGTTATTTCACATAACCCTTTATATATATATATATATATATATATATATATATATATAAAAGATATCCGTACGATGTTCACTTTAAAATATAAGAAACATAAATGCCAAAAAGCATTTTTCGGAAAGTTTGGTATTCGGTGTGTATTCGGTGTGTGTGCGTGTGGGGAGTTGGATGAGGCAAGATGTATTTTCACGTAGGCCATAAAAATGATTTCCTTCATATCTCAAACAGAAGATGACAACAACAGTATGACTTTTGCTTTTAAATATAGCAAACACAAATACCTAAAAACCAATTTCTGGAATTTCAGAAATTCGCCCCCAAGAAGGAGGGGGGCAGAACTTGATTTCATATTACTCTTCATTTATACATATAAAAGAGTACATTCACTACTGAATCAACACTGCTGTGCCTATTGTGCGTGGGACTGGATCACGACTTTTGGTACGAAACTTGGTTCTAGAGCCCTGACACAGACTAAGACGGGGTTTTTCAACATTCCTCCCTTTCCTCCTGAGGGTGGTGGACGACAAAAACACATCTGAGAGCATAACTCGGCTTCAAATTGCTTTACGGGGAAGAAATTGCATATGGGGAGACTGGACTCAAAGTAAAAAATAAATAAATTAATAAAAATAAGTTTGTCGATTTTCGAATATTTGGTTTTAAGGTAGGAAGGGAAATTTTAATTTTTTCTGTGGGGATGGGGGATATGCGAAACCCGAATTTTACAGAAGAACGTTTCCAAAAATGTTACACAGAAGTTTAAATTGGCTGTATGTTTTATGAAGTAAAATTTCAAGAAACAATTAAGGATGATTTGTAATTTTCGATTTTATTTTTGAGGGGAAGGGGAAATTTATTATGAGGCAGATTCAAGAGCCCTCGTTTTACGTTAACTGTGCCCCGGGAAATCAAAAAACAGTTTTCCAAGCATAGCTCAGCCGCAGATTACCTCAGGATGACAAAATATAGAAACTTTGAAGAAAATTGTTAGAACTATTTTTGAGATACGGTTTTTAATGTCCCACTTCCAATTTTCCAATTTTCAAGAAAAGGAAATATCATCTGTACTCCAGACCTGTCTTAATTCTGAAGTTTAATCGGTCTATCTTTATTAGTTTTGGAGATGAGAGAGACAGATTATTCCCCCGTTGCTCATACACACATACGCACGCACTCATCAAGCGCCAAAAATAACTTTTTTGGACACAGGAGTTCTTTCAAGTATAAAACACGTGTAAACATTGCATTAATTTTTTTTACCAAATAAAACTGTTCCATCAACTACTACTTAATGAAAGTAAAAAAAATATATATATGGTGATCGTAATTATATTTGTCCTATTCAGGGCTCTCTGCAACCTTAACTAAAATGCGAATTGAGTCGAAAATGTGTATATAGACAATTCAAAGGATGCACCCTAAAATTCAGCCCCTCCCCCCCCCCCAAAAAAAAGAAAAAAAAAAGTTACAAAAATATTTTAGCTTGGGACGCAATACATCAAAATAGAAACAAATTTTTAAATACAAAAAAATCTCAACTCATTACAGACATTTTGCTTATTTGTTAAAGGCTGTTTATTGGTGTAAAGTACATTGTTCAATGTGGGGTATTATAACTTATTTGTGTGCTACCGATGAATACTCACAGATTAATAACCGACCTCAGCCGATCGTTAGTGATTTGTTGCACGTCACTAATTTGTTCACGTCAATCAGATTTTCATAAAACAGTTCCAAGATTACCACATTTGCTAGTAAACTAACAGCTATTGCAATTGACTAAATCTTACCCACTCGATCTCCTCCTTTTATACTTAGAACTTAAGCTGAATCTATCTACTTGCGTAAACCAGATTGTTTTTTTCTTTATTTGCAGTGCTGCAATTATACAGTGTGTTAAGAAATTATAAGACCACAAGCGTATTGGTGCATTTCTGAAGAAGAGAGCATAATATGCAAATTTTTAGTTGCGTATTTAAAATTGATAGGAAAACGCATCCTATACTAATTCCAACTTTTAAAATTAAATTAAATTTCATTAAAACTTATTCATTTTTTAAAAATGAAAGGACTATGACTGTTAAGAAATTATAAGACCACCTGAGAAAATTAGCATATTATACATGACGTCAAACTTAATATAAAGTGCATGCGTCTGTATTTCGTAAAAGCATTACCTAAGAAGCAAAGGCTTAAGTTTTGAATGTGTTATCTACGATTAATTTGACGATAACACGAGGTAAAGAATTATTGGAGTGCGAAGTGAGAAAATTTTTATTTTATAAAGGTTCTGGTAAATCTGAAAGAGATATTGCGAGGTTAATGGACCGTTCTAAAACTGCCATTCATAATGCCATAATTAGAAAAGATTATTCAAACAAAATAAAACGATCTGGTAGAAAAAATATTTTGACGGCACGTGATAATAGACAAATTTTTTGACTGTCAACTATAAAACGTCTTTCAACTCGGGAAATTTCGAAACGTTTCAGCAAGAAAACTTCACATGTAACAATCTGAAAGAGTCTTAAATTAAATATTAATACGAAATTTATGAAATTGAAGTAACAACCAAAGTTATTGAAATGCACTCGAGAAGAAAGATTAAAATGGGTTAAAAATGTCATGTCATGGAATGAGGAGTGGAAACAAAGTATATTTTCTGACGAAAAGAAATTTAACCTTGATGGCCCCGATGGTTACAAACACTATTGGCATGACTCGAGGAAGGAACCAAAAGAATGTTTCAGTCGACAAATGGGTGGATGATCAGTAATAATTTGGGGATCAGTAATAATTTGTCAACTATAAAACGTCTTTCAACTCGGGAAATTTCGAAACGTTTCAGCAAGAAAACTTCACATGTAACAATCTGAAAGAGTCTTAAATTAAATATTAATACGAAATTTATGAAATTGAAGTAACAACCAAAGTTATTGAAATGCACTCGAGAAGAAAGATTAAAATGGGTTAAAAATGTCATGTCATGGAATGAGGAGTGGAAACAAAGTATATTTTCTGACGAAAAGAAATTTAACCTTGATGGCCCCGATGGTTACAAACACTATTGGCATGACTCGAGGAAGGAACCAAAAGAATGTTTCAGTCGACAAATGGGTGGATGATCAGTAATAATTTGGGGAGCTTTCAGTTATGAGGGTTTGTGTGATTTACAGCGGATTTCGGGTCATATGAACTCTACACAATATCAGTCTATGCTATAGGATCATATGATACCGTTTGGACCTTTAGTAGGTGGTGCTAACTGGATGTTTCAACAGGACAATGCTGCTTGTCATACATCTAAATCCATAAAGGAGTGGTTTAAAAAAGAAAAAAATAATGCTTTGCCATGGCCAAGTCGAAGTCCAGACTTGAACCCCATGGAAAACCTATGAGGTATATTATCTTGCAAAGTTTATTCTGATAATAAACAATTCATCTGCCAATGAACTGGAAGTAGCCATTGTAAAAGAATGGTACAATATTTCTATAACTGAACTTAATCACCTGGTTACTTCAATGAAAAACAGAGTGTTTGAAGTCATCAGGAAAAATGGAGGACCAATATCATATTAATTTTTTATACAATTTTGTTTTTTGACAATTTGTTTTATATTTTCTTAACAAGTTATTTTTCACTTACTTCTAATATATATTTTAATTAAACATTTATTGCATTATACCAAGTTATTGCAAACTAATTATAAAAAAATATAGAGCAATATGTTATTTATGTATTTAAATTATGATTAGAATCTTTATTTTTCTTATAATTTACAAAGTTAAAGTGGTCTTATAATTTCTTAACGGACTGTAATACTTTGTACTGTCATAATTCTTCAAATTGTGAAAATAGCAGTTTTAAATGTCGTTAGGTTTGAAAATGTTAAAATAGACCAAAGTTGTTTATTGCATATTATTTCAAGCATTTTGACTGTAATGCACCACTAAGCGAATATACATATATATATTTTTGTTTGCCGAATCTTTTAGCACATTCTTTGAAATGTATAGTATCTACAAAGTTTCGACTAAATTTGCTTTTTAGTTACAGCTGAATAGTCCAAGTTTAATTACGATCACTTTATATGTATATAATGGGTGATTCCATGTCAAGTGTGGAACAATTAAGCTGAACTTTTACTAATATTTTTATAATTATACTACTTAAAGCTCAAAGTTTGAAAATTCATGACCAAGTGAAAGTTCTTTACTTATATGATTTTTTAAGCACAAAATGTTTTCCATTGTATTTTTTAATTATAATTTTTTTAATGAAATTATAGCTGTCACGTGTTGGACATAATTGTCCTGTTTTCCGTGGAATCATATATACACACATATACATATACGATTATGAAAATATATATACATATATATACATATATATAATATATATACATATATATATATATATATATATATACATATACGATTATGAAAATTGGATCCCTACTAAAAATGATCAGTAGAGATCAATAAAAAAAATTTGTACGTGGAAATGGCCAACGGATATCAATTGACATCCATAGAAATTAATATCCGTAGAGATGTTCGATCTAATATTTAAATTTATTTATTGATATTTAAATTATTTTGTTGATCTTCATAGTTTATAAATTAATAAATATATTTTTTTGAAGCGTCTGTTATATGAGGGAAATTAAGAAGCAAAAGAGAATACATGAAGAAAAATGAGGTTTTAATTTAATATTTGTAGGCATGGGTATCTTCACCTATATGTAAAGCACTTTTAGCACCATTTTTCATTTAATTTTTTTTTTCTAAAATTATTTGATTTGTTCATTTCTTTCAAAGCTTATTTTTTTTAGAAAATTTGAATTAATATCAGTTTTAAATTATTGCTTATATTAAAGTTATATAAAATTCGATTAATGATTTGATAATGAACATGCTACCTAAATTTTATGTTTATATGTTCTTTTGTTAAAAATTATGCACAAAAGAAGGAAACGAGAAAACATCTCATTCTTTAATATTCAATAACAGCGCACTTGAGCGATTCTTTCTTTGTAAAAGTATTGCCGATGAACATTGTAGGCTGGAATTATTCCGGATTGAGATCCCTCTATCGTATAATAATTCTTCTTTTTTTCTTATACAGAAAATTATCAAAAGTTTAAAAACCTTTTAATTATTTTAGATATTCTAAATAACTTCAACATTAAAAATATGAAAAGAAACTTACTAAACTGGATGTAATACACATACGTGCCTAGTACTCATAAAAATTTAATGTAGAATTACAATACACATAAATCAATTAGCATTTAATTTTTTTAAATACATTTATGGATTTTTTTACATTCCTGAAGATAAGTTTCAGGTGAAGTATACGAGTGTGTTCTACACGACTATACAATTAACAGTATAAATCTTTTTTTCAAAAATGGGCATTGCATTTATTATTACTTAATAAAATCATGTGGATAAAAAATTTGAAAAATAAAATCGATCGATTATTTTAATTATTATATCGTTGAGATCTTTTCATATGGCTTTTATTGAAGGCCATAAGTTCGCTTTCACTTATTATTTGATATGCCATAGAGTTAATGCGGTTGCTTGGAACGTTGTAGCTGATTTTTTCCGATACATCAAAAGATTTTTATATTATTTAAGTCAAAGAATCTGGCTATGTTAAAAAAAAAGTAAATCCTAGCAATTACAAGAAGGAATCCAACCATGCAGATCATTTAAACTAAACAACTTTTGTGTCCAAAAATTTAAATTTTGACTTCCAGGGCATGCGGCTACAAAAATATAAAAAAAGGAAAAAAATTCGATTTTCTTAACTATTATGATGTTGAAATATCCAAAATAATCCTTTTCTATTGCTTAAATCAACAGCTCTAAGCTGTGATTCAAAAGCCCATAATATCCCACAGAGTTAATCCAACTGCATAACAATGTAAATATTTTTTCTGCTACATACAAAACTTTGCATATTTCTTAAAGAATACCAGTCTCTCTAGCTTTAGGACAAAAGAAGACCTTTACTTGGCCTTTTCATTAATGACACCCCCTCCCGTAAATTTCCTACAATCTAAACACTCAGAGAAATTTAAATTCTTACTTCCAAGGCATGCAATATCGCAGTAACCTTTGTTGTTTTAGTCTCTCGATCATTTATGGTTTGACTTTTAAATGTAAGTATTTCGTTTTTCCCGATTTCTTAGTAGCATTATATGTAGATGCAGGAGGTACGAGTTACTTGTAAAATAATAGTTTTTCGTTGAGAAATTTGTTTGACAATAATCCTTTTCTGTTTGATTTGTTCATTTGAGGTTAGCCAGGTGACTCTTTCTTACTGTATGATATGTTACAGTTGAGAAAGTATAAAATAACTTAAAGAGTTCGCTCAAATATTTTATCTATTGCTCTTTGTTAAAGAATACATTTTTAGAAAAATAATATTTTGCCACTTTTTCTCTTTCTTTTAAGGCAGTTTTCGAGTCATAACATTAAACTTTATATATGTATATATTAAAAAAGAAAACTGGAATTAAGATAAAAATACAATTTAAAATTGAAAGTTTTTTTCAGATTTGAAAAATAAATAAACAAACAAGAAAAGTTATCATCATTTAGCTTTATGGGATTTTAATGATATTTTAACTTTTTACTAACAATGGCACTTTAAAGTCCCATTAGATTAAAAAGCGAATAAAATCAAATTTATGGAAGAAATGACAATGATTCATTTTAGAATAGAATATTATTTTACTTTACTTTAATCCCACTCAATGACGCAAGATACTAAATGAAGTGTCTTTAGTTCAAGCAAGTCTTGTTTTCTGTCATTCTGTCAAGTTTCTGACCACCATGTTTCAAGACCTTACATGTGTAATAATTAATTTATATATTACCTCAAGAATCTATCATCAGTCGAATAAAAAAAAAAAAAAAAAATCTGGTGTGAAACAACCACATGACTTCCATTACCCACTATTACACATATTATATGCTTTTTTTGGAGATAATGTGATCAGAAGATATGAAAGTGACCTAAAGAAGGAGAAACCTAACATTTTTATGGTAAGATAAACTTTATGTACACGTAAAGGCATATAAAACGAAGCTTAAATATAGCGAGATAAAAAAATAAGAAAAAATAAATAAATAAATGGTAGAGTTATTTTTTGGAACACCAGTTTTCGACATCTACCTAAACAGGGTAACTGTTAATTTTCCTTTAGTAACTACGTGATACATAAGAAAGAAATGATGGATTTACATGACAATTTTCAAGAAAATCGTTAAAGCCGTTTTTGAGATACCAACTTTTACCAAAACTCAATTATTGACAGGAAAACAATAATTACATAGATATAAACAATAATTACTAGAATAATATTTAATGCTCAATAAAAAATGTAACTTTTTTGTTTATTAACTTAAGTTGATGAAATTTTAACGGGAAGCTAGTCTTGTGTTATCCAGGCTGTATATTAATTTCTCTGTTCGTGAGGAAAAATTCGAAAATGCAGACAGACAAACAAACAGAGACTCACAGATATTAATAATATAAGAAATTGAAGTAATAATATAGAGACTATTTTATATGAATACTGTTGTAATATTATATCACTTTCATGATTAAATCATTACCTGTATGAAGTCACAACCTTATATTTAGATTATTAAAATAATTCAATGTGTAATAAAAACAGCTCTAAATAATCAAATTTCTTCTTTGAATGTAGATAATTTCAAGGTTTCATTAAATACACCAAAGAGAAAATATTGATCTTGACGGATACGTTAGAAAACTAAACTGCTAATTTTCAAAGAGAAGTCAAGAAAAGTAACGATTTATTCTGCCTACTTAATGCAAATGCGTCCCTCCAAAAGATAATCTCTGACTTCTTGTCTTTCGTGCCGGTAATTAAGTGAAAAATTGAACCAAGGGAAACATTAGAGTTAAAATTTCAAAAGTTTTGAGAAAATGGTTCATTTAAGATTATTTCTTGGAAGTTTATTTTAATGCACACAATTACGCAAACATTTGAAATTGAGTAAATTTAGTTATTGATTATTTAAAACTCCTATTTAAAAGCAGATTTTAGTTTTCGTTGATCATATTTCACAGATCACTTTTATATATAAATGTGATGTAAATTTTCGTATATTCTAAATATATATACAAAAAAAAAAAAAAAAAAAAAAAATAGAATGCTTATCACTTATCAAAATTAAATTTAATCTAGCAAAAAATAAGTATAAAATAGACATTTAAATGAACGTGTAACCTTTCTTAGCCTTTAAAATATACATAGCATTTGATATTCACTTAATTCAAACCATTACTAAACTGAATTATTAAAAAGCTTACAGTGATGATGGTTTAAATAGAGTCAAAATATTAGAATATTTAAACAAAAAATAATTCATAAATAAAATAAATAAAATTTAATAAAAATTAAAATAAAATAAAAAAACAATATATTAATACTTTGTCGCGTCATCTTTTGATAGAATTACAGCTCTAATCCTTTCAGGCATGGATTCCACCAGCTGTTTACATTCATCGTTACTGATACTGTTCCATGCACTCATTAGTGCAAGCAATGGGTTCAATTTTGTTGGTGGGAACTGTGTACTGAACATTTTTCTTTAGATAATGCCACAAATTCTCGATCGGATTTAGATCCGGAGAGTTACTTGGCCTGTTTAATACTGAAATCCCTCTTTCTGTTAGCCATTTACGAGTCAATTTCGAAGTATGACACGAAGCAGAATCTTGTTGAAAGATAAACGCGTCTTTACATAAATCCTCAGAGGAAGGTATCATGTAATGCTTCAGTATATCTCGATACACTGCAGAATTTACACGTTGTTTAAAAATACATAATTATCCTTTTCCAGAAGCACTCATGTATCCCCATACCATGGCGGATGTCGCAAATTTGACGGAACACCTTATACAAGATTTTTCAAAAGCTTCATCTTTTAAATGCCAAACCCGAACATCTCCTCCGTCAACAGATATTTGAAATAACGATTCATCACTGAATAAAACACTTCCCCAGTCTTGTTTCCCCCAGAAGAGCTTCTCTTTGCACCAGAGTAGAGCCCTCGATTTACACCAGAGGAGTCGTCCACGTCTCTGTTTTATGTACAGCTTTGGCTTTCCTCTGGGGACCCGCGATTGAAACTCCAATTTATGCAATTGCCTAAGCGTAGTTGACTTTGACACGGCAACTCCAGATTCTTTCCAACACTTATTGTAATAAGAAAGACTTTTAAAGTGATTATTTTGGACGATTCGCTTTAATTTGCGTTCATCTCTGGCAGTCGTTACAAGATTTCTACCACATTTACTCCGTTTATTTTTTAGTTGGCCGGTTCTGTTGCTTTTTTCCTGCTTTAAACAATGATACAATACACGTTTTCGTTGTTTCAGAAATATCACGTTGACTATCCATCTTAAGCGAAAGATTAGCTTTAGATCTTCCGAACGCCAAGCTTTATACTTGCCGCTACCTACCGGCTTACAGATATGCAAATTTTCCACTGCTTTTTAAATTTATCTATTGAATGAATTGATTATTCTAATTTTATGACCCATATAAAAAGTCAACATAATTTTTAAATGTGTTAAAGACCCTTAAATTATTAAAATAATATCTATATAGTTGTTAAAAATTGTTTTGCCAATTCCTGAGTAACATACGTCACTTTTTTAATTTACATACGTTCGTTTTACACGACGCATTGCCAAGTGCTGTTTAGAAAATACTGTTATTCTATTATTTTTAATCTGGGTTGTATATATACATGAAATCGTAGAAAAACATTTTAATGTAACGAAATATGTTTATGACCTTTGAATTATAACTTAAATTCACATACAATACTATACGTTTTCCTTAAATTTTTATATATAGTCGGAAGCAAAATTATTGAAGAACTAGCAATAATTCCTACTTAAAAGGTGGGAGCCTAATACTGTTCTGTTTATATCTTAGTCTTATAATGTTTATACAAAAAAAAAGTTGATGATAAATATTAACCACCAAACTTAATTAAAAAAAAAATAATAATAAAAAAATAAATAAAATAAAAGAAGAAAGAAAAACGTTGATGCGTGCTTCAATAATTTTGCTGCCGTTTGTACGTCTTTTTAACGCATAAGTATTTTTTTCTAATTGAAACGCACGAGAAATCTTTGATTATATTATTCTTTCCCTAATGTAATAAAGGTCTACAATAGCATATTACGTCTTTCTGCGGATTCGGCTTCCTTCCAACTTGCAAATAAATGTAACGTTTGGAACACTTGTGTCGCATACTTTGTTTCAAAGTATTATGCAATTTTTTCTGAACTTCCCAACAACTCATTCGGCGAAGTTTGGCATGTACTAAGAACCATTTGAATTACATCTGTCTCGTAACCTATTTAAAAAATCATATGCATTTATATATAATATAATTACGTTTTTCCTAATGCCGTGAATTCGGCTGCCATAAGAAATGTAGCACCATCAAGGATGAATCCGAGTCTTCGTTTCATCTCTAACACGTAATCTAAAAAGAACCTCGCTCTTATAGGCTCTCACTCAATCCATTTAAATTTCATTGCTAATAGTAGATCTTGATTTTAAATGGTCACCTATAATAGCTAATTATATCTAAAAAAAAAAAATGTCTAATAAATATGCCGTATTTAATCACCAAATAATGCTGTCTTCTTCGATGATTGCTGAGTGTTTTGTGGCACACTTTTGCATGTACTTTATTATATTTTTAGAAATTATCCTCAGTTAATCGTCACTATTTCTTGCAAAATAACTTCAGTTGTAAAATATCTTTTTCAGAATAAACAATAACGAAATATTTTGTGGTTCTCATAGATTTTAAACACTTTCCAACGGTTGCATTATTTAACATTCAATGTTTATTGCCTCTGTGATGACATGTTAAAAAACGTTTTGTTTTTAATTAAGAAGAAAGAAGATTTGCAAAAGTCATATTTATGTCTTTATCTTTATTTAAAGAAAATATATGTAACAGATTGGTTTTGTGTAGTTCTCATGCACTATACCTTTGTAGTATAGTGTCTAAATACAGCAAGTTTATAAAAGTTTATTTTGTTTTACCTATGAAGGAAAATGTTTCACAAAAGCATATTTACAGCTTTAAAGCTTTAAGAGAAAGCATTAAAAAATATTTTTAATTAACACTGTTTAAACATTGCTTGCGCACCATAGGACCTACTAAAAAATCTTCAGAATACTGTAAAAATACATTGAACAATTTCTTCGTAATAAATCTGAATAAAATTTAGGGGTCTGAAAAGCAATTAATTACGCTAACCATGCCTTTTTTTAGAGGAAAAATGTCTTTCTGTATCTTAAAATTATGTATTAATTTCAATGTTATATGTAGAGTAAAGATATCAAAAGGTACTTTAAAAATGTAATTATTATAGGCCGTTATACACCGGAAATCTTTTGCGAGTTCCTATACCAAACCATTTACGCTATTTATACCATTTTCAATAGCGAACATGCCATAGTAAATTTGAATAACATAAATTAATTTCAAGGCATTCTATAAATATTAACCGGAAATAGAACGAGGAGAGACAGACAGGTAGATTAATTGAAGTCATAATCACTCTTAAACATCACTGGTAAGTGCGAAAGATACTTAGCACAAACGAAAATTTAATTCTAGCAATATCCGTTTATAATCCTTAGTGTATTTGAATATTTTTGTATAGCTCTTTAAATCTTAATGCTTATCATATCATTTGCTACACAGACAACACAATGACATCATAAAGAAATCCAAAGGATGTCATTCTCACGATAACCTGATATCGTCTGGACAACAGAAATGCTTTTTTTTTTCATTTGGAGGATGTCTTCTGGATGTCAAAATAGCACACCTGTAGATATTCTAAGGATGTATTTATATGATTCTTATCAGACAACAACAAGAGGTATGTAGACATCTTCTGGATGTCTACTGACATACCTAAACTATCCAGAGGATAGTATATTCATGATAATACGACATCCTGTGGATGGCAAAAACTATTCTACAGACTGTGAAAAAATATCCTCTGATTAGGTGGCATCTCCATAGTGAAACTATAACAAACTTTAAAGCTTTCAGTATGAATGTCTAAATTTTACATCGCTAAAATTTTACTATTAACATGAAGCCAAATTTTATTAATCAACATGTAGTGAATTTGAAGTATAGGAACTTTTCAAAACAAAATAAAAATGAGAACATTTACTTTATCTATATCTTTTTTAGATTTTCGAGAAAAAAAAAAAAAAAAAAAAAAAACAGGCACAAGTTTTTATTTTCTATCTTGAAATGCAGTGGCGGCCAAACGTAACACTTATCTCTTTCTCCCGCGCAAGATTGCACGTGAAAAGACCCATTGGGAAAAAAAAAAAAAAAAAAAAAAACTTTTTATCTAAACAAAAAAAGTATGAAAATTTAACTATACAAAATAGAACGATTATAATGGTGCTACCAGGAAACGTTCTGAAATATTTAAATAGAAAAGTTAATTTTTGCTTTATAGGCTCAACAATACGTGTGTCGTAATCTCCCATGGGAATTAATTGCACCAGCCAAGATAAGGTAATTTCTGTGTTGATGCATCAAATATCTTGTATGTGAAACTATAAAATTGCAGTCTGATTTTAAGGACTAAGAATCTGAGCTGTTTGTTATTGAAAATAAATATTTGCCAATTAACTGTGATAAATTATTATTCTTTCTTGAACTTAAAATTAAAAATATGCGTTGAGCTATATAACCATACATAAAATCAGCGAGATATAAATTAAAACGATTTTATGAAAACAAGAAAAATACATTTTAATTGAAATACAATTTTCGCATGAAAAAAAAAAAAAAAAAAAAAAAAAAAAAAAAAAAACGAATAATTCTTAAATATAACTAAACTTATCTTTTAAAGAAAATATTGACAGATTTTTTTTTTTTTTTCCTAATCAATATATTTCACAAAAATTTGACACCGTATTGGAACTTTTTAAAACTTCACATAAGACTGCTAACAGTTTCTAAACGTGTATGAGAAATTCAATTCCTTAAACTAAAAGCTTAAATAATTCAATACTTATCACCGATTCGAAGTCGAAACTTAATTTGAAAGTTAATGAAAAACCTTTTAGTGAAAGGGTTTCTGTATCAGCTGTTAGAATTGAGGTAAAAGAAATCAATCTTTTTTCAAAGAGAAAAATCAAATAAAGACTTCTGTCAGAAAAGTGATATGCATCTATTAGTCAGGAGACACATTTCATAAATATATTTATGTTAGAAAACCGAATAGTTGACATTTTCTTAGTTATTTTTATGCTGCAACTTTAGAGAAGAATTCGACTTTTTAAATTTCTAGAAAATTTGATTATTTTGTTTACAGAAATGTAATTTTAGCTTAAGTGGAATGTGAAACACACTGAAATAAATATCTTTAAAACTTTTAAGTGCTTCAACATGCTTCAGTTTACATATAATTGAAAAAAAAAGGTTAATTATATAAAGTTGTGTAAACGAATTATAAAAAATGCACTCACTTTAGCCTTTTATGGCTTTATAGTTCTGGTAAATTAAATCTCAAAATATGCAACTGTATATTAAAAGAAACGAAACATGTTTCAAAATGTATTTTTGACTACATACTTGATATATAATTATTTGTCAAATAACTGTTTTAAAATGAACGATATTTATTTATTTATAAGATTCTGTTTTATTCAGATTTTGTTCTTTACCTTAAAAAGTTAAAAAAGTGTATCTTGATTCCTTTCTTTTTCTTTTTTTAAGGGGAATTGACGCTTTTGACAGCTCCACTAAAAGTTTACATTTCCATTTAATATTTATAAGTTAAATTATATTAAGTTCGTTAAATAAAATTATAAATTAAATTATATTAGGTTCGTTAAATAAAATATATATTCAGGCCACAATTCTTATGGTTTTTGATATATTTCTTAAAAAGATTTGAAATTTTTAAATTGCGTTTAATCAGTTAGCATTTTTTTTATGAATTCATGTTCTTCAAAATGATAAAACATCTCCAGATATTTGAGAAAAGACTTTTTTTTTTTTGGACGTTAATTAGAAAATACCTAAAAGATTTAAGGATGGGTTTTGCAATATCTTTAAAAGAAAAAAAATATTAAAAATAAAAATCTAACAAAAATCCTATTATTTTTTTTATTTATTTTTTAATTTTTTTTCTACATAGACAAGCATTTTATAATATTTTTGAAACTAATTAATAAATTTCAAAACGCATCCCTAATTCTTTTAAATAAAATCTAATTAAAAAAAAGAAGTCTTTTTTAAAATATCTGTAGAAATTTTAGCATTTTGAAGATCATGAATTCATAAAAAAATACAAACTGATTTAATGCAATTTAAAGATTTCAAATCTGTAAAAAAAAATGTCAAAAACCATAAGAATTGTTGCCTTAATAAAGATTCAGTGGTTTTCAAATTTAAGAACAATAGAAGAAATGCCGGGTTGTACAATTGAAAGAGAATGATAAATAAAAGGATGTTTTCATTTTCTTGATATTTAATTATCATACTAATATTACAACACTCTTATGTACAAATATTTACTGGAAGAATTTTTAAGGAACATAGTTCCAATTCTAACCATTTACTCTCATAGTGAGGGATCGAAAAACCAGTCAAAGACTAAAAATCTAAAACTGATACATTAATTATCTGTTGCCTAAGTATAAAGAGATAAAGGCATATAGGGTAGGTGCTCCAGTGTTTGGCATGCTCCAGTAATTTGCATCTTTCCCGAAATAATTAACGAATAAGTATAAAAATAAAAGCACATGTTTTACATATGAGAATTTTAACATAAAATGTCAAGCACTGGAGCATAGGGTGGCAATAACTGGTAAAATGAAAAACTAGCACTGTCAAACACTGGAGCATAGGATGCTAATTACTGGTAAAATGAAAAAATGGCAGTGTCAATTACTGGAACATTGAGTAGGTGTAAAATAAAAACTCATAAAAAAATAATAATTATCAAATGTTTATATTTTGACATATATGTGGTTCTGAAAGTTTCTCATACATTATATATTAACTTAAGATTTCTAAAAATAGTTTCTGATGACTAAAACATTAAAAACATTCGAAATTGCTCTAAAAGTGCCAATCACTGTAGCACTTACCCTAAGTTCTTTTTCTTTCTTTCTTTCTTTTCTTTTCTTTTCTTTTCTTTTTTTTTTTCATTAGCGGCGACAAAAGGGAAGACTGACTGTACTGTGCTCTATTCATTATAATATATAATCTATTTGAAAGAATGTTTTGCTGTTACCAGCAGAAAATACATATTTATTTCCTGCTAATTCTGCTATATAAAAGCAATATCAGAAAATGTTTGTAAAACACTAGACATGTAATTTCAAATATATGTGTTTCGCAACTTTTATACTTTTTCATAAAATTTCCATTGAAACTTTTCTATCGCTACCGAAATAACTATTTCCTAGCTATCATTTTAGATGTCCAGACATAAATACATAACTTTTCTTTTTCTCTAAGCATACTTATAAAAATAAATAATAAATTTAATAAAACTAATGTAACTTTTAAAATGAGATAAAAAATACATAAATTTAAAACTTTAAAATACATTTTAATTAAAAACATTCAAAAACAAGACAGACGTTTCGGCTAGAACACTAGCCCTCCTCAGTGTCAAACATACAAGCACAAACAACATTTACAAAATTCATAATACATCACAGCAAGATTAAATATTCAGGAGGAATAGCTTTAGCCTCGTTCAAGGCAGAATGTTGCATTTTGGTAAAAGCGCCCTCTAGAAAAATACGGGATTCATAGATATTTATATTAGAAGCTAAAATTTAAAAGTTTTCAAAATCCGGAATATGATCACTATTGAGAGAATGGATTACGAGTTTTGATTTTAAATCTCCTGTTTTATATGAGCGTTTATGTTCCTTTAATCTATCTAATAGTGATCATATTCCGGATTTTGAAAACTTTAAAATTTTAGCTTCTAATATAAATATCTATGAATCCCGTATTTTTCTAGAGGGCGCTTTTACCAAAATGCAACATTCTGCCTTGAACGAGGCTAAAGCTATTCCTCCTGAATATTTAATCTTGCTGTGATGTATTATGAATTTTGTAAATGTTGTTTGTGCTTGTATGTTTGACACTGAGGAGGGCTAGTGTTCTAGCCGAAACGTCTGTCTTGTTTTTTAATGTTTTTAATTAAAATGTATTTTAAAGTTTTAAATTTATGTATTTTTTATCTCATTTTAAAAGTTACATTGGTTTTAATATATTAATGAGACGTATAAATTATGTTTAATTTTATTAAAATAAATTTAATAAATGAATAATAAATAAATAATCAAATAAATAATTAAAACTGATGAATGGGTGAATTATTTTGTAATTAAAATTATCTTTCTGATAATTTTGATTACAGCAGACATTCAAAAGATTTACGAGAAAGAATAATTTGGTAAAATTTTCATGGAATTGAAGGATTCACTAATTCCTAACTTACCATTCTCCTTACGTCACTATAGAAATTCGAACACAAGAAATTCTCATATCATGCAAAATAACATGAGTCATTTTCATTCATCATTGCTAAGAAGAATACATAATAATCCTCAAACAACTACATTTTTAATGAAATATCAATATATAAAGTAGGGATTTTAAAAAACCTCAACATTAATTCTTAGTAGCTTCGTTTCCAACAGTACACTTTTATTTTTATATTACAAATATTATATATTATTTAACAAATTTAGTTAGCTTTTTACAAAAAGAGAAACTTGATTTGGAATAAAAAATATTTTTTTCTATAATATAAAACGGATTACCAAAAATACAAAATAACTTAATACTGGTGAAACATAAAACAACAAATACATTGTGATAAATGACAAAGGAGAATGCATTTTATCTTCTTTTCTATACTTCCCTACATGATACAGAAACTGCAGGAAGTGAAACAAATGTTGCAAATAATAGTTTTAGATGAAAAAGTTATTTATTTATTCACTTGTTTCCATTTGTCTGTTCTTTTCAAAGCATGTAGCTTTGTAAAATGTGTAAATTGATGAATAAAGTATAAAAATAAAGCATGGTTATTATTTTACGAACGTTTTAAAGAAATAATAAATTTTCTTTAAATCTCAGTTTTGTAAATTATGGTGCCATATGGTTTGTAACTAATAATACATTTTTGCGAAAAATTAAGGATACAACAATGGTCCTTTTAACACAAACTACCTTAAATGTATTTATACGTTATATTTTATGCGTCTTGATAATTTGGATTTTAATTAGATAACTATTTCTAATGACAGATATAGATGGGTTTAAATGAATTTGGTATAATAGGCTTTGAAAAAATGGAGAATTATTAAACATTATTTTTCATTACATTTCTCATTAAAATAATTTCAAAATAGGGTTTAATACCCTTAAGCATTGTGAAAATGAGCAGTTCTATGGACTAGAAAAAAAGTAATTTCTTGATTTCTCGTTTATGTTTATTTATTTATTTATTTTTTGTCAATTTTGATTATCGTTCTATGAAGTCAAGAATTCATTTCAGATGTTCACAATGCTATTTGAATATACATTGCTGTTTGTAAAAAAATGCAACACCAAGGAGGAATGAAAACATCATAATGATATTTATTGGGCACATATATTATAGTAAGACGAACAGTTGATCAAAATTTCTGGAGTAACATGTGCTGAGAAAACGGTGCATAAAGCAGCGACATCTGTGAGAAATAACAGCACTTATCTGTCTAGGCATTGAATCAAACAGCGATTGGATGACATGTAAGGGTAAAGCACTTCATGAAGCTTCAACACGATGCCACAATTCATCGATCGTAGTTACTGGTGACTGGTGGGGGGGGCAGTCGCTTTTCCACGATTAAACAGTCATTTTCATTGGTACGAGATCAGGAGAATGCGCTGACCAGAGCAACGGTTGAACACATTATGTATTAAGGAAGGTCCGGACTATACTGACAACTTGCGGTCGTGCATTATCCTGCTTAAATGTGACGCTGCGGAGGCCTTGAATATAGAGAGGAGGTGCGGGCGTTAACTCACCAGAAATTTAATGACCGCATTTCAGAGTGCCGGGAATCCGAACAAGATGTAATCGAGACGTGTATCCAATGGGACCCCATACTATCACTGCATGTGGTGGACAGTGTGATGATGTCGAATCCCAGCTGGCATTGTGCATTATTGAAAATGCCGTTAAATGCGGATAAGGCAATCTTGATTTTATAAACAGGATTGTCATTTGTCTAAAAGGCGACTTCACGCCATTCTTGCGTCTAGGTTCGTCATTAATCGCACATTAAAGGCGCCCGTGTCAGCGATGCAGTTTTGAGGATAATCAAAATTTTGGTAGCTGCATACTGGGTCACCACCTGGAGCAAAGGTATGTGTTACCATTGGATATACGTCTCGATCACCTCTTGTTCCCGCCACTCTGAATACATTACATTTCTGACGAGTTAAGGCCCTTCGCTGGGCCCTAAATTCAAGGCCTACGAAACGCAATACTTAAGCAGGACAATGCACGACCGCAAGTTGTAAATATTGTCCGGATCATCCTTGATGCAGGATATGTTCGACTGTTGCTCTGGCCAGTGTGTTCTCCTGATCTTGCACCAATGAAAATGACTGCATAATTGTTGAAAAGCGACTGGCCCCCACCGTTCACCAGTAACTACGATCGATGAATTATGACATCGTGATGAAACTTCATGAAGTGCTTTACCCGTACATGTCATCCAATCGCTGTTTGATTCAATGCCTAGGCAGATAAGTGAAGTTATTGCTCACAGATGTCGCTGCTTTATGTACTGTTTTCTCAGTACATATTACTCCCAATTTCCTGAAATTTTAATCAATTGTTCTTCTTACTATAATGTATGAGCCCAATAAATATCATTATGATATTCGCATTTCTTCACGGTGTTGCATTTTTTACAAACAGCAGTTTATAAGTGTATCATCACGGATAAGATAATTTCATGACATAGATAAAGTAGGATAAAGTAGGATATCCTCTAGGATATAAACTAGGATATCCTCTCTGAACTCTTTGAAGTTTTGAAGAATATCCTGACTTATCATTGCGCTCCTTACTGTGAAATCTATAACCATCATTTTTTGTTAGTCCCAGAAAATGAAAGTCATTACTCCTTTTCGTTTATTGCTGAATATTTTGCTTATTTTTGTGGTGCTTTATGATATTGATATATCATATATTAAAAACCTTACAAAAATGAATTATCACTTTATAAAAAGGAATAATCCTTATATGTATACCATATGAACATTTAAAACTTAGAAAACATTATCATATATTTTAACCTTACAAAATTGTAAATGAACAATATTAATAAATTAAATTTTTACAAATCTCATCATTTAATTGATAATTTTTTATTTAATTGTTTCAACATCGTTCATTAAAATAAATGTATTAAACTATTTAATGAATAAATTTTAAATACTTACTTACTGATATTATAAATAAATTATTAACTTTTGCGGATGTTGTCAAAAATCGTTGAAAGATGTTCGTTATTAAAGTGCTCTTTTTTAATGTAAATATATTCAGTTCATTTCTGTAACAATATTGAAAACGTGTAAAGTTCAGTTTAGTTTATGAATTCTTCATAATCGCTACTAACTATCCCTTTTTGGGATTTAATTTTTTTTTCTTATCGTAAAAACTGGCTTCTAAATTTCACGCTTATCCTAATAACAATTTTTGTATAAATATGGAATCAATTTATTACATTTGTACTTCAACTTTAGTACATGTGTGTTTTGCTCTGCAGATGTCAATAGGTCGAGGTATTCATAATGCCTTCGTCATAAAGGTAACCTAGAAATCCTGTTCTTTCAACATAATACCACATAGCAAAAAAGGACATAAATACATAAAGGACATTATTTTACATCCGTCAATTACCAAAATTATAGAACATTTGCTAAACATGCTGTTATTAGTGGACAAAAAAATACAGCATTTCGCTCGTATGTCCTGCATTTCGTAGTGCGCCAGTCGTGCCACCTTTTAGCCACCGAATGTTATAAATATTATGCTTTATGCTTTGTATTTATTTTAACTTTACATAACTTTGTGTTTTAAAAAATTAGTTGAGATTTTTGACAAATAGAAAATTAAAATGTCAAAGTTGAATTTATTTTGTGAATATAATACGCGTTTTCTGTACCACGAACTTGAAAGTGTCGAATCATCGACATTTTTAAAGACGCATATGTTATTCTTTTGAGAAGCATATACAATACAAATATAAAGCCTAATGCAGCAATTTTGCATGTATTCATTGAAATGTCTAAGTATCTTTTATTTTTATAGTAATCATAAAAACGTATCACGTAAAAGTAAAAAAAAAAAAAAAGTAATATTCTATACTAATGACGTTACTGCAGCAGCTTTCATAAAAATTAACCTAAGGGCCACATACTATGTTTTAAGCGCATAGTCATTCAAGAAATTCTGCAGCTTTGATGTAAAATTTTAACTATTTTTCTAAACATAGTAACCTGTGTAGAATTCATTTCTAAAATGCTTTGAGTTTTCTGTTTATCAATTAGATGCTTTCTGTCATCATTTAAAACTAATTGTAATATTCCTAATATGTATTGTAATATATATTTATTCATTTTAAAAAAGTAATTCTAAAACACGGTCATTAATGGTTAAAACATTCATACTTATCTAAAAGGCGTTTTCGTTGTGATATCATAGCTCAGTTGGTAGTTGTGAGGAAGTTATTCACATATTATTTAAATATATCTAATTTTATTCTAAATTTATTAAGTATCAAATTATCTGTTAAATAATTAAATAACTAAATTTAATTTCAACCTAATTCGCAATTAAGTTACTTAAAGTATTCGAAATTATCTGAGAAGCTCACTTTTATTATTATAAGTTATTTCAATTAATTTAAATGCATAATACAAATTTTCTTTTAATATGATAAGAAAGACTCATGGAAAGACCACAGTTTATGTATTTTCCGTTAAGTCCAAATAATTAAATATAGATTTACTGCTTTGTTTATTGAATAAATATCACTAACTGATGCAATCTAAATCCTTTCCAGTTAATAAATAACCCTTCAGAAATCACTAACTGACAGTTAAAAGCATAATCTATTAAATAAATTACTCTTTTTGAAAACAGCGCCAAATGATATTGAATAAGTTTATTTCATTATAGCTAAATTTAGAAATCCCTGTCAGATAATATCATATAATATACACATATATATAGTTTTTAAATTATAATTATAGTGCAATCGTCAGATGTAACGGTTTTTGATTCGTCTAATTTATTTCGTTGGCGAAATAATTGGCTAAAGGTTTTATAACGAACTTTTGAGTTTAAAATATTTATATCGTTTTATTCGAGAGACTAAGAAAGTATTTTGCACTATAATTTGGCTGTTTTTTTTTTTTTTTTTCTGAATATTGGCTCCTTACTTCAGACTTCCCTGATCTGTTTTAGGGAAGGGAACACAGATCTGCTCCAAATCATCGTACAGCTAAGTCGCAATTACATTCGCCCCCCCCCCCATCTTTTTCGACAATATCAACGTTTCACCATGGATTGTTGCATCTCATTAAATATTTAACAACGCTTTGTAATGCAATTCTTTTTAAATAATCATCCTTGATAATTTTTAGAGAAAACTTCCTTCAATTAAAGGCATTCTGATGACTGCATTGGATTGTACTTTTTATAATGTTTCTAATTCATCATTCCTTGCAACTTTCTCCACTAAAGAACAATCACTGCGGCTACAAACTTCATAACAGTAGAGTAGCGTTCTGCTACTCGGATCAGCTGGGTTCAACTCCACTTTCGGCAGATGGTATTACCTTTTTTCTTTTTCTTTTTTTATTTGAGTTGTAGAAAATTTACAAAAGTTTTTCAGATTTACAGTGCAAACAGTTTACAAAAGTACTGTAAATTTCAGCAAATATTCAGCATATAATATTCAGCAATTTTTATTTATTTATTTATTTATTTATTTATTTATTTATTTATTTATTTTTATTTGAGTTGTAGAAAATTCACAAAAGTTTTTCAGTTGTACAGTGCAAACTGTTTACAAAAGTACTGTAAATTTCAGCAAATATTTCCCGTGCGTTTTGCTGTAAATTTACTAGACTTTCTTTACAGTGCATTGCTGTAAAAACACCAAATTAACAAACTCTCCATGACGCCAACTCCATACCTCTCTTCATTAAGAGATTTAAATAAATTCATCTTGTAAAGCAAAAAAGTCGGTTCAGGTTTTCTTGGATATTCTATTTATTATTAATTTCTTTCAGCAGAATTATCTCATATGAATTGTGTTTAAAAACGAACTTTTTCTATATCTTTTGACAAAAATCACTTTTTTACCAAATTATGTACAAATCTATTACGAAACAATTTTCCATGTTTCATTCTGTTTTTACTTTTTTTAAAAATCCATGACTGAAAATAACACAGCAAAACTCCTTAAAAAAAAAAAAAAAATCAGTTTTTATTTTCAATAAAATTTTATTTTTATTTGTAATAGGGAAGCGTGGGGCAGGTTGTAACAGTTTTTGGAAAATTAAGTATATTTTGAAATGTATTTACGTTTTCTTGTTTATGATTGCTGTTTTCCATAGCATGCATATTCATCTATCATATTCATTAAAAAAAAAACTTTCGTTAATTTTTCTAATTTTAGCACAAAAAATATTTTTTCAAAATAATTTACTTGTTACAATTTGTCCCGGATTTGGGGTAAATTGATAAAGAGAAAATTAAAGATAAAATCAACATAGAAGTCAATCTTAGTCAAAATTTTAATTAAATCAAGCAAATGATATTTTATTCTCTCTCATGCATTTAATGCGTGCACACATTTTGCAAATTAAGCATTATACTCATTCTTATGCCACAGAGAGCGTTTAGCAGAGCTCGAATTCTCCGCCCTTTTTTCAGGACACTCTCATTGATGAGAAGTTTCTGCTTTTTTTCTGCCACTATTTTCATGCAGTATTCTCTAATTTGTGATTAAATCGTGATTCTAATTCGTGGTTAAATAATCACGGTACTATAATATAAAAACATTGAAAATATTTCTGTATAAATATAGTATTGGCAAAGAAGCCAAAAATTTTTTATTTCTGAAAGTTTCCTGAAAATGGGCGGAGTCTTCGATCTTTGGCTATAGGCATCTCCGCAAGCTCTCCTTTAACATGCTACAACTTGCCCCAAAACTTTGTTTCAACTTGCCCCATCGTGTGATTTTGGGCATTTTGCTTATTTATAAAAATATATAACGATTTATACAAAAAAATAAATAGGCATTTTATAACTCAACACACAGACTAAATAAATAGCTATAAACATTTCGTTAAAGTATAAATTAACGTACCTTTAATCAAAATTTTCGTAATATTTTTTCCCCACTAAATCGCTAAAATTAAGCACGTGTACAGAACCTCTCATTAACCATTTTTGCGGAGCACCGATTGCGCTTACATTATAAAGAACGTCATAAGAATTATGTTTATAAAAATATTTAATCACAAATGTTACAAACTATTTCGTAAATTGCGTGTTACTTCTTACCCCTGTGACAACTAGCCCCACGCTCCCCTACATTCGCCCACAAATACAACACGACGAAGTTTTTTAATCAGCAAAGCAGAGTAAGAAAGTTGAAGAAAGAAGAAAACTCTCTAAATTAAGTGGATTCTTAATTAAGGATTCTTAATTTCTAAATAGAGTATCTACCTACTTTTAATCTGTTTTAAATCCTTCCTTTTAATATTTTTTCATCCATTATTTTTTTCGCAAAAAAGCGATAGTTTTTTATGTATTTTACAAGATCCAATTTGGCGAAAATTGTCCTTCACCGATCCCTTATGCACGTAAAAAATAATTTGAACGTTTTTTGCCCTCTGAAGTAAAAGAAAAAGAAAAAGAACACTAACAACACATTCATAATACAAATTTTTATCTTTTATTTAAGTTTAGATCTTCTTCTATCAACAATTTAAAATATTTTTATAAAAATGTTTTGTAGAAAGTGCACAAAACCAAATGCAGTCGATGTCATTGAATAAACTTCATAAATTAATAATTTATTTTAATGTATTTGCAAGACTGTTGTTAAGCGACTTTTATATAGGATAGAAATAGCGTCTAGAAATTTCTTAATCTTAATACGTATAAAGAGGTTTATTGAGAATTTTTGTGTTTAAGTAGCAGTATTATCTTTAATAGTATTATGAAAAAAAAAATTATGAATAAAATACAAATGGATAGAATTTAGACTAAAAAAGGTTGAAAATTGAGATAAATATGAGATAGATGAAACATTTTCGCGAAGTTTATTTTTTTCCCGTTTATTAATTTATTATTTTAGTAATAAAATATTCCTAGGAAACCAGGATTGAATTATAGCTTAAATTGGCTACCGACATTTTATTTTCTGAAAAGAAAAAAAAAAAAAAAAAAAAAGAATGACATTCGTAACTTGTTGGGTAAGCCGACATATTTTTTTAAAGTGGATAAAGTGACACAATTTTATAGAAAAATAAAGCATAAGTAAATGAACATATTTTTCGAATATTCAATTGTGTTTAAAACGGGACTAAAGTTTAGAAAATAATCAATTATGTGTACATTTTAAGATCATAAAATATCCCTTTATTCCAATACACTCAAAATTTCATGAAATAATTGGTTGTTTTTTATTCTCCTTCATAACTAAAATTCTCAACTAAACTATGACAGTAATATTTTTGCATGTTTTATCGTCAAAAATTGTCTCAAAACTACTTAAAAAGAAAAAAAAATGGCAGCGTTAAACTATTAACTATATCAAGGCAGTAATATTTTTATAAAGATTAAAATGCTTTATTGTTTATTAGTAATAGTTCATTGTACTAGTAAACACCAATAAAAATAACAGTATCGGAAACATCTAACTAAAAATTTCTTTTCTTGTCCAAAGTTTGTACTTAAGTAAGACGGTAGAAGAGAGAAAAAAAAAAAAAATCAATTTCAAAAATAAACAGAATTTCTTGATGTTTACAAAAGGTAGGAGAATAATTTAAAAACTAGAGAGAGAATAGATTTTATATCTGAAGAAATAGTAGCTCTTATTGAAAAAAAAACGATTACTTTTTTTCCTGTTTGGCAAAGACAAACAAGAATCCGTATTGTTTCCTAATGAATAGAAGGAAAAACTAATACAGAAAGTTTTTCTCGTCTTTATATTAAGTTCATTTTGTGTAATAAAACATGATTTGAATTGTTTTCGTAACATTTTTTATAATAATCCTAGAAATATATTCATCATTATTAGATTTCATATACAATATACAAATCATAACTATTGCATTTCTTAGAACAATTTTCATAAAAATATAGCAATGCATATTTATAAATAAAAGTACACTAAAGATTTATTTACCCTTTTTTAACGATTTTAGAAGTACTGTTGTTAAGCGGACTTTAAAATGGACAAAACTAAGGGACAGTATTTCAACATAAACATGAAGTTATAATAATAATAATAATAATAATTATTATTATTATTATTACTAATGTTGAAAATTTACGTCAATGATGAAAGACCATTTCATATAAAATGAAAAAATGCACTAGTCTGTCTTTAAAATTTAATTTGCAAGTTTGTTTCTTAATTTTTTCCTGCTTTTTTAATTATAATAAAAAGTACAAAATTTACACATTCAATCAATTTGAAGATATTTTTTTTTTTTTTTTTTTTTTTTTTTTTTTTTACAGGAGAAACTTTTGTTATTTTATTTTTTTCTCATAGAGTTATTTTTCAGTATGTAATACACAGTCGCAGCTTCTATTATTTCATGTTACATTTGTTATGCAATTTTTATTGAAAAAGATTTAAATTTACAAAGAGTTTAAATGTTATCGGTAACACCAATTTTAAAATTGTTTAAACTAAAAGCATGTTAAAACAAATAGCATCAAATATATTTTGCAATATTATTTCTAAATAATGTTCACACATATCTCTTATTACCATTATAAAAATTTGAAACTATACAATAAAAATTCATTGTAAAAGCAAAAAGAAGAAGCGATTTTAATATTTTAAAACGCAAGGTATTTGAAATATTTGCTGCACTACCAAAAAACTTTAAAATAATTTATATTTACTTCAAATAGCTTTTTTTTTTTTTTTTTTTTTTTGTTATTATTTGCTGAAAGACTTTTTAAGAAAATCTTAAAAAAAAAAAAAAAAAAAAAAAAAAAATCTCTTTGCTACAATCGCTTTCACATATTTTATTTATGTGACATCCCCATTATTTGTTTATTGCAATTTTTCCCCGTGATTTATGTTATATTTGCTTGTACTCAGTAAAAATATAGCATAATAGAAAACAAACCTCAGAAGGCCTTAAAATCTAGCCTTTGAGAAATGTTATTATTCAAAATTATGAATAGATAGTAAAACTGTCATATTTTTTAATTTATTATAATTAAAACGTATATAATATATTTTATGAAACACAGTTTTCATGCATTAGAAAAAAATGATGTAAATTTCTTAACAGTAGTTTTTATGCAGCTATTTTCAAGCGAACCACATTTTTTTTTTATCCGATAAAATTAAAAATGTTATATTATAAAATACGCAGCAAGTTCTATTTAAAAGTTTTAAACGAAACAATTTCTAGCTACTATATAATTATTTGTGAAAAAATATTAAATTTGATACTTTGATTAGTCTATAATTGGTTTCATGTTAAGTAAAATGTTGAATAAGTGAAAAATAAAAAAATAATAATAAATACAAAAAAATTATCTCTATATATGTTAAACAACAATGACATAAACCTATTAAATTTACATTTTTAATATCGGATTATACCTAATAACGCCGACAGCCAAAGGTTATTCTATGGGGAAATTTGTTTCGACAATTACTCATTACCTAACACTTTTTTTTTTTTTTTTTTTTTTTTTTTTAATTCCATTTTTACATTCAGAAAATTCAAAATCGTTAAATATAGTGTTCGTTAAATAATAGTAATAATAATAATAAAAAAAAAAAAACTAAAAAAAAAATGCTTTTTCATATTTTTAATAGTTTATATTCTAGCTAAATATTGAGAAAAATTTACGTAATTATTTCATCTAAAAAATAAAAAATCAAATATTAAAATAATAATAATAATAATAAAACAAGCATTAATTTAATGGTAGTGAATTTTCTGATTTTGAAAACGGAATTTTTGTCGAAACAAATTTTCCCTTGGAATAACATGGGGCAATCGGCTAGATTAGGTATCGTCCTTTCTTAACAGATAAATGTTGTTCTGAAACAAATATAAAATTTCTGCAACAGCTTTTGCAAAATTTTTAAATTAATATACTTCCGCTGACCAATGGTTGCCCTTTTTCGACAAAATGATGCTTGTCCAAGTAGATTTTATACTTTTAGAAAAATAAAATTTTAATATTTTTCTGAATTCAGGAAAATATTGAATTTTATATCAAGTGCAATAGATTTATTTTGAAATATTTCAAACGAAAATCACTTATTGTATTTTGTAAAATAATGGATGTTCTCTGATGAAGTCGTACTATTATGCATGGCTATCACATAGTTATCTTGTACTTTTATTTTTTCTGAAGCATGACGGTACTTTCTTTTGAACGAATAGTTATAAAATCAATGTAGTTTATACCTACACTTGCAATGCAAATTTTTTCTGCACTTGCCTGAATTTTAAACGGTGGACGATACAAAAGAACTTAATTATATTTTATAGTATAGTGGAGACTGCGGCACAGTGGACCACCCCTATTTAGATCTCTTAATATTTAACTCTTATAGTTTATATTGAGACTCATAGGTGGAAGCACGGTACTACTTGTATACATCCAAAAATCCACCTGGTAGAAGCTAAGGTAGCCATTTTAAACTATTTTTATGTTTTGAGCTGCTCAAAGTAATTTTTCAAGTTTGAAGTTTTATTTTATTTTATCAGGTCTGAATTATTGACTACAAGTATTGGATAGATGTTAAGAAAAGGTGAGATACTGTTCTTTTTAAATTTATAAAAATTATTAGTATATTTATAGTCTATATAGAATTTTAATATTATTATTTGTTTTGTTTGGACATGAGGCACATTGGACCACCTCTATATGGGGCACAGTGAACCACTTCTATATGGGGCACAGTGGACCAATAATTTTTTGTTAGTTTGGACCAATAGTTAGCTGAACAATAGTTTTAGGCACCTTCCAATGTGCCTAAAACTCCAAATTATATTTGATACCTTATTTATTTTAGTTAAATTTACATACATAAATATAATGTGACTCAAAATAATTAATAAAAAAATAATAATCTTAATGTTATAATAAAATAAATTTCTGAAAAGGGAAAATAGTTGAATAGTAGTATAATAATTATGAATATCTAAATTTAATAACTATTTGAATTGTTTAATATTAAAAAAATTATTATGTGATATAATAAATAGTAGATTATATAAATTTATTGTTGTTTTTAGAAATAACATGTAAAAGATAAAAGTAGAATAATTTTAGTTAAACTTATCTCAAAAATATAATGTAAAGTATTAATATCTCAAAATAATTAATAAAAATGTTTGAATAGTAACATAATATTTAATTATATATTTCATAATATTTATAACTACATAACATTAATAAACAAATTAAAAATATATCTTATTGTTTTTAGTGATGGCACATAAAAGACAAAGGAAATCTGATATAGAATTCTTACTCTAATTTGATTTCTTATTTATTTTGATTTCCTTTAAATTTTGGTAATTTTATTTCATGAAAATGTTCGAATTATGTTATTTAAACTAGAATTGCATAAGAAACTAATTTTAGGAAAAAAATGAGTAATTTATTTTAATTAAACATGAACAACAGAGGTTGGTCCACTTTGTGAGTACATACAATTTATTTTTTTATTCGTAATATATTATAAGTATTGTTATAAAAAAATTAGAACATTCAAGAAAGGTTTAAAGAATGTTTGCTAATTTTTTCAAGTACCTTGCTTTATTATTTTTGGTGAAAAAAATTCAAAGTGTAAAAGTGGTGCATTGTACCCCAATCTCCCCTATAAATCCATATATTGGGTTAATTTTTTAAGTCTACATCAAAAAGGATCTGTGTTTTCAATGTCATGATTTGCCTAAAATTGGAGTAAAATTTTAATTCCCATAAAAAGGTTCGTTTTCATGGACCACCATGTTATACTTGATAGACATACAGTCGGCTGCAAAATTATTCGAGCACTAGCAATAATCCTTGCCAAAAAAAAAAAAAAATACACTTAATACAGCTTTGTTAAATAAATCCTTGTCGAGTCATGGTCTTAATCAGTCTAAGAACATGATTTGACAAGGATTTACTTAGCAAAACAGTCTTAAGTGTACTTTTTAAATATAGGAATTATTGGCTAGTGCTCGAATAATTTTGCAGCCGACTGTATAATAGGAGAATGAGAATAAATAGAAGGAACTATCACAGTATGAAAACATAATCCCACGCAAATTCTTCCATTAATATTACAGTATGAATACAGAAATAATATATATATATATATACATATTTACAAAACATACACACACTGGCCAATGAATTAGAAATCTGTAAGAGTCTCTACAAATGCTTGTTGGTGGCGAAGGTATGCAAATTTGTTACAAACCTTTGGGGAACGCTCTGCTTGCTCAACATATTGATAGATTAAGTGCATCCCTCATTGTTATATTTTTACTACGAAGTTAACGGATACTTTGTGCTTGATAATGCAACCATACATCGTGGCAGAATCGTTCGAGATTAGTTCAGTGAACACCAATCTGACTTCTAACAGCTTCCCTAGATGCCACAAAGCCCGCATCTTAATCCAATAGAAAATGTTTGGGACATGTTGGAAAGGTGTATCCATCAGCAATCCCCTCTTCCATCCAATTTACAGGATCTTAAAGTCAGTGTAGCCAATGTATGGCAAACTCTGGACATAAATGCACCCCAGAAGCTTGTACAATCGCTGCACTCACGAATACTGGCTGTTATTCCTGCGAAAGGAGATTCAAAAGGCAAAAGAAGGTCCGATAAAATATTAATTTAAAGATTTCTAATTCATTGGCCAGTGTGTGTATAATTTTATTCAAATCCAGACAGCAAACAAATTAGCCATTTTAGAGACTAGTATCACATAAAGGATTTAAAACATTAACTGGTGCATTTCTACTAATTTACAACTAAAATAGAGCTAAAATATTTGTACAAAGTATCGGTTTGAATGCTTCACATAAAGTGATAAAAACCAAAAGAGAATTTGTGTACGTTTTATAATAATTCGGTAAAGTTGCATTTCATAGGTAACAAAATATAATCATCATGAAAATCATGAAAATGAATGCATAACTGTTCATCAGAGAACGCTTCCGCGAAGAAAAGTCTCTAGTTCAAAACGCAAAACCATATCGAACCATTTTAATTTTTTACAATAAAGATATAAATATTTATTTTGCTAGTAAAATGCACCTAAATTTTGATGTTGAAAGTAAATAAAGGTAAAAAATAAAAATGATAACATCAGAACTCACAACAATGGTTTCGGCTCGAAGTTCATGATCAAGTGCAAAATGTAGGCGCGATTGTAGCATGAAAGCAATAACATACATGCTACACTCATGCGTACTTTTTTCACCTAATGAAAGAAAGTTCTAACATTTTGATCCGAAACAATTGTTCTAAGTTTTTGCAATATCTGATTTTACTTGCATTTTTGTAAAATTTATGATTCATTTTAATGTAATTTCTTTTAATAGATAGAGGGATTGAACGATCATGCTTATCCTAAAAAAGCAACCATATTAGAATTATCTGTTGAAGTTTTTCAGTAGACTAGTTGCTCAAGCTCACGTCTTATTAGAACACTGAATGTGAATGTAAACTTACTGTGGTCCGTACTAGAGTCCGGCAACCCGACCCAAAACCCTGACAAGTGAATTTTAAATCAACCCGAAACCCAACCCGAACCCGAAAAAAAATTTTTTTAATCGACCCGAAAACCGATCCGAACCCACAATAGAGAATTTTGACGACCCGAACAAGACAAGAAACCTGCATTCTTTTACCCGAACCCGAAATATGAAACTTTGCCCAAGTTTGTTTCCTTATTAATGTAGAAGAAAGTTAAGAAAAATGCAATTCAAGTTAATCCGTCACACATACAGCTATTGCTTCATTTAAAGAATGTATGAAGTAACAATAATTGCACAAAAATATCTCCTTGAAATCTTCTAAGGCAGAGATGACTTTACGCAATTTGATTGAATGTTTTTACAGGAAGATTTTTGAAGTGTCTTAGTTAGAGATCATAACCTTGTCAATAACACAAAATGATACTTTTTTTTTTTTTTTTTTGTAATTACAGTGGGAAGGAATATGTAGTGAATATATACAGTAAAACCGTGACAGTAGCTTTTTTATGGTAAGTTTTCCAGAAAAATTAATTTTAAAAATATTTAGTTACTTACTTCTGATATACCGTTAAAAATAAAATTAAAATCTCACTAAAAAATATTTCTAGATTAGTTGCAATCAATATATTTAGAAGTTTTATGTCTATGTTTTAAGATTTTAGTGGTTCAATTTTAACAGTGTTTGATAAAAATATAGATACTAATTGCTAATAATAATTCTAATACTAACTGTAATTGCACAAATTAACAATTGTTGCAGCTAAAATGTGGAAACTTAGAACCAAAATATTGGTTGCAGCTAAATTTTCCTGAATTGTACCATTTGTTTAGTGAAATGTTGAACTACTATTTTTTTTAACAGTGTACATTTAACAGTTTATACATTTAACAGTTTATACATTTGTTTACATTGCAAATGTATTTTAAAAACACTAAAATACTAAAATTTTAATTTTTGAGCAAATTCTTTTAAAGAGCAGTTTTTAACCACATAGTTAATAATAACCCTCGTTTTCAATAATAACTAGGAAGCAATTCTTAATGCATGATATAGGAAAGAATTTTTTTTTCTAAAATAAAAAATAATTGTACATATGATTGGCTATTTATTAAGAATATGCTATATTTTAACGCAATATTTGTTAGCTTTATCGATATTAATAAAATCAAACTTTTGTCTGTAAATTTGTCAGAATAAAAAAATTTTGCGATATCTTCACATATCACACATCATGAAAGAACAAAATGATTTCAGAAAATTTTGTCTATGTGTGTGGGGGGGCCATCATGTCTCTAAGTCTGTTTGTCTGGGTATCACGTGAGAACGGCAGGACGGAATTCAACGGCGCTTGAAAGGAATTTAGTTCCTTACTCAACTTAAAATTGTATCTATCAACTTTTTCGAATCCCCCCCGTCACCCCCGTTCATCAATGGGTGAAGCAAAAGTGAAAAACACGTTTGTAAGTATAAATGGGCTCCAAATTACATCACAGTACAGAAATTGCACATGGGATGACTAGGCATGAGTACAAATAAAATATTATTTGCGATTTAGGAATTTTCTATTTTTAAAGGGAGGGAGGAAAAAATCGATTTTTGGCGAGAAATTGCGCAAATTCTGGATTTTTGAGTAGAACTCCACCAAAAATGGAACAAATATGTTGATAAAAGCTAAGCGACTTCCAAAAACACATTTTTGGTTTTTTGTGCTTTGCGATTTTTTTTTTTTTTTTTTTTTTTGTGGCGGGGGATTTATGAGGGGGCAAAATCGAGACACCCCTTTTAGCGCTAAATTTGTCCTGGTAAGTCTATGGGAGCTGCGGTCACGGATTTTGGTGTTTGCATTATTTACACGTATCCAACACCTAAAGTAACGGGATTTATCAAAATTACCCTTGTTTCCCCCCTTGGGGGACAGAAGGCAAAAACTTCTTTGTAAGCATAACTCGGCTCCAAATTACTTCACAATAAAGAAATTGCATATAGGGAGACTACACATAAGTACAAATAAAACATTATCTGCGATTTAGAAATTTTCGATTTTTAAGGGGAAGGAGGGGGAAAATGAATTTTTGACGCGAAATTTCGCAAATTCTGGATTTTTGAGTAGAACTCTTCCAAAAATCGAACTAAGATGTTGAAAACAGCCATGCGTCTTCTTTAAGATAGCTCCAAAAGATGTTTTTGATTTTTTGTGATTATCGATTTTATTTTATTTTATTTTATTTTATTTATTTATTTATTTATTGTGGGGGGGGGGGGGGGTATGTGTTAAGAAGGGCAAATTCTAGATACCTCTTTTAGTGCTAAATTTGTCCTGAGAAATTTACGAGAGCTGCGGTCACAAAGTTTGGTGCCTGGTTTGTTTATATGTATCCGATAGCTAAAGTAACAAGATTTACCAAAATGGACAATATCCGTTTTCTTGGGTTCGAGTCTAAATCATACCCAATATGTGACTTATGATTCTCGATTTCCCTATAAATTTCCCTCTAGAATACAAATTTCCCTATAGAATTCAAACATTTCCCCACAAAACACAAATGTAAACATTATAATTCTGCATTTTTCCCTGTAGTAGTCCCATGTCAAGGGTTTATAACGTAACGCGGATAAAGTCCATTCCTTCATGGTGAGAAAATCACATATGAGCTGACTAGACTTGAGTATAAATAAAACATGTATGTTTTTGGAATTCTTGATCCTTAAAGGAGGGAGGGGGAAAATCGGTTTTCGGGGGAAAATTTCAGAAATTCCGGATTTTCTACTAAAAATGGTACAAAGGTATTGAAAACAGACATGTGTCTTCTTTAGGATATTTCCAAAACAATTTTTTTTTTTTTTTTTTTTTTTTTTTTGAGGGGGGGGGTTGTAGTTACGGAGGAGTAAATTCGAGACCCCCCCTTTTAGCGCTAAATTTGTCTTGGGAAATCTATGGGATCTGCGGTTATGAAATTTGGTGCGTAAATTGTTCATATATATCTGACACTTACTGAAAAGGGATTTTACGAAATTCCCCCTTATCCATTTGGGATAGGAGTTGCAATAAACACGTGTAAAAACACGTTTTCCCGTTTTAATTTGCCTTAAATTGACCTTGAATGGCGAATTTTGGTGTGTAGATGTTGATTAAGTGTGCGCATTATGGGGATCCGGACTCCTCACGTTGAGAACGAGAAAAACCTCTACCGAATACAGCGGGAACTTATTAGGTTATTAATAATGATATGGGATTTTGACAACTCATTTAAGTATATTTTCAGCGAAGCGAGCAAAGCCTGCTAGTTATTTATAAAACAGATATTTTTAAAAACTTCTTGAATTGTTACGCCAGAAATTTTATTCTAATACTATCTATCCGGGATCCAAAAATAATATATCCAGTAACTTTCTAAAATATATGCGCTACTCGAAATTTTATTTATTATTCGATTTCTTTTAACTTGTACACTTGGAAGTAAAAGAGAGAGAAATGAAAAGAAATAAATTTCAATAAATTAAAAGTGAACTGAGAATATTGAACTAATGATACACTTATGACAACTTTGACGGTTCAATTCAAAAAATTTGTAACTTTATATATCTTTTATTAAAAATTTCCCAGTTCTGTAACGAAAAAATAAAATCTTCGAACTGAAAGCTGAAATAATTCAATATCGTTGGCAGATTGGATGTGGAAATTTAATTTAAAAGTTAATGAAAAACCTTTTAGCGAAAAAGTTTCTGCATCAGCTGTTAGGGAAAGGAATCGATGCATTTTGAACATATTGAATTAAATGAAAAATATAGATACGAATATATATTGCTTATGAATTGCACGTTTTATATTTAATGTAGTGAAATGACTAATATGCGAAGTTGTAAGATTCTGTCAAGTTTAAATTATCAACATGTAATCTTAACCATCTCGATCACGAATTATTATAAGGAAAACGAAGAAATTTTTTCTCTCTGAATTCGTATACTGAAATTTTTATTTTAAATTGTGAATAAAAAATTACACACGCCTGCAAAATTATACTTTATTTTTTTGTTTTCTTTTGGAACTGCATTGTGTGTTTCTAATTTGTTTTGATACGCTGAATTCAGAGATGCTTGTTTTTCCTTCTTATCACATAAGAGTTTTTCACAAAGTAGGGATGAAAATCAGAAAATGCCACACACAGGCTGTAATAAATTCGAAATTATTTATACATAAAATACATTAAAATTCGCTGTCATTATCTTTTAAATGTTTTTCTTTACGGAGACGATCCATTAGAGCTTTTTTTCTTGTGTACAGTTTGATGGCCCTTTAAGGGGTGGGGGGATTCTTTATGCAACATCCTACAATAATCTGCTAACATGTTAACTCTCCATTTCCCTGATACCTCCTTCACATTTCTTTGATGTCTTGGTGAATTAACTAACTTTGTTCTTTACTCATATCACCCAGATTTTCTGGAAAATAACATAGATGTGAGTTGAAAAAGTGGAGCTTTAAGCTAAAAAATTCCCATTTTTTGTCAAAACTGTATATGAAGAAAATTTTTCAACAGATTTTCATTATTCAGTATCGAAAAATACACCATAAAAATACTTCATTTTGAAAAAAAATATTTCATCACAGGCCTGTGTTATTTGTTTAGCTTGATCCAATTGAGAGAAATTTTGAAGAGTCTGCTATTAGTCAGAAGAAAACGTGATTTTAAGCCATATCTTTTTTAAATTAATGTAGACTCATATGAGGTCCGTTTCGTATGACGTTTTTTATTCATTAAATTCAGCATATTTGCGGTTTCATATATTTAATTTCTTGTTTTAAATTGTTTATAGAAAAAATAGTTTTTCAGCTTGATCCCATTGAGGAAAATTTGAGGAGTCTGATATTAGAAGAAATAGTTATTTGAAATCACTATTTCTTTTGATCAATGTAAGAGCGTAATAATGAAGTTTAGGTAAGCGACAGGGTTAAAATGATTATTTTATTTTAATTTAAAAACTTGCGATAATAAATTATTTGGTTAGTGTGCATAAGTTTTAAATAATTGTGAAAGCTATATATATATGGCGGGAAGGATGGGAGCGGAAGAAATTATGCGCACAACTGAACTCATTTGTGACGGCGCTGAGCAGTTTTTTAGTCAGTCGCTCATTCGAATCGAGAGAGGTGCGAGGCACCTTAAACCAGTAAAACAAAATCTCATTCTGAATCATATGACTTATTCGTATTCTGTTGATCTTATTAAATTTACATAACATCAGTTATAGATGTAACAATAAAGTTTATGTGGCAAGGATATATTAGATTTCAGAGTCTCTTTGTGTTGGCAATTATCGTTTAATCTCACCGGGATGCTGGCAGAGGGTAAGTAAATTTAAACTTATTCCTTAATTATTCTAATGTATGCTATTTTGATTCCATAATCAATTTAAAGTTGCATCTAAAGTAAAATCGCAAGGAAAAATTATTCTCAGATATTCTAGGTTTAATGTAAATTAAATCGAAATTGTTATAAATGAAAATTAGTCGTATATTCTTCTTTTGGCTTCAAAGTCATTAGTGGTCCGTCGTAAACGGAGCCTCAATTATCTATTAATTAAATAATTAATCGTAATTCGTTAAATTATATGTATAAAAAAAATTATTTTTGAAAATTAAAATAATTCTTTTGTTTACGTTGTATAAAACTTGCTGTATAAGAACTTTAAGGGAAGTTAAAATTAATTTGTTGAAATAAATCATTAATACGAAGTTAAATTGTTTTGATATAAAACGTAATTCAAAGTAGTTTGGGTTTCAGAGGTTTTGATGCATACGTAGGAGTTTTGTTTTGAGAGAAAACGTAATTCAAAGTAGTTTGGGTTTCAAACCGAACAGTTTCGGTTTGGAATTTAAGAAATAAACTTTCATATTAAATAATTGTTGGATAAAAAAGAGTATGAGAATAAAAAAAGTGCATTTAATATTTTATTAGATTATTTATTTTAGTAAAAAAAAAAAAAATCTATTCTATATGTGTTGTTTCTTTTCATTTGTTCTTATTTTTTTTTTGTTTTACTTCCTGATCTGCAGAATAATAATTTGATTCGATCGATTAATTCATATTGAAATTCAATTATTTGTAATTAGTTTGCTCAAAAGATGGGTAGAAAAGGTAGAACAAGGGCAAATGAAACAGAACAGAGTGTGTTGTTCCCAAAATCTAATGAAGTGATAAAATTTGAAAATGTGATTAAAGAGATAGATTTTATAAAATCGAAAGTCAATGATTGTGATAAAGGCGATCAAGCCAGATTAAAGATCTTAAAGGATAAGGTAAATGTACTGGAGGTTAAATTCGAGGAAATAGTTAAAAAATTTTCCGAAGAGGAAAACGATGAAAACTTTGAAGAAGTGTTAAAAAATCGGGACATTCTGTTAGAATTATCAGTAGTGTTAGAGATTAAATCGCAATCAAATACTCTAAATATAAATAATGATGCACGTACCAAACCAGGGACTTCTGATAATTCGCATATTAGTCTCCCTAAGCTTGAAATTCCTTTTTTTTTATGGGGATAATGAATCTTGGTTGTCATTTAAAAATTTATTTAAATCATCTATTCTGGATAATGACAGCCTTAGTGAGGTTGAAAAGCTACAATACCTCCAATCGTGTGTAAGAGGTAGTGCATCAAAGCTTATTCGTGGATTTGCTTTACAATCGGAAAATCTTAAACACTGTTGGGAAATCCTTACTCAGCGCTATGAAAATAAACGCCAACTCAAATAACTCAAATAAATAAAATATTTCGGTAAAGGTAAACAAAGCGGATGATCCTAAATCGTTTTTAAATTTAATAGATACTTGTAACGAAGCGGTGCGAAATTTATCGACCCTCGGATTGGAATCTAATCCTCTTAGCGATCTTATTCTTATAAATTTCATGATTTCAAAATTGTATTCATCCATTAGGCATAGGTGGGAGCTCAGTCTAGTAAATACGCAAACTATTCCCGATTTAAACTCGTTTCGTACATTCATTGAAAGGGAGACGTCGAGTCAAACAAAGCTTGAAAATAAACCAGGAATGTTTAAGAAGCCAGTAGAAGGTAGTAGTGTAAAAAAATCTTGTGTCAATAATTCAATAATAATGAAAGAAAATAAATGCGTCGCCTGTTCTCAAGTACATCAATTGTTTAAATGTCCCAAATTCAATCGAATTAGTGTTCAGGAGCGATGGGACTTAGTTAAATGTAAATCATTGTGTGAAAATTGTTTGCGAACTAACCATCAAGTGCGTCAATGTAGAATTAATATTAAATGTAAGGTATGTGCAGGTTCATACCACACTCTTCTGCACATTTTACACAGAATTCTGCAGATCAGGGAGGTGGCCTTGTTACTACGTCGGTGTCAAATAGTTCACAATCTAATGCAAATTTAAATAAACAAAGGGTGTTATTATCTACTGCCCTTATAAAGGTTAGGTCACCTAACGGTAAAATTATTCAATGTCGGGCGTTAGTTGATAGTGCCTTACAAAATAGTCTCATAACAAAGGAATGCGTTGAGAAGCTAAATTTGCCTTTGTTTGGCACATCTCATCGACTTGTAGGCATAAACGGTCTGTCCGCAGAAACTGTTTTAAATTTTACGGAATTCTCATTCTCGCCATATTTCGCTAACGAAAATTTGAAAGCGCTTGTAGTAAATAGGGTTACTGCCCCTCTGTCAAATTTCCGCGTGAGGACGACGTCTTGGCCACATACAAAAAATCTTCAGTTAGCCGACATGAATTTCTCCAAGCCACAACAAATAGATGTGCTATTAGGCGCAGACATTTTCTCATCATTAATTTGTGGCACACCAGTACATGGAAGGCCAGGAGAACCCTCTGCCATTCCCAGTTCACTCGGTTACTTATTGAGTGGCCGCCTCTCAAGGGATGGAATGGAGCCAGAATCTACTCATAGTTCAGTTTTACATTGTTTAAACTTAAACGATTTTTTTGACAATAATCCAATAATATCTTCTAAGGGTGAAAATGAAGCCGACCCGGCAGAAATATTATATCAATCTTCCACCAAGCGCAACCCCGAAGGGCGCTATGTTGTCAAATTACCCCTCCATGATGAGATATATTTGGGCGAAAGTGCCAACTGTGCACTAAAAATGTTTAAAAAACTCGAAGCTCGTTTTGTTTAGAACCCTAACCTAAAAAAAGAGTATTGTCAGTTTATGGGCGAATACTCAGATCTAGGTCATATGACTCTACTAAGGGCTGAAGAACTTAATCGTAAACCAAATTATTATATGCTTCATCATGGAGTTATAAATGAAAATAGTAGCACTACCAAACTACGGGTAGTGTTCAACGCGTCGGCCTTAACTACAAATGGCAAATCCCTGAACTAAAATTTGCATAAAGGGCTAAAACTTCAAACAAGTACATTTAGCAATTTGATTAGATTTCGGTTAAATAAAGTCGCCCTCTCGAGCGACATAGAAAAAATGTTTAGGCAAATTCTAGTCGCAGAGCCTGATAGAAATTACCAAAGAATATTTTGGAGGGCCAATGTGTCAGATCCACTTCGTGTTTATCAGTTGAATATTTTTACTTAAGGCACAGCCTGTGCACCATTTTTAGCCCTGCGTACCATACAACAACTATTAATCGATGAGGAAACCCATTTTCCCGTAGCTGTGTAGGCTGCCCGTAATAACCTGTATATGTAAAACAGGAATAAACTACTACGTCAGAAACGCGAAAGAAAAATTATTGAGGTGCATACAGCTGTTTCGGTAGCCTACAGCGTACCGTCATCAGTGCAAAAAAAGAATTCTGAATTTGGAGAAGTACTCGTATATATAGGAGAGGGACCGGATTTAGTTCAACCGATATGATCAACTAAATCCGGTCCCTCTCCTATATATACGAGTACTTCTCCAGATTCAGAATTCTTTTTTTGCACTGATGACGGTATGCTGTAGGCTACCGAAACAGCTGTATGCACCTCAATAATTTTTCTTTGGCGTTTCTGACGTAGTAGTTTATTCCTGTTTAAATATTCCAACGCCAAGTCTCCTGCTATTAACCTGTATATGGTCGATCTCCTTGGAGGGGCTGAAACAATCGAGGCCGCTCAAGCCTTGGTCACAGACCTTCAGGCTTTATTTAATGCTGGGGGATTCAAGCTGCGAAAATGGGCTTCAAATTATGTGGAAGCTCTAGGTCATGTCCCAGAAACTTTAAAATCAACGAATCAGGAATTATCTTTAAACCCCGATCAATCCCAACGTATTTTGGGATTAAACTGGAATTTAACATCGGATACCCTACAGGTTGGAGTTAACACCGAAGAAAGCGTCACAAAAAAAAGACAATTATTGTCCGTAATTGCACGTATCTTCGACCCTTTGGGTCTGTTATCCCCTGCCACTATTCTTTTAAAATTGCTAGCTACTACAAGATGTTTGGAAGCAAAAACTTGGTTGGGATGATCCTCTACCACCAGCCATTCAAAACAGGTGGAATGAATTTTATGAAAAAATTGCCTCCTTTAAGGCCATGTCAGTCCCCAGATTTTTAAATTTGAAATCCAAATCTATTTACCAGATACAAGGTTTTTGTGATGCGTCAACAAAGGCATATGCTGCCGTAATTTATGTACGTTCAAGTCAGAACTCATCTTTAAAATTGTTTGCAGCTAAAACCCGTGTAGCACCTTTAAAACCCATAACCTTGCCCAGATTGGAGCTATGCGCAGCTGTATTGTTATCGGAACTTTTGTCAGTCGTCCAGAACTCGCTAGATTAGCAGGTTGAGGAAATTCTCCTATGGACAGACTCCACAATCGTCCGTAGGTGGATCTTAAATCCACCCTTAAAGTGCAACACATACGTCCTACACCGAGTAAAAAAAATAAAATCTCTGACAGACCCAACTACATGGCATCACTTACCAAGCAAACATAACCCAGCGGACTGTGCAACCCGTGGGCTGCTTCCAGACAAATTAAAAACTTTTGACTTGTGGTGGTCTGGACCTAGTTGGCCAAAGATTCCAGTCTCAGATCACGATTCAAAGATTGTGACCTCAGCCCCATGTACAGTTGTGAGAACTCCTGGACTAATAGAGTCAACCCCAATGAATGACTCCGTTATAGAGGATTTAGTTTCAAAATTTTCTTCAAGTACTAAACTTTTTCGCGTAATTGCATTTATGAAGCGATTCATAAATAACAGTCGAAATACAACTAAGTTGAAGGGACCAGTCTCAGTACAAGAGATTTCAGAGGCTAGAAAGACTGTTATTAAATTCGTCCAACAAAGGTCCTTTGCTTCAGAAATCGCCCTTTTGCAGCGCGGCCAACCCGTTGCAAACAACAGTAAATTAAAACCTATCAATGTGTTTATTGATTCAGAAAATTTATTGAGAGTGGGAGGTAGCATTGACAAAGCCAAGACCCTCCCCTATGACACTAGGCATCAGTTATTATTACCTAAAATTCACCCTTTTACATCCACACTAATAAGACATTTTCATTTGTACAGTCTGCATGGAGGTGTCGACCTCGTGTTAAATCTCATTCGCCAGTCTTAGTGGATTCCTGATGGTAGATCCACTGTGAAATGAGAGCTTCGAAAATGTGTCACTTGCGCCAAAGTCCAACCAAACCCAATTCAGCAAATGATGGGTGACTTACCCAGTGCCAGAGTCAACCCTTGTCGACCATTCCAACATGTTGGCCTTGATTATGCAGGCTCTATTCAAACGAAGTGTGACCATAAACGAAAAAATATGAAATTTAAGTCCTATATTTGCTTGTTTATTTGCATGTGTACCAAGGCAATTCATCTCGAATTAGTCACTAGTTTATCAACAGAACATTTTTTATTTGCCCTACAAAGATTCATAGGGCGTCGCGGCTATCCTACTGACATTTCCTCCGATAACGGACGCAACTTTGTTGGTGCCCATGCCCATTTAAAAAAGCTAGTAACGCTTTCAAAAGACAACGCTATTCAATATTATGTCGCCAATAGACAAATTCACTGGCATTTTATGCCACCTTACGGGCCTAACTTTGGCGGCCTATGGGAATCTTCAGTTAAATTGGCTAAACGCCATTTAATTAAAACTTGTAAAGGTAGTTGCCTATCGTTTGAAGAATGTGATACTATTCTCACAACTATTGAGGCATGTTTAAATTCACGCCCCTTAGTCCCACCTTCCACCGAGCCCAATAATTTCCTGGTACTTACACCAGGACACTTCCTAATTGGGGCTCCGCTTCTTCAGCTTCCTGAACAATCTCATAACCCGACTAATAAAATATGTACCAGTTTTTCTTCGAAATGGAACCTCCTTCAGCAGATTAAAACGAATGTTTGGAGGACATGGCAAAGAACATACCTTACCTCTCTGCAGTCACGAGCAAAATGGAAAAGGGGTAGCACACATCTGCAACCTGGTCAGGTTGTCCTGGTCTTGGAGCCCTCGATTCAGCCAGCACAGTGGAACCTGGCCAGAATTCTGGACGTCCATCCTGGTGATGATGGCATCATTCGAGTCGTCACGCTGAAAACGCCAGCTGGAATCATGAAACGACCTGTCAATCGCATAGCAAGTCTGCCATGCTCAGCCCCCTCCCGGAGGATGGCGGGAAGGAGGGGAGTGGAAGAAATGATGCGCACAACTGAACTCATTTGTGACGGCGCTGAGCAGTTTTTTAGTCAGTCGCTCATTCGAATCGAGAGAGGTGCGAGGCACCTTAAACCAGTAAAGCAAAAACTCATTCTGAATCCTAAGACTTATTCGTATTCTGTTGATCTTATTAAATTTACATAACATCAGTTATAGATGTAACAATAAAGTTTATGTTGCAAGGATATATTAGATTTCAGAGTCTCTTTGTGTTGGCAATTATCGTTTAATCTCACCGGGATGCTGGCAGAGGGTAAGTAAATTTAAACTTATTCCTTAATTATTTAATGTATGCTATTTTGATTCCATAATCAATTTAAAGTTGCATCTAAAGTAAAATCGCAAGGAAAAATTATTCTCAGATATTCTAGGTTTAATGTAAATTAAATCGAAATTCTTATAAATGAAAATTAGTCGTATATTCTTTTTTGGCTTCAAAGTCAATATAAATAAAAAAATAATTGAACGCTCTTTATTCATTAAGTTCAGCATTGAGATACGTTGCTATGATACACTGTAAAAAAAAATTTCAGTATTTTACAACAAAAGGTGCTGGCACCGCGGCTGCCAGCACAGTTGCTGTAAAATTTACAAGCTGCTGTGATTTATGGTGCTGTAAAATTTACTGCACTTTGCTGTGAATTTTACAAGATGCTGTTTTTAGTAGTGCTGTAAAATTAACTGCACTTTGCTGTGAATTTTACAAGATGCTGTTTTAAAAAGTGTTGTAAAATTTACAGCAAAGTGTAGTTAATTTTACAACACTTTTTAAAACAGCATCTTGTAAAATTCACAGCAAAGTGCAGTTAATTTTACAGCACTACTAAAAACAACATCTTGTAAAATTCACAGTAGAGTGCAGTAAATTTTACAGCACCATAAAAAACAGCCGCTTGTAAATTTTACAGCAACTGTGCTGGCAGCCGCGGTGCCAGCACCTTTTGTTGTAAAATACTGATTTTTTTTTTTTTTTTTTTTACAGTGTAGGCAGTGATGCCAGATTGCGGATTTTCGAGGCTTCTGGGGGCAATTTTGGGGACCAAATGTTTCTGGGGACTTTTTTGGGGAATTCTAAACTTTTTGGGGACAAATCTGGAGAGTTCTTCAACTTTCTGTCAATGTTGGCAACGTAATGATTTATCCCTACGACTAGAGACTTTCAATAGCTTTATTGTTATTTGGGGATTTTTTTTCAAAAATTGTCTTAATTTGGGGGAAAATCTGAGTTTAAATCATAGAAAAATCTGCTTGATATTTTTTCTCTCTCTCTCCATGAAGAAATTTTTATTTTCCCAAAGAAATCAAGCTGGGGATTTTTTTCGAAAAAAAAAAATCCCTGATTTGGGAAAATTTGAAGACCTGTTTTGGGAAATAATTTTCGACCATCTGGCATCACTCAGTGTAGACAGGCGCCGCGCGCCATCAACGTTCAGTTGCAATTAGTTGCTAATATGGGCTGTTATTTTGCTGTTAATCAATAAAATTGTTCGCATGTTTTCCAAATTTTCGCACTTTTTTGACTGGATAAGTGTTAGTAGCAATACACACTGAGAATGAGATGTTTTTCAGCTTTAGAGGAAAAATGTGTTCATTCATTGTAATTGCGATTATTTTTTTAAGTTAAAGAGTTAAATTTTAAGAGATAGAATTTATTATTATTATTATTATAAAATAGATTAAAAGATATATGTATTGCGCAACTTATGATAAAGAGTTATTAATTAGTTAAAGAGTTAAAGTTAATTTTTTGAACTGTAACGAAGCTCGATTCTGTAAAGTTGTTTTTGGTAAGTATGTATCTAAATACAACAAAGATGAGATATTTTCTAACAATAATCACATCAAGTGATCAAATTATTAGATTTTTTTTTTTTTTTTTACATTTTTTAGATTTAAAAAAAAAAAAAAAATACTAGACGAAGAGGTCTGAAACTTCATTTTTGCAAAGAACATTTAAAAGTTCATTGTTTCCACTGTCGATTTAGTCGAGAGAGGAATTAGAGGACCAACCACATATTGAAGAAGAGTGAAAATACTTTGATTCACTCTGTATCATAAAAAAACTACAAATGATTTATAACTTTAACACTTTATTGCACATACCATGTACAATATATATGTTTTGGTGCGGAAATTGCACAATTATTTAGGTGAGTATACATATATCTATTTTTTTTTTCAGAAATTACTAATTTTTTTGACAGGTTTTTTGCTTGTAACTAGAACAGATTTCCGTAAAATTTTACCAAACATACAAAAAAATTGACAAAACATTAGAGAAACATTATTTTGAAACATAAAATTAACACGTGTAATACTCGTTGAGATATGGGCATTTTTAGTAAATATCATTTTATTGCGCATGCGCGAATGATATAAAAAGTTTTACTGCATACGTTGAAAGCTAAATATATTGAGCAACTTTTGTCAAAAGCTCATTTGAATTTTTTAAAAATTAACCAAATTGTTGGCAAAAGAAAGAGCTAGATTTTAGGTTTTTTCCAGAGTTGAAATTTCATAAAGGGTTTTTCACATACCACGCAGTTAATTTGATGATCCAATTATTTCAACCACATTGCGAAAGTTCTTGTTTGTATAAAACCTCTTATAAGCCTATAACTTTATCATTTTTTTTATTTATTTACTAAGATTTATGATATCATAAGGGGTTTTCCCAAAAAAGAACTTTTGCAACGTCATTAAAATAATTGGATCTTCAAATTAAATGCGTGGCATGGGTGAAACTCATTTTGAAATTTCAACTTTGAAAAATACCAAATATCTAACTCGTTCTTTTGCCGACAATTTGATTAATATTTACTCTATTCAAATGAATTTTAGACAAAAATGTATCAATGTACATCTAGCTTTCAAACTGTGCAATAAAAAATTTTATATCTTTCGCGCACGCGCAGTAATATTTATTAAAATACTCATATCTCAACGAATATTACACGTATGGATTTTCTGTTTCATAATATGTTTCTCTAATGTTTTGGCAATTTTTCAGCAATTTTTGTAAAATTTTATGGAAATCCGTTCTAGTTATAAGCAAAAAACTTGTCAAAAAAATTAGTAATTTTTGAAAAAAAATAAAAAAATAAATATAAAATATCTGTCTAAATAAATGCGCAATTCCCACCCCAAAACATACAAATCTTGTGCACAGTATGTGCAGCAATGTATTAAAGTTACAAGTTATTTGTAGCTTTTTATGATACAGGGTGATCCAAAGTATTTTCGCTATTTTTGAATTTGTGGTTGGTGCGCTAACTGCACTCTGGACTAAACGATAGTGGAAACAATGAGTTTTTAAATGTTCTTTTCATGCATGAGGTTTCAGGCCATTTCGTCTAGTTTTTTTTTTTTTTTTTTTTTTTTTCAAATAATTCGATCACCCACACTATATTAATTAATCGAAAAAAAAAAAAAAAAAAAAAAAAAAGTAAAAATACAATAAAGTTTTTCGTGATGGGAGTAGTGATAGGAAAAAAAAAGTGCTGAAAGTTATCCCTGATACATGCTTAAATTCTTATAAATGAGTAATTTATTTCGCATTAATATACTAATAGATAGATTTCCTATATAGTATAAGACAAGAACAAAAAGTACTTGCTTCTAAAGCAAAATAGAAATACTTTGAAAGTTGAAAGATTGACTTCTACAATTTCTAAATTTAAAATCGGAGATTGACTGTAAATATTACGCTGGAAAGTTTTGATTTTAAATAACACAAATTTACACATAATTGACTATACTTGTGCTGGAAACAACAAATGTAGAAACTACTGAATTAAAAAAAAAAAAAAAAATCTTCAGTTTATTTCTGGCTATTTGTAATTTAACGAATCTGCTGTAAATTCGTTTAGACTGAGCTACCAGGTTCAAAACCAGGTCATGTCCACTGGCACAGCCGGAATTTTCTGTTTTTTCTCCAAAATTCACAGGAAAACTGCTATGGAGTGTACTTCCCTCGAACCTAGGTCCCAAGGGCAGACAAACAGCTTCAATTCTCACATTATAACCGAAATGTTTAAATTAGTCCACAAATAGATACAGAATAAAATATTGGAAATTTTTATTAGGTTCATTTGGTTATTATTTATACACAGAATTCCTTTTTTAGAATATATATATATACACACATATATATATATATATATATATATATAGTTGATCACACTAAGGCCAGGCCGTTATGAAACCTGAATCCATTACTTTTTGACACGCTTAAAAAAAAAAAAAAAAAAAAAAAAAAAAAAAATCCTTTTTATTCGTAAATACAAGAAATAGGCAAGTATTTCTTTTTCATGCACTAAAATATCTCACAGCATTTTTTTTTTATGTTAACGTAAAGACTAATAATTTTTGATAGAAGTGTGTGAAAGTGTTTTTTAGGACAGCCTCTACCTAAAAATGGGACAATAATTTAGGACAGTTGGAAATATAAGGAAAACAGATAATATATATATATATATATTATATATATATACATACTTATATAATTGTTTTACCAGTACAAAGTGTAGAATATTACCTCAATAAATTTGTATAACCATTATTCCTGAATTTAAAACCTTTTAAGTAATAATATGATGAAAATGTAATGAATAAATCTTTAAAAATCGTCATTTTAAAAATTAAAAAATATATTAAACGGTAATTTAAACTAACGATAAAGACACATATGTATTTATTGGACTTTTAAATAATATATCGTCTTTAATTTGAATTAAAATATTCAAAAGAATTTATATAAACACCATTTATGCATGGTGTCCTATTTTTAGGACGATGGTGAAATATGGGTTAAACACTTTCACACACTTTTATAAAAAAAATTATTAGTCTTTACGTTTACATTTAAGAAAAAAAAAATGCTGTGAGATATTTTAGTGCATGAAAAAGAAATACTTGCCTATTTCTTGTATTTACGAATAAAAAGGATTTTATTTTATTTTATTTATTTTTTTTTTTTTTTCAAGCGTATCAAAAAGTAATGGATTCATGTTTCATAATGGCCTGGCCTCATCAATTCATTAAAAAAAGGAAAAAAAAAAAAAAAAAAAAAAACCTATTGTGTGTGTGTGTGTATATATATATATATATATATATATATAAAAGGAATTCTGTGTATAAATAATAACCAAATGAACCTAATAAAAATTTCCAATATTTTATTCTGTATCTATTTGTGGACTAATTTAAACATTTCGGTTATAATGAGAAAATGGTAAGTTTTTTCATTTTGTGTGTATACACAGACATTGAAAAACATTTTTTCAATGCTTGGTAGGATATGGGTTAAACGGAAAAAAAAAAAAGGAGAGGGGGAGATTTCTTTGTGTCAGCCAAAATACTCTTAAAAGCGATTACAGAAATTTTAAATGATTTCGAAGGTTTCATATTTAATTGCAGTTTTACTTTTAATCGTAGCTATGACTGCTAAAAATGCGATATTGTTTATTAACTAATGCTTAGAACAAGAAAATGCTTTTTTTTTTTTTTTTTTTATGTATATAATGTTATTATTGCGTAAAAATAAATAAATAAACAAGGGAATAAATAAAAAGCAAAAAATGAAAGAAAAGGAAGAAATAATATTTAAAGTTAAGATTTTTTTTTTTAAATATTAAAACGTAAAAAAATTAAAAATCTCTAGCACCAAGTTTATATATGTCTCCTATTAAACGTACAATAACACGCATTAAATTTAATGATAGACAGTTATAAATTTATAGCAATTCGCTTGCACTTTGAGACAGATGAAAAAAATAAAAAGCAAGCCTTTCATTTAATATCTACAGCAGATAAAACATAAAAGTCATATTTGTGGTAAGGGCATCTGGTTCATTTTCAACTTTCATCCAGTATTTGTTTATCTTACTCAGCGAGAATTCCTCATTTTCGTTTTGACATGCTTAGTTTATAATCTGCGTTAAAAGATGTTATTTTTTTTTTTTTTATGGACATACATGTACAGTTCCCGCCGCTTATTAAAATCACATTCGTTCCGAGCCAAAGTGATTTTATTAAGCGGCTGATTTTTATATCCGGCGAACGTTCCTGCACTTAAGGAAAAGGTATTACTTCCCTGAATTTGGAAAGAAACTTCAAAAGGTGAAGAATAAAGGAATTAGTAAACAATATTAATTAATTTTTCATACATAATTAATTAATGGTTTCTTCGATATAAATAAATTAAGCGCATTCCAAGTTCCCATGCACTTCCGTTTGAGGAAAATCATCATTACTTTACCAAAAGTTCACGTTGTTCTTATAAATTTAAAATCTTTTCTTTCAAACCTCATGAATTATAGTAATTTTAAAATAAGAACTAGAAATTGACTTTTAATAATTAGAAAAAATATATATATACTATCTCAAATTAAATTTGTAACTTATTACTGCGTTTTGAAGAATAAGTTCCTTGAAATTGTTACGGCGATAAGTGTAACTCTGCTGCAAGTATAAAATCTTCGACAATGAGTGATAACAGAGGGATTGTTGTGATATAATTTCTCTTCGTATTTAAAATAATCTGGTGTGTCACACACACGACTTTCTCTTACCCTAAAATTCAATACAATAAATACAGGTTGCAGATTAATAGGTAAGATAACGAGTACTGTTATGTAAACCTATGTTAAACAATTCATATTAGGCTTCCGAAGGCTTATATGATAATTAGTTCTGTGTGAGGGGGGCTACCGCCCCCTCAACCCCCCGTTTCATTAATGCACCTACATTTATATAGAATTTAATTTGGTTATTAATAAATAATTTATTAAAATTATTATTTAAAAAAAATTATTATTTAAAAAAATTATCTTTCATGATAATGCAGACGATTTCCATATTAGAGAAGTAGTATAACACCAAATATCCAAAAAAAAAGTCCATTTTATTCTCAAAATTAAAAAAAAAAAAAAAAAGTACGATTTTTTTTTTCTAAGTTTTTTTTTTTTTTTTTTCTTTTTTGTTAAAAGTAGTAAAAAAAAAAAAAAAAAAAAAAAAAACTTTGTTTTAAATTATCGCAGATCGATGGTTCAACCATTCGTTTTAAAGGTATTGGCGAGCTCTTTTGAAAGATACCCATCATGAAAATTTACTCCCCTCGAGGGGCGACTTTCCCCCCAGGGGAGAGGCGAGGCTCCTACATACACAAAAAATTTTTCCCAGTTAACTATCTCTATTACAAAATATATATATTCGTTTCATTAGGTTTAGTGCAGTCTATAGACGTTGAATTCTATTTTCCTGCATTTTCCCTCATAGACGTAATGTATTAGAATTCTCTTGATTGTCACTGTACACAAACCATTAGTTTGATCTTAACGAAAAGCTTACTGTAGCATCCCTATATGATACACATTTAGAATACCAAGTTTGAACTTTCTGCCATAATTTGTTTTTGAGATATGCTGATAACAGACACACAGACAGACACACAGACATACAGACAGACACACAGACAGACATACAGACCATTTGCTAAAAACATGATTTTCTTAGTCAGGGGACCTCAAAACGTGTAAATATAACAAAATCTCGCGTTCGAAAATTTGACCCAAAAACAATACTTTCTCTACCTTATGGGTAAGAGAAAGTAAAAAAAAATCACATTGTAAATAAAAAAAAAAAAAAAATTAATATGCAGAATTGATATTTTTGGCTGGTGAGGAGATATTTTTGAGTTTATTAACCGGCGATGCTGATTTTATTAAGCGGCAGCTTTAAAAGTAATTTGTATTGATTTGATTCCGTTCTTGGCAATTTGATCAGATTAAGCGGCTGATTTTATTAACCAGTGATTTTATAAAGCGGCGGTTACTGTATATAGATACAGTATAATTGATTATCCGCAAAGTTGAGAGCCACGGGTTTCGTACATAAACCGCAAAAAGGCTGAATATGAAATTGAAATGACATAAAATGCATTCTAGCTTAAAAACTTGAATATATCGTATATAAAACATAATACAAACAATGAAAATATTCATAAAAAGTAAAATTATTTGTACAGTCGAACCTCATTAACGTGAATTTTATGGGGGATAAAATTTTTTTTTCATGTTATCAGTAGTTCATGTTATCAGTAACTAATCTTCATTTTGACGGGGATTGTGGAAACAGTTCATATTAAAAGTAATTCACGTCAACGAGGTTTGACTGTACTTCATATACTATAGGATATAAAAAACATAAAGAAAAAAGTGTACTTAAGATGAAGCCATGGTTCAATTTGTAATCTAATTTATGCACTAAATTAAACAGTACCGCAGACATGCAAACATTTAATTTATTCCATAGCATTGTGCATAACCGCCACATTTTCACACCACTTTATTTGTAGAAAAATGTTCTCCAATATTTAATTACAATTGAATATTAAAGAAAGTACCCGCCAGAAAAACTGGTGTAAAAAAAAAAAAAAAAAAAAAAAAAAAAAGCGGTCACGTCAATGTTTTGAAATAAATTGAAATGTTGACGTGTTTGGTAGCGTATTCTACTGGAGAACAAATAAAGCAAAAACCACATAATTCTTCATATTCACTTTTTTTTTTTTGCTATCATTTGTATCTGTTTATTGTTGATGATAGTAAAAAAAAAAAACTTTCTTCTGATTTCGCCCATTTTCCGCGCTACGAATTATCCGCAACGTGTGTAATCCGTTTGCGGATAATCGAGAGTTTACCGTATATATATATAGATTATTACGGATAAATCGAAATGCAGTAGTCGGTTGATACAGGTTTTTTTTTTTTTTTTCTTTTTAAGCGCATTTTAAACACAAATTATATTGTATGGGGGGGGGGGGGAAGAAAAGTAAATCCTTTTCTTTTAGCAATTTTTCTATAAGTAAACTAATCTAGTTCTGGACATCCGAAAACATTTAAATCCATCGAAAAACGGAGATCGAAAATTTTTACGAATCCAATATTTTTTTTTCTCGTTTATATTGATTTTTCAATATAAACGAGAAAAAAAATCCTTATTTATTTATTTATTTATTATTATTATTATTATTATTTTCATTTGGTCAAAATATTTAAAAGGCATAATAAATAAATCAATAAAAATAAAAATAGCACATTCCTTTCCATAAAATATGAAATTGCGTTCTTTAGCAGCGGTTACATATATTAATGTTTTAAAATTTCTTTTATACTATTTCTATTTGGTGCCAAAGGGAAAAAGAAAAAAAATGTTTTCATTTACTCTATTTTGTCCGAAAGAAATAGATCTCTTGTTCTAATAGCTTATTTCATGACAAAAATTCAGGGCTGGAAATTTACGTCTTTTTTCAAGATATTTTCAAAATCGGAATGGCAATTTTTATCATAAAATAAACCAAAAAATTATCGTTACTAAATAATGGTTGGAAAATGTCCTGAAAAAAAGGAGGGTATTTCAAATTCTACAGAAATTAAAAATTCTGGAAACAGTAAACGTAATATAATTTTAAAAAGCAGATAAATATAATATAAAATCTAATTTCAATAGGTATATATGTTATAGCAGATATCGATTTTGATAATAACGATTTTGATAATAATTTTTAATAAATACATAAAATAAAATAAATTCAATAAATAAAAAAGAGAGAAAAATTTTCCGGGATTCAAAAACCCCACTATCGGATCACAGTTAATTAACAGCAGCGCTACATGTCGGCCGATATACACATAAATTTAAACTAGCGTAGTTGTCTGACCAAATTTTTCAAAGGTCGTTTGGATGGTGAGCAAACATCCAGGTTCAGATTATAAAACGGGCATAGAATGCAACTGGCGCCAAATTTCGGCTGATTGTCGAAATTTGCTACAGGCAGAATACTTTATCACTAGAGGTACCTAAAATTGACGCGATCATGTAAAAGTCGTTTTATTTGCTAAAATTACATTAATATTGTTTTTAAATATGTTTAATTAGTTGCTGTTTTACCCAATATTACTAATTTTTCATTATCTGAATAATTATTTCGAAGCACTTAAACTCAAATAAGTGTATCGATAGTAGGGAAAGTGCGGAAAAAAACCATTAAATGAAGACTGCACGTAAAAATTACGTAACACTAGTGTTCTAGGGTTAAAAATTAATTTGTAATCATAAACATATTGAATTTGTTATAATTAATTACTTAATAAATAATTAATATTTTTTGTTGATTTTCATGAGTGCAAGTTTATACACGTTCATATAAAAAAGTGCATTTAGCACTTTCTTGGCCAGCATATAACTTGATAAATGTAATTGTATGAAAAACTGAAATGTATGAAAATTTAAAAGGACAATACTGAATGATTAATAAGAAACATTGTTTTTTTTTTTTTAATTAATTGTAAATCGTTAAGACAAAAGTTATAGAATAGATTAGACATGCTACAATATGTTTATAACTAATGCGTTTTAACGAAATATTAATTAATCAATACAAAATATTAATATAAAAATTAATAACTAACCTTTCTGATGAACGGACACTGCTCATTCCATGATCTTCTAGTCTTTCATTCATCGTTCATCTGCATCTCAGTTCAAAGACGCAGATGTTATGTTTCCACAAGCAGATGTTCCTGTCTAAAGTCCACAGGAAGTCGATTTTTACAGCATTTGGTGCTTGAATTTATTTCACAGCATAAATACTTGAAAATAAACCACAGAAAGTGCAGGAAAAATTACAACATTTTTTTACAGTGTACCGTGTTCTGACACATGGAATTATAACACTTATTTTTTTGTTACTATATAATATATAGAATGTTGTTAATATCTTGACTTTGCTTTAATTCCTTCAATAATTATCTTAGACATGCATAAGAAATCACGAAGTTGAAACTGTAAATTAAAATTTGAATATTTTTTTATTTACATTATCGATGTTTGCACTCATAATTCATGAAATGAGATTTGTCGGCATGGTATTTTCACAGTTGGGGAACTAATGTCAAAACACAGAAAAGTGTTTTATGTTAGCTTTGTTGCCTTGTGATATCTTGAAGACTTTTTATGATAGAATGCTGAAATTTTTGTATATGACTTAATTAAAAGAGTGCATTTTACTGATTGAATTTTTTTCTTTTTTCAAATTAAGACCATACAAAATTTTCAGATTTTAATTCTTGAAACTGTATCTTCTAAAATTTTAAATTGTATCTCATAAAATTCAGTACATTTTTTACACTGCTTTGCAACTTATACAATGTGTCTAAATCCATAGTTCAGTAATAATAGTTAGAAAGAAGGTTTTGAAAATACGCTGTAACATATTAAAACACTATCAAGGCAACATTAATGTTGCTGAGAAGCTTAGTCGAACATTCATGTCTGCGTAGAAAAGTAGTGAACGGTTGTCCTTTTTATTGTACTCTTGCCATCAATCTGTTCAAGCAAGAATTACCTTACCAGTTGTTTTACATAAAATATATGAGGATTTAACTGTTGAACGTCCCAGGAACTTGGAAGAAAAAAAAAACAAATAAACAACAAATAAAAAAAAAAAAAAAAAAAAAAAAAAAAAAAACGAGGGCATATAAATTGACACTTACAAACACAATTTGTTTTATTTTAAAAAGTTATGCATTCAGTCCTTTTGAATAAAGTCACTGCTTTGTAATATATCAAACTACATGCAGAATATTTTAAATTCAGAAATGAAAATATAAGAGTACGGGAAGCAATAAAATTTTAGAGCAGTAATTAAGTAGATTTTTACAGACCGAGAGTTAGCAAACAAGTGTGACATTCTTTTGGCAATATTAGTTTTCTGACAAGAACTGTCATCAAAAATTGATGCTAATTTTGTTCGTTATTTTTTTCCGTATGACAGATAACATAACTGCAGCGTACAAAACTCTTGTCTATACTAATAAACAATGAAAAGTAAAAGTTAACATTTTGTGTTTATAATTTTATCAGCTGAATCTCATGAATTTAATCTATCGATTACCAAGGATCATTGGAACAACATCTGACTTCAGTCTGAAAAATTAAGAAAAAAAAAATAATAATGATAACAATAACGGTAATTAACCGATATTTGGATTTTGTATAGTGAGGCGTTTGAACAGAACAATTGTCAAACCTCGTTCGAAGTGTAACATTACATTACATGTAATAGATATTTTGTGTACATATTCATAAAGTTTAATTAACTGCGTATAGAGTATGTATGCCATGTATTAAAAAAATACAGAACATTTGTTAACAGGAACGTAAATCAAAGAAATTATTATTTTTTGAAATCTTTTTTTAGAGTAAGAGACTTAGTAGTGTTTTGTGAATAGCACATTTCTTACGGCCATTAATAATTAAAATCAGCTTAGTTTATTTCAGCTACTAAGAAGAAACTGCATTATCAAAATGAATGGAAGGCATGATATTATTATTTATTTTAAGCTGAAAATGTTAATTGTAATTTGAGTGATTTAGAAATTGATTTTAGAAATCCAAAAAAAAATTTTTTTAATTTAAAAAAAAATGTGATTTTCATGTCACATATTTTTCCCTTTTGAGCGGGAAAAAAAAAAAAAAAAAAAAAAAAGAGATTTATAGGTTTTTTTTTTTTTACATAAAACAGATACAAATTACAAATAATAAGGCATTTACTATTCCAAACATAAAAAAAAACTAAAATGAACGGTCACAACCAACAAGTTTCTGTAAAAAGGTCAAGTAGCTGCAGTTTCATTTTGATCAAAATTGTCCATTTAAATATTTACGTAGCAATATATATTCTTTTCACATTTTGATTCATTTATACCATAGTACTATTCTTCATATTCTAAATATTAAAATATATAATGTAAAAATTAAAAAGATACAAAAACAAAAAATTACGTTTGCATAGAAATTTAAAATGATGTAATGGTGTATCATTTATCAACTGCTGTGTGAATAACATCGGAAACCAACACATTAAAAATGACAAAAAAAAAAAAAAAAAAAAAAAAATGTGTGAATAACATCATTAAAAATAGATTCTATTATCCAAATCAGCACCTGTTGGACAGAAAAGTATTCTTTGCAGAAACAAACATATATCTGTATAGATTTATGATTCACTTTTCATAGTTTTTTTCATTGTCATTATGCAATGTGCATTATTGACCATAACATTTCAATAAAATTACAAATTAATAATTAAATATTTTTTAAATGGAGTTTTCTAAATAATAAAAGTAAATAAATTTGATGCATGCGATTATGGTAAAAGTGAAGTTAAATCTTTATTTTTGCCATTTTACTGTTGACATTACCTTGGTCTTCAACAGTCGTTGTTTGAAAGCGTGCTAATACATATCCTAACACAACAAAATGTTCTAGAAATATAACATTGTAAGTATTGCTGAAATGCTTCGAAACGTCCAGTTTTCTTTCACATTTGTTTCAAAAATTAAAAAATGTTCGCAATCGTAACAAAAGATCGGATACGTAACAGTAAAGTTTCAGTCACTTAACAGATAGAACATCGAAAGAAGTGAATGTTTCAGAAAGATACTGAAGATCTGTATGCGTTACGATAATGAAAGATTGTAAGCTTTTTCAAACACAGCTGAAACATTCTGTACTGTATTGGTATTGATAAAGGAAATAAAAATACGAAAAACTACAGATGGCAAATGGATTTTTTGTGTTAAATTAAATTGAAAACTTCTAAATTAAATCAATATTATCTGGTCACGCAAATTTTCACATCATTTAAATGTATTAAAGAAAAAGACAATACACAAATCGACCAACTTACTCGAAACAAAATGAGAAGGATTTTTTAATTTGTTTACCTTTCATAAATAAGTAAAACAAAACATTATTTGATAATTGAAACGAAACAAACATTTCACTTTCCTTTCTATGGTTAGGCGAAAGATAAATAAACACCAAAAATGCAGTGAGTAATTGTTTGAGGGAAAACATTTATTTGTTCGCTTTCTCTTATCAGTTGTTTTCAAAGAAAACTTGCTAAATGATGAAATATTTTGTAAACATATTAAAATATCCTAATAACAAAACCTGGTGATTAATTTACAAGATTTGAAATCAATTCAAAGTTGCTGGAGCATTATTTCTTTTATCTGCCAATAATCAGATAAAGTTTATGTCTTGTCTTTGTGAAATTTCTTTAAAATCTCATTTATAAATTCATTTATAATATGAATATATACATATATAATATATATATATATCTGCGTGTATGTGTTTATTAGTTACTATATATGAAAATTTAACAGTAAATGAGAAATAGAAAAATTTGCAAAGTACAGAGGGTGTTCACACATTTTTGTAACAATTTTACAAACATATATATATATATAAGAATTTTATTTTCTAATATGTTCAGTCTGATAGCTCGTTTGTTGAACTATCGTATTACATCTTGATTTCCGAGATAACAGATCATTTCTTAAAATATCGAAGTTGATTTTGTTCCACTCCTAATCCAGACTTTTTCACAGTCCATTCAATATTTTGGGATGCCGTTTATAAAGAGCTTGTTTCAAAAAACCAAATGCACAGGAATACGTAAGAGACACGCCAGGGAACTTAGGTGGGATGTATTTAAAAGAAATACATTTAATTACGGTTTCATTTTTCTTAAAAAAAAAAAAAAAAAAAAAAGAAAGAGAAATTGAGAGAAATAGAGCAATAGATTTAAAAGGTATGGTTTTAGCCTTATCCTTTAGCTGAACACGGTAAAGGTTTTTTTTGGGGTTAAGGGATGGAATTCTTTCTTTGAAAATAGGTGTTAAAGCATATTTATGACAGTTACCCGAATTAACTTTGAATTTTTTTTCTACTCCCCTTATTTTAAGTTTTCTGTTATAAGAGAATTCATTAATAACCACAAAACCTTTAGCAAAAATTTCCTTGTTTTTTCTGAACCAACATTTTGAATCTTTTTCTCTTCTTTTTCGCTAATAACTCGTTCTTTTTCTATTGAAATCAGATAATAACAGCCTTATCAATTGTAACTAATATTTCTGTTTTTTCCCTGTCAAATAATTTTTATACAACAATACGCACATAGTCTTACTCTGAGAAACATGTTTCGGCGTTAGACGATGAACATCATGTTTTATTATTATTATTATTATTATTATTATTATTATTATCTTTAAATCCGATTTTATAATATTATTCATATTTCCTACAGAGATTTTTAAAGATTTTGCGACAGCTCTTTGGGAGTTTTTTTTTTTTTTTTTTTTTTTTTTTACATGAGGTGCGACTTTAGATTTCATAAGAGGCGTACATATCTTTCTTGGATATGATGTTTTGCATTTTCCCCAATATAATGAAAAATTTGACATTTATTTACTTTTGTACTAATTATGTTCTTTATTTTGCCTATAGAAATATTAAATCTATGCTTTTCACATTCTTATTTTATAACCGAATGTATTTATCTTCAGAAAGTTCAAAAATATATTTGCTGTTTACATTTTTAATGTTGCAGAAGATAATTAAACCTTATTACAATTTGATGTCAATCACATTTTCCTTTTAAAATTAAAATTTATATTTAAAGAGTAAAGCAAAATAGTTACAAAAATTTGTGAACAATCTGTATTAAAAAAAAAAAAAAAAAAAAAAAAAAAAAAATTATAAGTTTAACCCCATAAAACTTTTTGTTTTCCTTTTTAAGACTTCCTAATGCAGTTGGATGAATTAAAGTTATCTTTTTAAACTAGAAAAAATGCTTATAAAAAATTTCCAAGTGTTAAACAACAATCTAATTGTAAGCCTACTTTATAGTGCAGAACTTTTGAACATATTACTATAAAATTTAGTAACATATTTATTATCAAATTATCAATCGAATTTTGTAAAATGTCGACTAATTGTTAAATTTATATTATACTTCTGCTATGATTTTTCGTAAAATTCTGTGTTTAAAGAACAAGAAATTTACTAATTTTAAAAAGAAAATTAATTAAATGATGCTACTGTTACTGAATATGCATTATAGTTATGAAAAAAAAAAAAAATACTTAAGGCTTCAAATATTAAATAATAACCGGATTTTTCTTTCTTTTTCACATTTTGTTATTGATTCCACAACGAGAACTTAAAAAAATATGCAAATAACTTTTTTGTAAACTATTAACTTGAACAGAAAATACTTCTAGATAAATAAGACGAAAAGATATTGTACTTACTCTTCTATGCTCAGACGAAAGACATTAATACAGAAATAATCGTCAGGAAATGTAACAAATGCAGGGAATAATTATTTGATGGAAACATTTATTCGTTCAAATCCTTTTATCAGTAATCTTTAAATAAAACTTAGCTAAGTTATAAAAAAAAAATTATAAACAGATTAAAATATTCTCACATTATTGCATTGTTAATAATGTACAAAAAATTGAAATTAATTCAATGTTTTCAAACTTTTATTGTTTATTTGATCCAATATTACTGGTCGACAAAAATAAATAAATAACAAATAAATAATCCTCCCCCCTTCCCCACGTACAAAAAAAAAAAAAGTCTACTGCATAAATTTGACATTTCTGATTTCAAATGCGTCATCTAAATTTCTTCATCACGTACCGTTGTTAAGAAAAACAATATATGAAAAACAAAAATATAATTAAATGCTAAAAATGTGTATACATTAACAATGCTACAAAGCAATGAAATCAGGAAAAGGTAACAGTTTTTATTACATTATTCGGAAATAAATGAAGTCTACCACCGAAAAAAGTCTACCACCTTATTGACATTTATCTTTTGAGAGTGTGCATGTGAGAGTTCATAACTTAGACCTTCAAAGGAGGTACCCAAGTTTTAAAGATGAGCATGGGGATTGTTTTCGATACAAAATGGAAAGAAAATTAGGTGAAAGGAAATAAAAAATAATGAATACCATATTGATAACTTTAATAGTTAATATATATATATATATATAGACCACCTACATCAACCAAACATGAAAAAAAAAAAAAAAAAAAGATATGCGATGCTACGATGATACAATTTAATTGTCATAATTGGGCTGGCCTTTTGAAATTTGTCAAAAACAATCAATTTTTTCACAGGGAAAAAGTGCAATTGGTAAAAGTTTATGCCTTAACTTATGAAAATTCTTTTTTACAATAAACCTGAGATTTAAAAAAAGAAAGAAAAAATGCCAAAAACATCAAAATGTTAAATAAATATAACTTACGGTTTCTAGTGTTGTATATTATACTGATAGACGCTACACTATAATTTAAATTCTAAAATTAAGCTTTTTATATCGTGCATAGGTTCATTTCGCATTCAAGATTGAGGATACAACCCTCTACTTTTAAGTCTTGAACTGCAAAGATTTTAAATAATCAATTATAAAATGCGATAAATTTAAATGAAACAGTCCATAACGTGTTGTTGATATTTGCTCTACTTTTGAAAGAGATAAGCCACATTTGGCTGGTTTGCTTTACATTCCTTTATATCGAGCTGATATCTTGAACGCACTGTTTTCACGTGATTAAGATAACTATGAAAAATATATTTATGGTGATAAAGTTTTGATTTAGTTATAGAATGTAATGCTTTTATGGGTATCCAGTAATGGTATAACAATAGGGCATGTTTGCCAGTCGTGAAGTACCCTGCTCACTACTGGGTAGTTTGATTTTAGTGAGGAATAACCAGTAGTAAACACGTATTCACACGTATCCAGAATAGGATATGAATTCATTTTACTCAAAATAAGATTGAAATATATTTCAATATACAGTCGGCAGCAAAATTATTCGAGCGCTAGCAATAATTCCTATATAAAAAATGTACATCCTTGTCGAGTCATGTTTTTAGTCAGTCTAAGCATATGATTCGACAAGGATTTATTTAACAAAACAGCATTAAGTGTACTTTTTACTTTCTTCTATATTCAATGAAAGAAAGTATTGGATTCGTAAAAATGTTCGACCTCGGGTTTTTGACGGATTTACACGTTTTTAGAGCTGCAGAACACGATTTGACTATTTTTAGAAAATGTCTGTGTGTGTGTGACAAAATTTTGTGGCAACTGTATCTCAGGGACTACTACACAGAATTCCATACAAATTGGTATGTAGTTACACATTTACATAAATTTGTGCTTATCAACTTTTGGTAAAAATTGTCCAACAGCTTGCGTTGCCATCTCGCTTTTTCTTAATTTTTAACATGGGGGTATAGGAAAAATTTTTATATAAATGTGCATAAAGAGAATTATTTTTTAATAATCATTATGAAATTTAAAAGATTTATTTTTAATAGAGACAGTCAACTGAAAAAAAAAATTGTATATGTAGGAACCTCGCTTCCCCCCCCCTCCCCGCCGAGGGGATGAAGTCTTTGTTTTAAAGATTGGTCTGTGTGTCTGTCTGTGTGGATGTCTGTGTGTCTGTTATCAGCATATCTCAAAAACAAATAGTAGCAGAAAGTCTAAACTCGGTATTCTAAATGTGCCTGATACGGGGATGCTACACTAAGCCGTTCGTTGAGATGAAGCAAATGGTTCGTGTACAGGGACATCCAAGAGAATTCAAATACATTACGTCGAAAGGGGAAATTGCAGATAAGTAGAGTTTAACATTTATAGACTTCACTAAATCAAATATATATTTTTTGTTATAGAGATAGTCAACTGGGAAAAACATTTTGTGTATGTAGGAGCCTCGCCTCGAAGGGAGAAAATTTTCATGATGGGTATCTTTCAAAAGAGCTCGCCAATGCCTTTAAAACGAATGGTTGGACCATAGATCTGCGATAATTTAAAATTTTTAATTGTCTTTTTTTTTTTTTTTTTTTTTTTTTTTTTTTCCTCTCATTTTCAACCAAAAAAAAAAAAAAAAAAAAAATGTAATATTGGAAATAAAATTGACTTTATTTTTCTATATTTAGTGTTATACTACTTCTCTAATATGGAAACCGTCTGAATTATCACAGAAGAAATTTTTTTAAATAATAATTCTACTAAATTATCTTTACTGAGGGAATTTGTATAAGAAAATATAGAAGAAAGTCATGTGGTGGCCACAACATACCAGTTTTTTATAGGAATTATTTCTAGCGCTCGAACAATTTTGCTGCGGACCGTATTCAATTTATTTATTTATTTATTTATTTTACATATTTTGAGAAAATAATTACAACGTCTGGAAATGAGACGCAGAATTACAGATTAAAGCTCATTTTAAAGAAAACAATATGATATTGAAGTCATTAAATTTTCCAGAGGTAATTTGTTTAAATTTTGCAATACAAATTCATATACCTGTACCCCGGAGGTAAAGAACGTGTCACGAAAATGTAAATTTTTAGAGAGCAACTTTATTATTCTTTTTTCAGGCTAAATGTATGTTTAAACGCACTTTTATCCAATTAGAAGTACTAATAACTTAATAATACTTTAACATATTCTTCATGACATAATGTAATAAAGCAAAAAATGCTCATCAAGGAAATGTTGCTAACTCCTTTCACACAAAAAAAAAAAAAAAAAAAAAAAATCTTCTACCCCACCTTTTGCTAGGTAAGCCCTTTTTTACATACCTATTGACTGGACTATATCTTAGTTTCGTGAGCTTTTTTTTTTTTTTTTTTTTTTTTTTTAATTAAATTTAAGTATTTTATTTTACCAAGCAGACTTAAGAAATTTCAAGCTCTAAAAGAAATATTTAAATTTATCTTTAAAATAAAATATTCACAAAGCTAAAAGGCGACATGTTCAAACAGTGCAATTCAAAAGAAAAAAAGAGAGGGAAAAAAAAAAAAAAAAAAAAAAAAAAACAGAATTCAAAAAAAATTTATTTTTGAAGGAGGTATCCTTACAATAAGAAACAACAAAAATTGAATAGGATACCGTGGAAAGGAGGAAATGGTGAATGTTTTCAGGTGACCACTACTTCAACATCTTAAACTCTGAGGGAAAAAAAAAAAAGCATTTTAAGGATTGTAAAAAGTCTACAAAGAGCATTTTCCGCAACATAGTCATGTACAGGTTTATTTGAGATATCGAACATTGGATAATTATGTAGTATCTGAAATAAGCAAAGTACACAGACAATAGCCACAAAAATGTGAGTAAAGTGTCCACTACTGATAAGCTTACCCTAAGTGCTTTTATCTGCAATTCATCCCACTTTTTACAATATTTCAATGAATTAGAAGTAATTATGAATTCGACTCGTCTGTCTATTTCCAAATATATATTTTTTTAGAAATCGATGAAACTAATATATATTACAGTGTTACTTACAAACTTTGAATAAACACCATAAAATGCAATAAACTCGCAACAATTGTTTCGGGTCGAAAAAACACACGACCCTATGATATTTCTTCCACTCCTTTCTTCTCTGATGCTTGGAAATTACTCACGTAACTTAGATTTTCGTTTAATTTTTGTTATCCTTAGATTGTTTTTTGTTTAATCTCACTCCTTTATTTATTTTCTTGTTTTCTTGTACAATTCTATTCACACCAGTAGCTATATTTATTTTCTACTTTATACAGTTTTTCTTTTCATTTTAAACGATTTTGTGCGTTGCCGCTTTGACTGCAGCACTCGTGCTTACTTTATTCGCCTGATGAAGGGTCGTGTGTTTTTTCGACCCGAAACAACTGTTGCGAGTTTATTGCATTTTATGGTGTTTATTCAAAGTTTGTAAGTAATATTTTTACAACGCCAGTTTATTGATGCTTCTTTATTAAAAATATATTACAGTGGTTTACGGTAGCATGTTTTCTTTTGCAGTTTTTTATAAATACTATGACTGATTTGTGCATACAGACCCATAAAATATTAGGATACATTACGGTCTGTAATAGGTATATAAGATCTTTAAAGCTGTTTTAATGTCTTTATACTGCACGAAACGTAACGAAACTAACAGACATTATTTAAAAGAAAAAAACCATGGTAATGTTGAAATTTATAACCTGTTTACACGACTGCATAAAAATATTCAAATATTCAAATAACTTATGGCGTATAAATAGAAGTTGGAATAAGTGCCTATTCGGATGTGCTATGCGTTTTTAACACTTTCTAAAAAAATTTAAATATCGATGTAAAATTACGTAAAGAAGATATAGAGGTGGACTAGATTTATGTTTGTTGTGTCTGTATAAGATCATATTTTCCACCACTAGGGTCATAAGTTCCTAGCCTACGGCTTACAGTTGATCCCAAAATAACTATAATACTATTCCAAAACAACGGAGGCCGTGGTAGCCCAGTCGGTAGGGCGTCGGACTCGTAAGACCGTCGTGTACAGTAATGGTGGCTGGTGCTCGTATAATCTGGCGTGGCCGCAATGTCCTCTATGTTCCCATCAAAATTATACCTGGGGTCACCGAAGTGGGAAAGCCATCCCTTCCATTGAGGATCAAAATTGTGATGGCATGTCTCCGGACCACCTCTAGGGGTGTGTCCCAGACCGTCGCCAATTGCCCATCTGCGCAGCACTAGTGCGACGTAAATCCCAACCATCCATCTTTAATACGATTTGTCCATTTTTAGAAAATATGTGACTGTGTGCTAGAGTGTAGTACAGGACAAAGTTTCGTATAAATATATGTACGTAATGAGAATTACTTTTTATGAAGTGATTGTGAAATTAATAGGAATTACTGATAACTGTAGTTGTAAACTATGAGGAAAAAGTATGTGCACGTTAGAACATCCCCTGGGAGGAAATAGCCCCCATTTGGTATAAATATTCAGTATGGATATCTTTCAAAAGAACTCGTCAGTACCTCTGAAACGAGTTTATTTAGGGCTGAGTCCCAGACCGTCGCCAATTGTCCATTGCGCAGAACTAGTGCGACGTAAACTCCATCCATCCATCCAAAACAGCATTCTATACGAACTTTAATAACTGAACTGAGACTCTAATCTTGGCAACTAAACGCCAGAGTGCTAAACATTTGCTTTGCAGGTGGGCAAAGTACAGATAGAAAGTGATTCCTTATCCATGTGAATTATATTAATTTGCCTCCTTGTTTTACTGCAATCTGATAATGAAATTGTTTAAACTGAATTTTCAACACAGAAAAATAATTATATAGAACTGAAATATTAAAATCTGTAAACTACTAATTTTTAAATTTTACTTCTTTAGATTTTGGTGACGATAATCGAATAGTTTATTCACATGTATAATTTGTGAAAATATTTATGAATTTTTGATACATATTTTAATCGTACAAAAAATACAAAGCAAATTTTAGCGAGTCAAAGAATTTCAAAACAAAATTCTAATACTTTATGCCACACTTTTCATATAAAAACACTACGAGTATAAAAAAAAAAAAATGATTTTTAATGACAAGAAAAAATATTTAGAATATGTTTTACATAAAATTAACTAAACCATTGATGTTTTTATCAACCTTAAAATGTCAAAAGAATATATTTTTTTAAATTGTAACTTTTTAAAAGCTATTGCGAATCTATTCATTCACGTTTTTTTTTCTTTTATCTTTGAAAAAAAAAAGAAATAAATAAAAGTAATATTAAAGAAAGAATTTTTTTTAATTACAAAATCAGTCTTAAATATGTAAATGACGTTTTTATTATATGTAACATACTTGGACACTATAATTAACGCAAAAAACTTTTAAGAAAAAAAAAAAAAAATAAGTACTATAAAAAATATTTCTCATTAAAGATTGAAATTTAAAAAAAAAAAAAAAAAAAAAAAGTGATTGAAAAATAATATTTTCGTTTTATTCTATGTATGTACAGCGTTTTAATTTTCTTTTAAAATATTCTGCTTTCGTATTTGATGTTCTAAACTGAATATTTTTTGACTCGTTATTCGATACTCCAATAAACATATATGACATTAAAAAAAAATTTTAAAACGATATAAATTTTCTGAAAAATATATTTATCTAGTTTATATTTTATAATATAATTTAACCCTTTAGAATGAGTTTATTTACAATTATATCGGAAAGAGTTAGAGCTAATATACAGGGTGTTTTTTAAATAACCTAGAAGTTCCAACTGAAATAACTCCTGAGTCGTTGCAGATAGTGCCACATTTATTTATTTATTTACTTTCTTTTATTGAATAGAACGTGGAAAAGGTATTCAATGAATAAAGTTTTCAAAGTTAAAAACTTCAGAGGTGATACATTAATGCGGCTAATCACAAAAGTTTGTTTATAAATCAACCCCCTCCACCTACTAACCAGATATTTCAAATTTTTATATATTATTACTTATCATTGCCCTAGAAAGCTTAAGTCGGATTCGAAATATTGCAGAACACTTCCGTGTCTGCAATAGAGTTGCGTTTTCACTACATAAATACGGAATTTAACAGCAAAAGTGCGATGATACGACCTTCGATTAATATGATAATTTGTAATGGTTGGATGGTTGGATGTTTGGGTTTTACGTCGCACTATTGCTGTGCAGATGGGCAATTGGCGACGGTCTGGGACACACCCCTAGAGGTGGTCCGGAGACATGCCATCACAATTCTGATCCTGCACGGAAAGTATATATGATAATTTGGGAGATATTTTCACAATGGCGAAAACTGGCGAAACAAATTCTTCCCTCTCTCATTGCATTCGAAAGCCTACTGTAGGACTTCTACATTGCACAAATTTGTAGCGCTACCTAGCGAGACTCTGAGAACATATTTAAGTTCAAAATAAATAGATTTAAAAACTTCTTAACACACCATAAATTTTAAGCCAGCACAACCGGTTTCGAAAGGACGTAGCCTTTCTTCATCAGATGCAAAAGAACACGTGCTACTGCCTTGGATGCAAAAGCAAGACTGAAAGCAGGGCAAAATCCAGAGGGGAAGGAGCAACACAAACAACCAATAGGAAGCATCATGCAGGACCAATCAGAGAGGAACACACACACACACGAAAAAAAAAAAAAAAAAAAAAAAAAAGAGGGAGGGAAGGAATAATCAATTTAATTTTTTGGATTATTTATTTGATTTTTATTATACTAATAAGTAAATTAAATAAAATTCATTCATTTATTAATTTATTTTTTAATTAGAATTATTTTATTATAACTATTATTATGTCATAAACATAATGAAGGAAATTATTTAATTCAATTAAACAAATTTTTCCAGGCTGTAGATAGCAAAGTGGAATCAGAATTTACATTAACAACACGATTAAGATAAATAGCTAAATTTTCCAAAATATCCAGTTCGGAAACGCGTTTGGCATGAAAGATAATTTTGGCACTCTTAAAATTAAAACTATGATCAAATTCCCAACTATGCTTCGCAATAGAAGATTTAAAAATTTCTTGATTAACAACATACCGAGAATGTTCGCGTAAACGGCATTCAAGATTTCTTTTTGTTTGACCAATATAAGATAAATCACAATTATTAAAAGGGACATTATAGATACCCCACTTATAAAGCTCGGGAACAGGGGATTTAGTTGAAGGGAATTGGAATTTATTGACAGGTTTAAAAATAACGTGAAAATTGAAACGTTTCAAAACTTTGGCTAATTTAAAACATAAGGGGTTATAAAAAGGCAAGACAACAAGATTATCAGGTTTAATTTTATCATCATTAGAAAGAGTAGAATTGAAAGTTGGCCCACTGAACTTTTTGAGAGCTTTATCAATTATAGAGGGTCTAAAACCTCTTTTAGTAGCAACAGACTTTAAATAATTGAGTTCTTCTTTACGAGAAGAGGTATCAGAACAAATTTTAAGGGCACGATACACGTAAGTGTAAAAGGTGCCAATTTTTTGTTTAGCCGGATGATTAGAGAGAGCATGGGGAAGGTTAGAAACAGAGAAAGGTTTCCTGTACACAGAGGTTTTAAAAGTGGAATCGCACCTAGTAACTAAAACATCAAGAAAGGGAAGTTGATTGCAATTTTCTAACTCGAAGGTAAACTGAATATGGGGATCAATAGCATTAGCAATATTAAGAATGGCAGAAACATCAAACGGATTTTCAACAAGAATGAAAGTGTCATCTACGTAACGTAACCAGCGTTTTAAATTTAACATCTTTAATAATTTTTCCTCAAAATAATGCATATGGATATCGGCAAGAATAGGAGATAAAGGATTACCCACACTTAAACCATCACACTGTTTGTAAAATTTGTTATTAAATTCAAAAGTAGTTTGGGAAACACAGAGTTTAGTTAGATTAACAAATTCTTTGATTTCAATGTCAGAATAATGAAATTCGCGTAATCTTTTTTTTTAAACAATTAAGCGCACCTTCAGTGGGGACATTAGTAAATAAAGACATCAAGAGTTAACATTGAGCAATTTACATGATTCAAATTATTTAACTTCTTAACAAAATCAATTTTTTATAGTATAAATAATATTACTGCTGCATAAAGGAGAAAAAATAGAAGCTAAAAATTTAGAGAGGGGATAAGTAGCAGTACCAATATTTGAAACAATAGTTCTGAGGGGAACATTATTTTTATGAACTTTAGGTAAAGCATAAAAACGAGCACAAATTGCTCAAGAACGTGAAACCGATAATTTGGTATTGTCATGAAGAACAATGGAATTTTTAACAGCTTTTTGAACAGAGTTTAGAAGAGATTTAGTTTGGTCTTTTTTAATTTCAGTATAAGATCCTTCAGATAAAACAGAATTAACTTTATCAACATAATCAGTTTTGTCCATGAGAACAATCTGGCCGCCTTTATCTGCTTTAGTAATGACAATATTATGATTAGATTTAAGTTCCTTAAGAGCAACACTCTCAGATTTAGAAAGATTAGATTTATAATTAGAATTATTGGAAGAAATGCAATCAGCAAGAATATGACGCAGAGATTCTTTTTGAGAGGTAGATATTTTACTACATCTTAAAGAAGCCTCAATGGGAGCAATTAATTTAGAAATTGAAGGTTTACAAGATTGGGAAAAATTTAAACCGAGTTCTAACACTTTATTTTGTTGGGCAGTTATGTGAATACAGATTAACAATGTAATTTTCTTCAGGAACTTTGTTAATTTGACGAGAGGTTTTTTTGGTTTTTACACAAAACAGAAAACTTAGAATATAAATTACGTTGATGAGCAGGATTAAGTGAATGTAAGGATAAATAATTATTATTTTCCGAAACAACAAAATCATTGAAGTTTTTACCAAGGAAGAGATGAAGCTCATAAAGCTCTTCCTCAATTTTGGCGATACGTTGACGAAAATCTTGAATACAAGTATTTAAGAGAATAAATTTGGAGCGAAATAAGGCTTTAGATACTCTACCAGTTACAGGAACAGAACACTGCAATTTAATAAAATTAGAAATAACTTTGTTATATTTACATTTTTGAAGAAATCTCAGATGGTTAAGAAATTTTACACGTTTACGTCTAAGTTTAGAAAATCTGTAGAAATAGGAGTTAAACATGGTGACACAAAAAATAATGTTAAAATAGTTACAATAAATACAAAACAAAATAATAAAACTACAAATTAACAAAAAAGTAAAAGCATGCAAAAAAAAAAAAAAAAAAATGACAAATTCACACACACACACACACACACACACACACAAAAAAAAAAAAGTAAAAGCAAAAGCAAAAATATAAATAAAATAGAATTACCTGGAACACAGGATCGGGATGAAACTAGAGAAACCCAGAATGAGGTTAACCAGCAAAAAAAAAAAAAAAAAAAAAATCGAAAATTCAAGACTTTTTTTTGGTTAAGTTCAAAGTTTTAGGTTAGTTTAAAACACCATGTATTTCCATACAGTCGGTAACAAAAGTGTCCGAACACTAGCAAAAATTCCTATGTAAAAAAAAGTAAACTTCACACTATTTTGTTAAATAAATCCTTGTCGAATTCTCTTCTTAGTCAGTCTAAGAACATGATTCGATAAAGATTCATTTAACAGAACCGTATGAAGTGTAATTTTTCAAATGGGAATTTTTGCTAGTGTTCGGACTCTTTTGTTACCGACTGTACATATACAGTTGGCGAAAAGTATTCGAGCACTAGCAAAAATTCCTATGTAAACAAAAGTAGTCTTAATACTCTATTGTTAAATATATCCTTGTCTAATAATGTTCTTAGACTGACTTCGAACATCATTCGAAAATGATTTATTTAACAAAACATTTATTAAGAGTACTTTTTTATATAGGAATTTTTGTTGGTGCTCGGATACTTTTGCTGCCGACTGTAGACTTATTATTAGGTGTGGAAATATGACTCCGTAGTTTATCAAAAGATGTCAATTTTAAAACTGATCACATGTCTTCATAGCATTACTTCAAACAAAGAGTTTTAATTGAACTATAATAAATAAACAACCTTATTAACAACTCCACGGCATGTCCGGAACGTTTTCACCGGGGTTCCCCCCGGCTTTCTCAGCGGCTATTCACGGTGCTGGAAAGTTCAAATTCTGCGTTGTTTCACTTTTGGCCTCCTCCGCTTAAAAACATATGACGCCACTGTTTGTCTAGCCCGGCCACATCGTTGCCATTGCAGGAATTCGGAAAGTTGATAATCTCGATTGCTTCGCGATACGCGGCATACTTTTGATTATTGCACTTTGAGAGTTTTTTCACGTTTTCAAGCTGAATGTTTATATTTTCATCTTTGAGCTCAGTTAGTGCAGTGGTGATTTTACCCATGGCGATGCGAGTTTTTAGACATTTTTAAACTGAATGTTTATATTTTCATCTTTGTTTACTTTAGTTAGTGCAGTGGTGATTTTACCCATGGCGACAACTTGCAAATTACAATAACCATAAGTATGCCGCTTATTGCGAAGCAATCGAGATTATTAACTTTCCGAATCCCTGCAATGGCAACGATGCGGCCATGCTAGAAAAGCAGTGGCACCATATGCTTTTAAGCGAGGAGGCTAAGTGAAATAGAGCAGAATTTGAACCTTCCAGCACCGTGAATAGCGTTTGAGAAAGCCGTGGAACTCCGCTGAAAACGTTCCGACCATGCCGTGGAGTTGTTAAAAAGGTTGTTTATTTAATATAGTTTGATCATATGTCTTTTAAAATTTCAACAGTTGTATTCGATAGTACTTCATATCAGCTGTCAAATGCAGTATGTGACATTTAGCCTGAGTATAAACATCAAGCATTTTTAACTATTTGAAAATGGTGAATTTTATTTCAAATAAACATCATTTGCGGGAAGTTATTTTACATTTTTTTTATTGCCAAGAAAAGTGCAGCAGAAAATCATCGTTTGCTTGTAGACATTTACGGTGAACATGTTCCATCAAATTCTACTTGCAAAGAGTGGTTTCGCCGGTTTAAAAATGGTAATTTTAGTACTGACGATAAAGAATATGGAAAACCACCTAAAAAATTTGAAGACGATGATTTGGAAACATCTGAAGATTGTTGTCAAGATTGCTGAAGATTGTTGTCAAGCACAGTCAAAACTAGCTGAAGCATTAAATATTGATAGATCAACTGTTGCAACATTTTTAAAAGAATTAGGAATGGTACAAAAAGCTATTAACTTGGTCCCACATAAATTAAAAGACAGAGACATTGAACGACGAAAAACAATTTGTGAAATACTACTTCAAAGACAGCAAAGAATATTTTTTTGTACCGAATTGTTACTGGAGATGAAAAAAGGATTTATAATGAAAATCCTAAGCGCAAAAAAGCTTGGGTGAAGCCTAGTGAACCTTGTGTCTTGCATAATCTTTCCGAAGGGAACAAAGCTAACCGATCCGGCACATGAAACTTATTGCTTCAGCGGCACTACTACACAGATGCGTTTTTTTATCCCTTGATCACTGGAGATTAAAAGTGGTCATTTATGATAATCCAAAATGCAAAAGGCAGTGGGTCTCATCGAATGAATCGCCGCAAAGTAGAGCTAAGCCAGCTTTACACCAAAAACAGGAGCTTTTGTGTGTTTGGTGAAGAATTCGCGGGGGTATTTCATTTTAAAGTGCTGAAATCCGGGCAAACTGGGATTGCAGATATTTACTGTGAACACCTGGGTCGAGTAAATCAATCTTTAATCGAAAAGTATTGAAAACTATTGCCAACAGAAAAGACGTTATTATACAAAACGATTATGCAAGACCACACTGCACAACACAAATCTTGAAAAAAAAAAAAAAAAGAAGAAGAAAGAAAGAATTAGTGTGGAGGTATAACCTCACCTGTACTATACTCGCTGAATATTGCGCTATCGGATTTCCACTCATTTTGACAGTTACAACATTTTTTAAGTGGCAAAAAAACTTGATTATTTGAATAATGTCCAAAATGTAATCTCCACAGATTTTGTGTAAAAAACAATTGATTTTTATAGATCTAGCATTGAAAACTTGCACATTAGATGCCTAAAGTTTGTTGATAATGAGGGTGATTACATAATTGATTAAAAATAAAACTTGCTAAAAAGTTATGTGTTTGAATTTATTGTTAAAAAAAAAGACATTGTTTTCTGGTTTTCTTAATAATTCAATAAATTTAATTATTAAAACAATAAACTTCCGAAATTATAAGTTTTTAATTTACTTTGTAATAAAAATGCATTAGTACAAAAAATTCTGTAAATGAAATAAAGGTCCACAATACTTTATTATTTAAAGAGACCTTCAGTTAAAAAAAAAAAAAAAAAAAAAAAATCTTATCGCACAATCGATAATATTGAAGTTTCACGAGATGTATTCGATTTTCTTTTAAGAGTAGGAATTTTTTACAAAAAAAAAAAAAAAAAACGCTCTTGTCTCAGGATTAAAGCAGTCTATTTTTTCAGGGAATTTTTATATGCCGAAAGAAAATTCGAAATAATATTTCTCCGGAATGACTTGCTTTGAAGAAAAGCAAACACGAATTCATGTTAGCATTAATATTCAGCGATTATTACACAAACGCAAACGTAAGTTTTGTTAATGGAAATAACTTTTCTTCTTTTTGCGTAATAGCTGCAATAATCAATGGTATTTTTTTACCTTCTCTTCTCCATATGTATGGTAGGGAAATTATTGTTTATGGGATACATTTTCGAAATTGAGTTTTTCTTACAGTTACACGTTTTCAGGTTTTCTGAATCTAAAAACACAGTTTTAGGTGCTAGGCTACACCAAATAAAATGAAACGAATGCATATTTTTCATATACATGAAAGCACTAAATATTCAATATCATATTCTTTCGTGAAGAATATGGTATGAAAATCGTTTACTATTTTTTTACTGAGCTCTTCATAAAACTAAAATATAGTTGGACTATACATGGAAATTTCTGGAAGTACATTTCAAGTTGCGCTGTGTGTTATTAATGTAAGACTATATTCAAGTACAGAATGCAGTGTGTGCATAATTTATAGAAGGCATACAGGGCTACAATAGTTAAATAAAAGCTTTTTTTTTTTTTTTTTTTTTTTTTTTTTTTCAATGTAATTGGTGAAAGTGTTTTATTATATTTTACCATATTGTAGAAAACTGTTGAGTCATGAAAATCAATTCCTCATATCCATTCGTTAAATAAAGTATAAGTTATGATTTCTCCTTTTGCTTTTATATATTTGTGAGTTTTGAGGTTCACTGATTAATAAAATTAAGTTTTTAACAACTAATCTTAGCTTACGTCTGTTATTAGCGTAAACAAACAATCATTGGTCTTTCAGATGTTGTATTTTAAAGTTCATATGAAGTTATTACTTGAAAAAATTCATCAAAACTGATAAATTTCAAGAAGTGGTGTAGGTAAAAATTTTCCGAATAATTTTAATTTTGCCTTGAATTCTATACTAATGTAGGTACCATATTCGAACGAGGATTAATGGGGAGGTATTTTCCCTCACACAGAATTATTTGACAAACAAATCTTTTCCTAAACCTAATTTAAATTATTTTTAACCCAGGTTTATATAATAGTAATCGTTATATTACCCCTTAAACTGCAATCTGTCTTCATAGTATTTAAATACAGGGTAGGGGAAAGTCGTACAAGTGCCACCCCGGAGTACTTCTGTTTGCATTCAAATTTCGGATGTAAAAGGGTATTTTTCATTAAAAATAAAATAAAATAATAAGTAAAATACTTAATGTTTTTGTTTGATATTTTGGTAGATTTTCTAAATATATATATATATAAGGGAAATAAGCGTAGAAAAATAAAAATCTGAAAAACATGTAAATCATTTTGTATTGAAATGCTTGTGAAACATGCGTTTGTTTTTAAGTGCGGAGGCATTTAATTAATATTGATATTTATTGAAGCTATTCTTACTGAAAATGTTTAACTCAAGTTATTTATTCTGATAGGATATTTTTTCTATATTCAGTGCAATAGACCGAATTAAATGAATCCTATAATCACGGTACAAATTTTAAATATGGAGATAACGCATGAAAATTTATCGACAATATCGGTCTGAGATTTCAGGATATACGCTTTATTTTTATTTTTATTTTTTAGAGTATTTATGTATATTTAGCTAGCGCCCTATGCTAAAGAAACTTTGTAGCACACGCGCATGCGCAGATAAACGTTATTTAGTAAAATTGCTCATATTTCATCATATTTAATACTTTTATTTTCTATTTGCTGTATGTTGTATGTTGTCAAATATTCTAAAGATGTTATTGCATTAATTTGGAAACCCTGCATGTCATAACCGAAAAATGAATGAAAATTTTTCGATGTTGTTGGATACACCTTTATATTTATATGAACATACGTGCTATTCCGACACAAATGAATATAAATATTTTAAAGAATTATCACAATCTTATGCTGCAGCTGAAATTTACTTCAAACATTATTTTTTTTACAGTTCAAAGCAAACGTATTTTTTTCGTTAGTTTATTAATTACTTATCTTCTTTCTTACTTGGGAACAAAACCTTCATTAAATTATAACATATTCTTAACATCCCTGAAGTTTTCGTATAATTCGCGAAATATTTCTCAAGAACAAGTATCTTAAATTACATTGGGCTAAAAACAAACAATGCCTTAAAAGACACAGTTAGTGCTTTTAAACATTATATTGTTTAAAATAGTTTTCACATCGAAAAAATTATGAATAACCTTATATTATCCTCTACTGTAAATCATTGAAAACGGAGAATTATTATTGAAGTATTTCCCAAAATGTATATAATGTTTAACTATAACTGTTATTATTATTATTACTTTTTTTTCATTTTCCATAATTGAAAAAAAAAAAAAAAAAAAAAAATGCTATTTTAATTAAAAATTTTCCATTTCACTTTTTCTTTGTATTTTATTTTTAATTTTGTTCATAAAAGATAAATCTACGGTAAATCGACTTATTTTCTAGAAAAAAAGTATAAAATCATTTAACTATTACTTTCAAATTATTGTTACGATGATATTCTTAAATTTCTGGAAGTGAACAAGAAATTTCTGTTTTAATTAAAGTTTTTCTATTGTATTTTCAGTTCACAATAGAAATTAATCAATCTGTAATATTTTTTGGATTAAATAGTTTTCAGCCGATGAAAGGGAAATCGAGTGTTTTACCTTTTAATGAAAAAATATGGATTATGACTTTTGGTTTTTATTCTATTATTCCACAAAATGAAGAATGTAATATATTTATCTTATTGTTCATCAGAATGATAATTCTTTGCCTTGGTGCTAAAATGTTTTTCAAAAGATTTATAAAGCAGTTTTTTTCTCCTAGTGTTATAAATGAAATTTTAATTAAAGTATTTATAAAGAAAAATATCTTTTGAAACACCTAAGCTAATTTGAAATGTTACATTGTTAAAAATAAATCAATAATTCTTTAAAGAAACGATACTTTTAAAAAATTGTCTTAAAAATAAAGAAAATTGACAGACATTTCTAATCGATTCTGCTTTGTACTTGAATTTGAGAAAAAAATATATCACTTTTTAGAAAAATATTTAGTTACTTTTTGAACAAAGTTTCCTTTTTATATCGTTTCTAAATTGTATACTTCTTTGAAATTTATAAGATAAATTAGTGTTTTACATAGCATGCATTAGCATGTATGATTAAAAAAAGCATGTTTATAAGGTGATAAATGGGATTAATTCAAATATCTTAGAATTTAATGATTTATTAAAATTTGCATTTAAAATGCAATTTTGTAGAAATAAATAGAGACATTATATCAGTACATTATACAGGTACTTCTTTCGTACTTCTGAATACTTAAGAAAGTAATAGGAAGTTTAATACTGGTTTCCAAATGATTTACACGTTTTCAGATGTCATGAACATGATTTGGCCATTTTTAGGAAATGACTATCTCTACGTCTGATAAGAAAAGGCATTTAATGAAATGTCTTCTATGTAGCATAAAACTGAATTTCTTTGGATATTTTTTACTTCTCTGAGATTAAACTACTCTACATTCCTCATGGAAAATAATTTTTATAAATAATAATTTTAATAAATAAAATATAACGCGTGAATTTGTATAGGAAAATATAGAAGTCAGCATTGAGGTGGTCAGAACATTTAAGTGATTTAATTTACGGTGTTTTCTTATAAACCTGTATTCATTAAAATTTATTGTATTAAATGTCATTCTAAACTGAAGTTTTAAATATTGTTAGTTAGTTTAGTTTAGGTAAATTACGTTTTCTTTTTCACCTTGTTTAAATTAAGAAACAAACCAAGAAAAAACCTTTATCATCATATTCTAATTTAGTGCCAGAAATCTAAATCTTCCCTTAGTAACACTGAGCAGTACTCTTAAATCTTGGCAAAATAATGTGAAAGTCTTAATCTATTTCATCTCCGCGTTTCCGATGGATATTTATGCTTTGAGATGAGCTGACTATGATATAAATAATTCGAAATCAATGTTTACCTCTGTGTCAGTGCACTATACAAGATTTGTTGGAGATTTCATTAAAAAAATAAAAGATTAAATTGCATCAAAGTGGGATTTACTAAATAATAATTGCCGCTGAATGATTTTAGGTAAATGCCTTTTAGAAAAGGCGGCGCATTCATCACTTAATAAAAAATATCAGCTTCTCCGGCATAAAACAGAATAAAACATATTTAACAGGGAGCAGCCCCTGCTCATCACTCTTGGAGCGATGTAGAGCGCTTCTAAGGGGACTACTCGCAGTTTATTGAAAACTCAAATGAAAAAAAAAAAAAGAAGAAGAAAAAAAGAAAAATACAAAATTCGTCAGGCCTAATCCGGTCTAAGCCGACAGTGGGCGATTATTCAGGAGCTAAAATTGAGCACGCGACAGGTGGCATGAAGTATTAATAATCATCGCCAGGCCAATGGCCGTCACGCGACATTGGGCGATGATGATTTTGAATAAAGCATATTATGTATAAAATGCTTATTGAAAAAAGAAAAAAAGACTGATTTAAGTTTAGAATTTTTTTTATCTTTTTTTATTATTAATATGTGGAGCGCTGTTCTTTTCCAGAAGTACATGTTAGTTATATCTCGGCATGTGTAAGACAGAGTCAAAGCAAAAATACCAGGTGATTTTTATAAGAAACTCTAATTATTGCTATGCGTTTTTGACCATTTAAATATCTATAAAATATTCCTCTAACGTTGACCAGTTGCGATTAAATTTTGTAGAAACGATACGATAGTGAGTAAACTGTTATATGATTGATCGATTACGGTTGATCAAATCGTAAATTCGTGTGCTATTTTGTAGAAAATTTAATCTAACACACTTGAAATGTACATTTTCTTAAAAAAAAAAAAAAAAAAAAAAAAAAAGAAAAAATATTAACTTTTTGTGTTGAAACATATATTGAAAATTTCCTATTTAGATGCATATTTGAAAGAATTTAAAACCAGTTAGGCCTTGCATTTCTTACTTGTCTATTTGAAAAACGGTAGAGGCGCCATCTGTTGCTGAAAGCGAAATTCTCATATTAAGAAACAATTTTAAAATTTAGATTTGTGAAAGCCAAAATTATGTATATTTTTTAGATTTTTCATTCATTATAAATAAAACGAACGTTATTTCTTTTCATTTCTTTATTTAGTTTGTAGATACATTCATTAACTATGGAATGTCGGTTATGAATGGTAATTTAATTCTGTCAAATTTTACTACTTGATTTTCAATAATAATAAAATAAAAATTCATTTAATTCGAAGAATTTTTAACTTGGCAGCGGAAAAAAAAAAAAAAAATCTAAAATTGAGACTATAATACAAAAATCAAAGTTTTAAATCTCTTTTATTGGGGAAAAAAAAAAAAAAAAAAAAAAAGACTGAAGATGACTAGGGATTTTATTTATGAAATTTTGAGGAATATCCTATTAGGCATGTAGGTACTATTACGCAGATGTTCTGCATGGGAAAAGCTAGTTAGATATCATTCTTCAAATGGACATCAAAGTTGTTTCTGTGTTATGTTTAGATTAATTTTAAATTGAAGGCCAATAATATGACAGATAGTACAACTGTTCAATCAGAATATATTAGAATGATATACAACAATGATTTGTTGATCCCTGAAAAATTAAACTGTATTCAAATTTTTATTTTTGCATGGAGTTACTGTACACCTTTTAAAACGTAAGTGTTAGTAAGCATTAGAATCAGTGTTCGTGTCAGTTTCGTAGAAATATATGTTAGCGTAATCATTAATGGGCTCTTCCCAGCGTCGTCCGCTTAATCATGTGATATGTGAAAACAAAGAATCGAATTCTGAGAATCGAATTCAATTAAATATTGTTCTTACGATTTTTTTTTTTTTTTTTTTTTTTTTACTTGAGTGCATATTGCTAAAATTAAAATTTAATGTTGAATATATTTAAGCACAAAATATTTCAGACTTTAAAATAATATTATTGCGCGAAATATTTAAGGCTCTTTTGAGATTTTGCGATGGATTCTTTTATAATATAACCATAATAAAAATAAGCAAAAATTATGCGGAACATGCAGGACATTAAACATAGACACATAAGAAACATTAACAACATAAGTAAAATAATCTGGTGTGTCACTCACACGACTTTTTTTTACCCTGAAATATAATACTATAAATGCAGGTTAGAGATTAAGAGGTAAGATAACGATGTTATGTAAGCCTCTGTTAAACAATTCAAATTAAGCTTCGGGAGAGTTTTATATGATAATTAGTTGTGTGTGAGGGAGGCTACTGCCCCCTCAAACCCCCGTTTCATTAATGCACCTACATTTATATACAATTTAATTCATTAAAAAATAATTCTGTTTTTAAAAAATAATTTATTAAAATTATTATTTAAAAAAATTATCTTTTATGATAATGAAGACGATTTCCATATTAGAGAAATAGTATAACACCAAATATCCAAAAAAGTCCATTTTATTCTCAATATTAAAAAAAAAAAAAAAGATTTTTTTAAAAAGTTTTTTTTCGTTATAAGGAAAAAAAAAAAAATCGATAACTTTGTTTTAAATTATCGCAGATCGATGGTTCAACCATTCGTTTTAAAGGTTGCAGCGAGCTCTTTTGAAAGATACCCATCATGAAAATTTACTCCCCTCGAGGGGGAGGCGAGGCTCCTACATACACAATTTTTCCCCCTGTTGACTATCTCTATTTTAAAAAATATATATTCGTTTCATTTGGTTCAGTGCAGTCTATAGATGTTAACCCTACTTACCTGCAATTTCCCCCATAGACGTAATGTATTTGAATACGTTTGAGTGTCCCTGTACACGAACCATTTGCTTGATCTTAACGAAAAGTTTAGTGTAGCATCCTTATATGATACACATTTAGAATACCAAGTTTGAACTTTCTGCCATAATTTGTTTTTGAGATATGCTGATAACAGTCAGACACACACACAGACATACACACAGACCATTTGCTAAAAACATGATTTTCGTATTCAGGGGACCTCAGAACATGTAAATATAACAAAAACTCGCGTTTAAAAATTTGACCCCAAAACAATACTTTCTCTACCTTATGGGTAAGAGACAGTAAAAAAAAAAAAAAAAAAAAAAAAAAAGACACTGCGCTTCATGATACAGAAACATCAAAATCTCAAATTCGGATTTTTGACATCGTTACAATTCTTTCCTTACATAAGCATGTTCGGAAAGTAAAAACCCACTACAGTTATAGATGTTATTTCGAATGGATAGAGTCTCATAGAAATTAAAACAAATAAGTTTCGGCTTAGAATCATTTACCAAATATATTAATGCATTTAGGAAATAAAGCGTGGATAATTCTAAGAATATTTGTTTTTTTATTTCGCATAAATCTTTTGAAATTAACAATTTTAGATTGAACCGGGGCCGTGGTTTTTAGGCATTCATACTTTAATTTTCTTCAAAAGATTGCATGAAAGGAATATGGAAGGAAAAGATAAAGCGTAGAATAATGAACTTTAATTCAGAAAGAAAGTGGTGTATGGTAAATATATATTTCTGAAATTTTTATAACTTAGTTGTTAACAGCTACTCTAGGCTTATTTTTGATTAACATATTTAAATCGCTTGTCTGCATTTCTTTTACAAAGTAAAAGTTTTTATATATACAAAAGGGAAAAGAAAAATACATGCTTCAGGGTATCTATTCTTCGATCCGACTGCCATAGCGACCGTCCTTAAACAACGACAGTCATCAAATCAAAAGTCGGAATGTGACGTTCACGTGATCAAAATAACTACTGCCACAGTCAGAATTGAGGTATAGTCTGGTCGGAGAATAGATGCCCTGTAAGAGAACTAATACAATTTAGAAAAACTTTGAATTTTTAAATGTTAGCTAGGATAACAAAAATGATTTCTTTTTTTTTTCTCCCAAGCAAAGAATTATTACAATGATGCATTACGATACTGAAAATAAATCACAAGCTCTTAACATATTTCACTCTTTCAAAGCAATTATAGAATATCTATTTTATTAAAATGTGTGTGTGTGTTGATACATATAACAAAATATATTATTATTTTTTAATTGGAAAAAGTTTTAAAACTTAAATACTTTTTGTTCAACATATTCTTATTTCGCAAATCTAAATCTTAAATAACTAGGATATTGTGGCAACATTCGACTTTCTTCTAAATTTTTCTATGCAAATTCACTCAGTAAAAAGTAATTTATTAAAATTATTATTTATCAAAATTATATTCCCTGCATTGAGAAAAAATTCTGTAACTGACATATAGAATCTAAATTGTGGCTCTAGAAAAAATAGTTCCATATCCCCTTGGAAAGCGAGTTCTAGAAGCCCCTGTTAGAATTCTAGAGCGTTTGAGTATATTCTCGAGGGCAAAGTTATTTATTAGGTCGTTCCATAATTATTGGCAGAAAATGAAACAAGAAAGAAAACATGAGTCACAAAGAAAGAAATGGATTTTTTTCAGCAAAGTAGCTGCCATCGGCAGAAATACACTTCGCTCAACGAGTTTCGAGCGGAAAAATGCCACAGCTGCAGAAGTCGGCGTCTCTGTGGTCAAAGAAATCACGACCACCCTGAAGCAAAGCAACCTGGTTCGAGAATTGTTTGTCCCTCACAAACCTGTCCAAATGGCGAAACATATGATAATCAGTCGGAGCCAGGTCTGGAGAATAAGGTGGGTGCGGCAGAAGCTCATACCCCAAATCCTGGATCTTTTGCCGGCTACCAACTGAGACATAGAGTTGAGCTCCATCCTGCAAGAGTATGGGACCTGACCTATTGACCAGTGCTGGTTGTTTGATGCGAAGTTTCCTGTGGCAGTCATCCAACAGATGACGGTACACGTCCGTATTAATAGTCTGACTTCTTGGGAGAAATTCATAATGGACCACGGTCTTGGCGGTCCACCAAATAGAGATGAGAATTTTCTGTGGATGGAAGTTTGGTTTGGGGATCTGTTTCACAGGTTCACTTTTATTAAGCCACTGTGCTTTGTGCTTGCAATTGTCGTACAACACCCATTTTTCATCCACAGTCAGGATACGATGCAAGAATGGTTTTCTAACCTAGCGTTCCTGTAGAGATTTACAGGTCTTCAGGCGTCGTAGACGTTGCTCCTCCGTTAGATCATGTGGTATCCATGTTTCGAGCTTTTTCATCATGCCCATTGCCGCCAAATGTCGTGAGATTGTCTGTGATGCTACAGATAGTTCGGCGCCTAGCTGTTGTACCGTTGATGTTGGTCGGGCGTCAACTTTCTGCTGTAAATGGTCCACATCACACCGCACTGGACAACCGGCTCCAGGTTTATTGCCAATCTCCATATCGCCGCTACGAAACTTGGCAAACAATCTATAGACTGTCCGCTCACTTGTCGTGCGTGCACCCCCATGCTTTGTCGACGTTGGCCACTGTTGCAGCCACCGAATGTCCAAGCCAGAAGTCGTGCTGAATGACGATTCGCACGTCGCGTTGCTCCATCACGACCTTAAATGTTTTCAGTGCCCCGACTGGCATTTATATAGTGTGTGGACTCTTCTATTTCACGTTGCAGGGGTAGTTGGTGTTGCATCACTACTGTACTGGTCGGAACGATCTGTAGAAGTTGCCTATATCGGTTGCTGCCAATAATTATGGAACAACCCAATAAAAATCTCTGCAAATAAATGAGACTACAAGAGGCGGGTTTCTGCAACTATTATCTTGCTTTATTACCAAATTCTAGAAAAGCAAGCGAGAATTTCTCGTAATATAAATGTTTCAGTATATTTAGAGTATAAAGAATATTGTTTCACCATCTAGAAATGTGTACACTAGAAATTGTCGATAATTTCGTCTATTCAGTTTATTAGCATGCCTTATGCACATAGCTCAGAAATCTATATTTCTATTTAAGGGATTTAGAAAATAGACACTTATTCATTCTAGTGAAAGGCAGTATATATATTTTTTTTTCAGTGTGATGAATGCAAACGATTTTCATTCTAGAAAAGTATAACAAAAGTAGCCAAAGAAAGTCCAGTTTATTTTCAATATTACATCTTAAAAAATCCTTTCTTTTTTTGTTAAAAATGAAAAAAAAAAAAATCGATAACTTTATTTTAAATTATTACAGATCAATGACTCAACCACTCGTTTTAAAGGTAGTGACGAGCTCTTTTAAAAGAAAGCCATAAACAGCACCCATAAAAAGAAAATTCCCTTCAGTAGGAGACTTCCCCCTCCCTCCCTAAGGAAGAAGAGAGGCTTCTAGATACACAAAACTACTTTTGCCAGTAGACTATCACTATAACAAATAATTCTTTTTAATTTCATAATGATTCTTAAAATATAATTCTCTTTACGCACGTTTATAAGAAATTTTGTCCTATTCCGCCATGTTAAAGATTTAGAAAAGGCGGAATGGCGTGTTCACGTTTCAAATCGTGTTCTACGGCTCTCAAAACGTGTAAATCCATCAAAAACCTGAGGTCGAAATTTTTTACGAATCCACTATTTTCTTCTATTGAATATAGAAGAAAGTAAAAATATGTAAATGTGTATTTAAAGGAATTATTATTACTACTATTATTTTGTTATAGGTATTTTCCCTCTATCAAAAAAAAAAAAACACCATACTCAGAGAGAAAGTTAAACACTTGAAATACTGGATAAGGAATTTAAACAGTTATGAGTTTTTTCTAGTGTTCTAACATCTCTAATATATGGGGCAAAATTTTTATTACCATAATGTATTTAAAAAAACGTATGTACTACTTAAAAATCTGGTGAAAAGCTGTCTATGAAGACTTTCTAATGGCTCCTAGATCGTATTTACACAAGTTTTGATGAAAACCACAAAACACTTCTACGACTATACGGCGCGTGGGTTCGAACTAGGCATTATTCTTCTTCCAGCTTTGAGAGCAAAACTTCTGGGCCACTGGTAAGGTAAACTATACTGAACGAAGAGTAAATGATATTTTTTAACACTTTCCGTCAGATATAAATGATGTTTATGTCTTTAATTTATCCCTGCTCTGATTTTCATGAATATTCCTAGAATACATTAAAATTGATTTGTGTATTTAGATTCACTAAGCCATACTCTCTGTTAAAATTAGTATAAATAGCGTTAGTTTTTTGGGTACAGTTGCAGTGACCATAACAAAAGGTTTTTAGAAGAGCTGAATTTCTAGAAAAAATATCTTGTAAGCTACATTAAATTCTTATCATAGAGGATCTGTTTCCAGCCGATATTTCTAGAAGTTTCCTTGGATCCTCATAAATCTTCTTCTTCTTTTTCTTTTTCTTTTTTTTGAAGTGAAAACTTCTTTAGGCGCGTTGAGCACTTTTGGGTGAAGAAAAATCTTTGAACTCCCGTCATCGTCAGCTGACGCTTTCCATTTGAAGTGAAAACTTTTGGGTGAACAAAAATCATTGAATTCGCGTCATCGAAACGCTTTCCATCCTTGTATGATACAAATAATGTATCATACAGTTAACTTGCTAATGTGAAGTATTAGTAATTATATACTGTATATTGTTTTAAAATCTGGTGCGGCTCTACATGACTTCTCTCATCTCCGAGCACTGTCTCTATTGCAGTTAGACCTCACAAAACCGTGAGAAAGCCCAAAGCTGCCATTTTTCTCAAGTATTTAAATCTGGTTCGGCTCTACACGACTTCTGTCATATCCGGACACTGTCTCTTAAAGATTGCAGTCGGAAACATTGCAGTTAGATCTCACAAAACCGTGAGAAAGGCCAAAGCCGCAATTTGTCTCACGTTTTTACAATCTGGTGAGGCTCTACACGAGTTCTCTCATCTCCGGACACTGTCTCTTTTGCAGTTAGACCTCACAAAACAGTGAGAAATGCCAAAGCCGCCATTTTTCTCAAGTTTTAACAATCAGGTGCGGCTCTACACGACTTCTCTCATTTTCGGACACTGTCTCTATTCCAGTTAGATCTCACAAAACCGTGAGAAAGGCCAAAGCCGCCATTTTTCTCACGTTTTTACAATCTGGTGCGGCTCTACACGACTTCTCTCATTTCCGGACACTGTCTCTTATAGATTGCAGCCGGAAACTTTGCAGTTAGACCTCACAAAACCGTGATAAAGGCCAAAGCCGCCATTTCTCTCACGTTTTTACAATCTGGTGCGGCTCTACACGACTTCTCTCATTTTCGGACACTGTCTCTATTCCAGTTAGATCTCACAAAACCGTGAGAAAGGCCAAAGCCGCCATTTTTCTCACGTTTTTACAATCTGGTGCGGCTCTACACGACTTCTCTCATTTCCGGACACTGTCTCTTATAGATTGCAGCCGGAAACTTTGCAGTTAGACCTCACAAAACCGTGATAAAGGCCAAAGCCGCCATTTCTCTCATGTTTTTACAATCTGGTGCGGCTCTACACGACTTCTCTCATTTTCGGACACTGTCTCTATTCCAGTTAGATCTCACAAAACCGTGAGAAAGGCCAAAGCCGCCATTTTTCTCACGTTTTTACAATCTGGTGCGGCTTTACACGACTTCTCTCATCTCCGGCCACAGTCTCTTAAAGATTGCAGCCAGAAACGTTGCAGTTAGACTTCACAGAACCGTGATAAAGGCCAAAGCCGCCATTTCTCCCACGTTTTTACAATCTGGTGCGGCTCTACACGACTTCTCTCATTTCCGGACACTGTCTCTATTCCAGTTAGACCTCACAAAACCGTGAGAAAGGCGAAAGCCGCCATTTTTCTCACGTTTTTATAATCTGGTGCGGCTCTACACGACTTCTCTCAACTCCGGACACTGTCTATATTGCAGTTAGCGCATTTAATAAAATTGTAATATAATTTTTGTAGTAGTAGTTTATATTAATGAATAAAAAAACACTTCATTTAAAAGTATTTCCTACACAATAAAATATTTCCTGACGATTCAAGAAATACACTCGTAATTGTCCAGGTTTTCACTTCTGTCGGCACTCCCGAAGTGCAACTGTTTTTTTTTTTTTTTTTTTTTTTTTGTGTGTGTGTGTATATATATATATAAATATAATGTCTCGATTGAGAATGATTGGTAACGGCCAAATAAGTTACTTTATTTTGAAATGAATCTGTAAAATAATACTCAAAATATTAATTGATTAAAAAAAAAAAATATATAGTAAACCGACTCTTTATCAAAAAATATTTTAGAATACATTTTTGAAGTAAAACTTCGAATTTTACATGGTAGGTATGAAAACAAAATTAAACTTTGCTTTGATAAAATCTCTAATCACACATTTAAGATTTAATATAGATAAATAACAAGTGGGGAAAAAATAAATAAATAAAAAGCTTGCGAAATTTAGTACGTTTTTCATTTATTTATTTATTTTACCCCTAAGATTTGGATTGATGTATTTACAGCAGATAATAAATAAATAAATAAATAACGAATAAGTAGAACTAAATTAAATAAAAAAGAAAATTTATTTACCTTTTTTTTCTAAATGATGTAACACTATACGTTTCAGATTGCGATAACGATTGCTGGACTAAGCAATATTATTTATTACAGATTTTCACTTATCTAAAAATGTCATGACTTTCTTCTATGTAATTTTACACAAATTCATGCAGTGCAAATTATTTGTCACATTATCATTTATGAAAATTATTTTTTAAGATAAATGCGGACGATTTTTACCTCACATAATTATAACACTAAATGCCGAAAGAAAGTCAATTTTGTGCCAACATCACAATGTAAAAAATTTTGTGTAAGAATACACAACATTACTGAGGGAACTTATTTTCCTCAACAATGTTGAGAAATGTTATCAGCCATAGCTGTGTAATAGAGGTATATAGTGGAACGTTAAGCAAGTACAACTTTTAATATTTCTCTATATGGTTGTGGCAAGTAAGCAGCCTCAATACACAAAAGTTTTTGCAGTGAGAAAAAATGAGATTTTTTTTTTTCGAAATTCCTTTTTGTTTAAAAAAGGAAGAAAAATGGATATCTTTGTTTTAGATAATCACAGAGATTTTTAGATAATAATTTGTTTTAAAGCTATTGATGGGATCTTTTGAATGATACACATACTGAAAATTTATACCCCCCGGAAGTGTACTTCCGTCTCAGGGGAAGTACACCAGTGATGCTCCCACAGTGCAAAAACTTTTTTTCTAGTTTATTACTACTATTATCAATGATTCATATTAATTTTACTATCACACGATAAAAATATTTTTCATCATGTACATTTATACAAAATTTTGTTCTATACTGCCATGTTAAAAATATAGAAAAAATGGTATCACAGTGCCACCTGTTGAGCAATTGATGCCCAAATCTCATCAGGGCCAGTTTATGTCAGGTACCATATAAATACCCAGTTTGGTTAAATTTCGTTTATTGGTTCGTGAGATACAGCGTCCAAAAACTTCTGATACACACATGCAGACACACAGACAGACAATTACTAAAAACAATCAAATTGTGTTCAGGACATCCCAAAGCGTGTAATTCCATCAAAAACTGGAATTTGAAAATTTTCACGAATCCAATACTTTTTCTCTCTATATATATATAGAAGAAAGTAATAATCTGTCTTTAACAGACATTTTATTTATTATGTGTACCGGAAAGTTCTGCCGTTTTTAAACAGTAACATGACCCTTTTCCAATAGGGATGATACAATTTTCAGTGGTTAGAATGGCGACACTGCGTAGTATTTTTTGGCATTTCTTGTGTCATTATGCTATGTCATTTAATCATGCAAAGATACACGCTTGAACAACGTTTCGAAATTATTAAATTATTTTATCAAAATCAGTGTTCATACGTGAATATTGAAAGAAATTTGAGAAGAATTCATAGACGACATTATTCAGTTAATCGACTCGATCAATTGCGATTTTTTAGTTCCCCATCATACTATAGGTATGGGGAACTTAGGTAATCGTGAAATTTTTTTAGTTCCCCATCGGACTATAGGTATGGGGAATTTAAGTAATCGTGAAAATTTTTGACCTCGTTTTTTTATTACTTCTTTACACGTTTTTAGGTGTGAGGAATCCGAAAATGACAAAATTTGTATGGTGTCCGTTTGTAGGGTGTCTGTTAGTTTGTTAGTCCGTTAGTGTGTTACTCCGTTAGTCCGTTATTGTGTTCGTGTGTTAGTATGTTAGTCTGTGTACACGATATCTCAAGAACAAATTGTCGCAGAGAAGTCAGATCAATTTTAAAATATTACTTTCGACACTGACAAGAACTCTATTTATTTGCAACATTCGAATTAAATAACTTCGTAAGTTTCTAGAAATTTACGATTTTCTTAACGTGGGAGAATAGGGCAAAATTTCACTTAAGCGTGCATTAAATAGAAAATATTTACTGTAAAAATGGAAGGTCAGTTTTAAAATATCAGTCTTGATGCCAGAATGAACATCAGGAAATGTAAACACGTTACTTTGAAAATTTCTTAAGTTATTGGTAATTTACGAATTTCTGACATGGCAGAATAGGGCAAAATTTTACATAAACGTCAATTTCGAGGGATATTTTCATCGTAAAGCTGTAAGACCACTTTTGAAATATTATTTAGGATACTGGCATGAATATTATGGATTATGAATTTTCAAATATAAAAATTTCGTGAATTATTGGAAATTTACGAATTTCTTAACATGGCAGAATAGGGCAAAATTTAAAATAAACGTCAATCTTGAGGGATATTTTCATAGTAAAGATGTCAAACCACTTTTGAAATATTATTTAGGATACTTGCATGAATATCGTATATTATGATTTTTCCAATTTAAAAAATTCGTAAGTTATTTGGAATTTACGATTTAATTAAAATGGCGGAATAGGGCAAAATTGAACATAAACGTCCGTTTTGAGGATCATAAATATATCAGACAACTTCAAAATAACATTTATGATACTTGTTTCAACATGATTGACTACAAATATTCTAATAGGAAATTTTCGTAAGTTATTCGTAATTTAGATTTCATCAACTTAGCAAAAATGAAACTTTTCCATATAAATATGCATTTTGAGGATTATTGCATTGGAAATAGTAGCAAAACTAAACTACGAAATTGACCCTAACAAAATAAATTAATAGATTAGAATAAGATAAATATATCGAAGTGAACTGTGGATAGCCTGTTAGGCGGGGATTTCATTCTGTCACTGTGTCAAGCGTTTGGTCAACTACATTTCTCTTTACATCATAATCATGTGAAGAGAATGTCCTGCACTAGAAATTTCTGAGAACATATACTATACGATGGAGAACTGAGCAGAGTGCACCTAAGCCAACTGGTTTCTTTGGGGATATGTTAAGTCACAAGTTTATGCTGATAATCCAATAACAATTGAGCAATTAAAAACCAACATTGAGCGTGTTATTCGTGAAAAAACACCAAATTCACGTGAAAGAGTGATGAAAAATTGGGTTGACAGAATGCGGTATGTACAGAAAAGTCGTGGTACTTGCATGAACGATGTTATTTTCATACTTAATGGCATAATGTATGCTTTCAAAAAAAAAAAAATAAAAAAAAATAAATAAATAAATATGTATCACTCTTAATGAAAAAACCTTTATTTAAAATTGAAGAGTTCATATAAATATTTCTTCCTTAATGCACAAACCATTACAAAAAAATGACCCTTCCTGGGAAAAGCTTAAGGTCGTGACTTACTATGTGGTCTTACTAAATGTATTACGGGCGTTTTCACTTTCTATATGATTCCAAAGACCGGTTTCTCTTAAGAGCAAGCACATCAAAAAACAAATTTAACGCCCTGTTAACCTTGATCCCTCCACTCTAATCCCATAATTTTATTTATCTGAACATTCAAGATTCAAAAGAATGGCTGAAGATGTATGAATCACGAGACACAGTCGTTGCAAGAACTTTGAACTACACAAAGTTAATCTCGGTGTGGTATGTGTGCTGTTACGGGTTAATTTTGAGTCTCGCTTTATTTCTTTTATTTTCTTTGAGAGTAAACAAATGTTTCAATCTAAATATCCTTTTCACGAAAGCTAGTTGAAGATGTTTCGCCATAGATAGTATTGAGAGATAAAATAAAATATTAATATTGTATCCCATCTGAAATTCATTGTTACACGTAATTTAAAACAGTATTATGAACGATAAGGAATAATGAATGATAAAAGAGGTTTAAAAAATTTTGTTTAAGTTCTTTGAAGCTATTCAATTGTATTGTACTTTATTGTGTTACTTTTATTATTTGTCTAATTTTTGTTATATTGTTACCTTGAAGATAAAACATTTTAACTATTTGGCATGGATACACGGGAACTGAAAGCGGGAAAATAGGAAAATGCATATTTTTTATATTACTGGGTAGTTTAGTGCTATTTTCTTTTAATTGGATTTAAAAAATAATCAATATTAATGTTTATAGTGCACTTCAAATAATTCTGTAAAATAAAAAATTCTGTGTATATATATATATATATATATATATTTGTAAATCTATGTCCTATTAACATTTTTAAAAAGTTTGATTTATTACGATATATAAGTTTCCAAAAAGGTTTATAAAGATCTATTGTCTATTCATAAAAATAATTTAGAATGGTCTATGAGTGTGGTAGTTAACGTCCCTGACTTTCACACGGTAGACTCTGGATTCGAAGCCTGGAAAAGTCATGGATGTTTAGCTCTCTGTTGTTAGGGGCTGCGATGGCCACTTACTGGATAGGGTGTCCCTTCTCAAATGGTCAACGATACGGTGACTTTTCGGCCAATGCTTAAGGGTCCGCTTCACTTAACTTCGCCGGAAGCCCAAGCTAATGTTATTCTATGGGAAATTTTCCTTATATCGCATTAACTAATACATATTTTTGATATCTGTTTTCACATTCAGAAAATTCACAACTATTATAACTGACGGACCTTCTTTAAAAACATATTTTTTTAAATTTTTAATATTTTATTTTGAAGTTTCAAAATGAAAAATTTCAGATATTGAAAATTCGTATTTTACAGCTTCAAAATAATATATATATATATATATATATATATGTATATATAATCTGCTTAAAAAAAGGTCCGTCAATTTAACAGTTGTGATTTTTCTGAATGTGAAAACTGAATTTAATTATATGTATTAGTTAATGAGTTATAAGTAAAGAAAGTTTCCCATAGAATAATATTGTATTAGGCTTCCAGCGATGGTAAGAGAAAAAGACCTTTAAGCAGCAAGTGCAGCTGTTAGGAAAAGGAAAAAATATCTATAAAGTTTGCTACATTAGTACGTTTCAATAAGATCTGTGCAGTATGTTTTCGTCTTCATAATATGTACTTTATGATAATTAGCTTAAAAATTACTTCAAGATCACATCTTTCATTAATCTTAGTAGAAATATGAAAATGATAAAAATAACTATATCTTTTATATTTTTATGAGTGTCATGATATTTTTTTTCTCGACCTCCACATACCAACAGAACGCTAAAACATCATCTCATTAAAATGCCATTTATTACTATGCCGGACAGATGCGTATAAGTTTTAGTGATTATATACATTAAAAAAAAAGAAAAAAAATACTAGAACGCTTCACAAACTTCGGGTAAGAAAATCGTGAAATCTACCAACTCCTTCTACCGCAAATTTCAAATGTTTTATAAATAAGCACGTTTTTAAATTTTCAAGAAATATTAAAAAAAAAAAAAAAAAAAAAAAAAAAAAAAAGAAAAGAAAGAAAAAGAAAAGAAAAAAAAAATCCTCATAAATTTCACAGAATAAAATACTACACTGGAGTTTTAGTTGCCAGCATTTTTTGCTCTAATATTAAAACAGTGGTATAAAATGCAAGTGACTTAGAAAACTTATGCATTTAATAAAATAGTCACGATAGATCAATTGCGAATCGAATCAAGGCTTACCGGCAAATTGCAATTTACAATTCACAACACTACAGTTTCATTCCACCAAAGATGACTCGCATACATAACGTCAACATTTTATATTGTATACTTACACGAGTTTTTTTTTTTTTTTTTTTGGTAAGTTCTCCATGAAAATTTAGGTGCGCGTTTATTTACAAGACTGAAGTTCACTGCACAAGGAGTTGTCAATAACCGTATCTTGTGATGCATTCCATCATGTTAATTTTTTATAGTATGCTTAATATGATGTCAATTATTGCATGTACTAAAAAAAATATATAATCGAATAAAATCCATTTTAATATAACGAAATATTTTTATGACCTCTAAATTATATCTTTGATTAATATACAATATGCTCTTTAAATTTTTATATCCACCCCTCTTCCCACACATGTATTTTTTGTTAACTGGAACTCTTTCGAAACCTTTGATCATGTACTATTAATTTTTTAACGTAATGCAGGTGTACAATAGCATGTTATGTCTTTTTGTTAATTAGGTTTTTATTCATCTTACAAATAAATGCAGTTCGCCTCACTTGTAGCGCATTCTTGTTTTACAGTATGGTACAATAACTTGCTTAAAACTTCCTTGTTCCCACAATATCATTTTGGCGAAAGTTGGCTATCACTAAGAACCGTTTGAATTATAACAGTCTGGTAACCTTCTCTAAAAACTATATATGTTTATATGTATTTCAATTAAACTATTTTTTCTCTAATCTGGGAAATTTGGCTGCCTAAGAAGGTTTAGCGAAATCAAGAAGAATTCGACCGATCGCTTCATCACCGTCATGTAAGCTGTGAAGTCGATATTTTTGCGCTCCTACTCCAAGTTATTGAAATCTCACAATTCTATCTCGCCTATAATAATAATAAGTTCATTTACATGGTCACTTATAGAACTTAAATATGCCAAAAATATGTCTAATAAAACTCTTCATGTGTTGCTACAACAATGCCTATATCTTTTGGAGTCTACCTGTGTTATTGTTGGATTACTTCGAAAGTATTTTAATTATATTTTAAATGATCTTCAATTTTCTCTTCAGTATATCCAGCCAATAAAAACTAAGGCAAACGATACAAATATGGCCAATGCACGTAATATGACCAACCCAAAATAAAGTTATTAATTTCAGTGAAATCCGAAAGATAGCGCTTGAATCTAGCCGGTCGAAGTCAGAAGAACACAGTTTGCCGCACACCTTGATCAAGTGCACGGGGGGACAATCATTGTTGGTTTATTGGTTGTTGCAATGGCATTTTATAAATTTCTCTATTGTGAGTTTGTTACTTTTCTGATTGAAACAAAGTATTTGTATTTAGTGTTATAAATAATATGCTAGCTGGTTTAATGGACTTTTCAAACGTATAAGTGAATTTAAATAGCTAAGTTTTAAGACAGAATTATGAACGGTTTTTTAAAGCTTATTATTGTTGGCAGTATACCCAATGGGCATGTTACATGCATGTATAAGAATTTAAACCAGAAGGACGCTGTCTTCTCACCTTTTATAGGGTCAAATCCCATCTTGATTATTTAATTCTGGACGAGTCTGAAACAAATAATAACATTATTCTACCTTGTTCAAATTCTAATACAACCCTACATAAGCTGCAGCCTTTGGATAAATCATGTTTTGGGACCAAGAAGTTCTTTTGTTTTTGGAACAAAGTAACCATGAAAACGTTACAAAAGCTGAATTTGGAAGAATTATTTTCTCCAGTTTGGGACAAGCTATGACATGGACATTTCCAACATTAAAGGTGGCTTCAAAGGGACATAGGTATCTATCGTGTCAATCCTATCCTATCTATTAGTGTAACTTCCGGGGAAGCTTTTGTTTCAAGTTCTGTGTCTGAAAACCCAACTCCAACAAAGAAAAGTGCCAAAAGTGGAAAACAAATTTCTTCCCCAGAGACATCGTCATACTACGTATCCCTCAAGTACTGCTGTCATAAAACCTGCAATGAACTATCCTGCTGCAATTTTGTAAAAATGACCTCTTTCCCAGAGTTTCTAAAAGTAATATAGAATACACTCAAATATCACAACAGCGATTTAAAAAAGAAAAAAAAAAAAAAAAAAAAGAGAGAGAGAGAGAGAGAGAGAGAGAGAAAATCAGTCTGTGAATAATAGAGGGAAAGGTCCAAAGCAAGGAAAAGTGATAAGGAAAGTTGGTTTAGCGGTATTTGCAACAAGGAACGAGTTGTGCATAAAAGATTATGTGTTGTGTGTCATAATTATGCTCACGACGAATGTGTTGGACTTACCAAGAAAGATGAGGTAATTTTTACTTGTCATTGCCATACATGTGAAGTCAAAATGAATTAAAAACTTTTTTGACCTTAAATTGTTTAAAAATTGCTGAAAATTGTTTAAAATTGCTTAACATTGTTTTCTAAATTTTATTCTTACTTATCTTTTCATTATTTTTTGTAAAGTTTCAAAAATTAAACTTGTTTTTGTAATAATTGATGCGTTTTCCTGCGTAAAATATGAATATCTTAATAGTATTTCACCTATGGGTATAGTACCTGCATATGGGCATATTACCTTCATCAACTAGCCTTAAAAAAAAAAAAAAATCTTTCCGGTTTAAATCTTGATTATTGTAAGTTTTTTTTTTTTTTTTTTTTCCAGTACTAAAAGGAGTTCTCTCTTTTAGAGAATTTTTATTTTTATTTTTAAACCGATTACTACTATCGTTAAAACTTTCTATCCTTAGGGTGGCCATATCCTTAGGGCTGCACTTACCTTATTTCACACTTAAAAATTCATAATAAACAATTAAAAATGTTTATCTGAAATACATTTTTTGTTTCTTTAATAATGTAGTAAATATTGGATTAAATCATTTTTATTTATTTAAACTTAGGAAATATAATATTTTTAAGTATCATAAGATCCAACATTTTCTTACTTTAAAGAGCAGGAATCATTTCGCTAAGGAGCAAAAAATATAAAAACTGAACATAAAACTCTGAGTACATAACTGGAGTACATTAATTCAAATGACAAAAAATTTCAAGCTCTTAAATTTTTCGTATCATTTTTGCATTTTAATACTCTTATTCCTTTTATGATACTTATTTTTAATGATTTTAAAGTACATGTTTCTTTCTTTCTTTTTTTTTTTTTTTTAAGATTAAAAGCAATATTTTGAGAATTGGTATATGATAATAATATATGTAGGTAAAGAACTTTCAACAATGGCTTCAGTTATTTAGATATCATTTGCTCATATAATCTCACATATTCGTAAAAAAAAAAAAAAAAAAAAATAATGTTAAAAAATTGTTTATATGTTTAAAAAAATATTTAAAAATATGTTTATATTCTTCTGTATTATCATCTATTTAACATATTAATAAAAATAATTTTATCTATTTTTAGCTTTAAAAATGTTGATTTATACATTCTTAGTATAAATAGTTTTTTTTAAATCGAATTAAAATAGATATTTTTCTCCAATTTTTGTGATTTTCAAAACAATTTACAAATTTATGTATGACCATGCACATACACATACATTTAATGCAGCAACCAACTTAAAATTTTACAAAATTTAATTAAAAGTCAAAATATGACATGTTGGGAGATACAATTATGTAATCGAACGCACATAAATATAAAAAGAAAACAACTGTTAAGCAAAACGACTTAACATTTATACTGTCGTTTTATCTTAATTTTATTTAATTTAATGAGATATTTCTAATACATTATCATAACTTGGTATGCCGTTCTAAAAATGTAGAACCAATACATATTGTATGTCATGATTTCATATTTTTGTATAATAAATTATAAAAAATATTTAACCAAACAATAATAACATCAAAACTAAAGGAAAACATATTGAAAGATAATTATTTATGGATTAACTTTTTAATAAAGAAGAAATACTACAAATATATATATCCAAATTATTGGGGGGGGGGGGATGATCATGAAAATCACTTTTATGTTATAGTCTACAAATAAAATTAATTTGATGGTGCATTTTTCGCTTTATTTAATCAATTCTAATCTAAAGAAGTGATACATTTAGAAATCGAATACATGCAGCAAAATTAATGACTAGAAAAGGTACACACATAAAAAAAACTGAGTTATAAATTAAAAATTTAATAAGATTAGAGTACATTTTTCTCTTTGTTTAATCAATTATAATCAAAAATTACTCAAAATTTAGAAATGGAGATTCATCCAGCAAAATTAATAACAAGCAAAGAGATCCAGTAAAAGGAATTAAATATTTTATTTTACCTAAAAGTATGTGTTTAAAGATTCTGAATCGATCTAAAAAATAATATAATCCTGATTCATCATTTAAGTATTTTCCTGTTAAATTTTGTATCATTTGGTTTTTCTCTAATTTTACAGAAACTTTCTCACAGTCTGTCTCTCTTTTTTATATTACTATAAATGTTACATGTAACAAAATAACATACGGAAATACGCAAATCACGGAATAAACATTAGTTTTATTCATGTTTTTATTATATTTTATGTTATATACCTGAATGATTTTTTACCATCTGTAAGGCGAAGAACGATTGCAAGTATCATTATTCCTGATCGTATCTGGAATTAAAACCTGCAGTTTCATTTCTTTTATTACTATTATTATAGTCAATATTTAAAGAATTGCGCATGATTTCATTATGCAATCTGCAAGGAGTATGACTGCATGATTATTCATGTAATCTAAAGTTTTAATCAAAAGTTTTATTTCATTTCTATTACAGTGATTACATTTGTAATCTAAAGTTTTTCACATGATTTTATTAATACGATACGAAATGCTGATGTATTCATTGGTACTTTATAGACTATTTACTAAAGATTTATATTGTATTCTATACATTTGTTTAAGGTGGATCTCAACCTTTTTTGAATATCTCATTCTCTATTACAGAATAATGAACTTTAATCATTTCGAACCATTATCTTACTCTACCATATCTCACACCTTTTTTTTTTTTTTTTTTTATTTTTTTTTATTAAGTTATCAGTGAATAACTTTATAAAATAATATTTTTATACAGTCGGTAACAAAAGTCTCCGAACACTAGCAAAAATTCCTATATTAAAAAAGTACACTTAATACAGTTTTTTAAAAAAAATAAATCTTGTCGAATCCTGTTCTTAGATTTGAACTATTGTTTATTAAAAATAAAAATTCATGTATTTAAGGGTTAAATAAAGATTTAAATATTATTCAAATAAAAAATTAAGTTATCCAACAATATTTAGTAATAAAGTAAATTTAAATTAACTTGAGTGAGGGTAGGGAGGGTTACTTACGTCGCACTAGTGCCACGCTATAGACAACTGGCGACGGTCTGGAACACGACCCTAAAGGAGGTCCGGGGACATGCCATCATAATTTTGATCGTTCACAGAGAGGATGACTCTCCCTCTTTGGTGATCCTCAGAGGTCTAATTTGGATGGGAACATGAAGGACATTACCGTCACAAGAGATTTTACGATCACAAGCCACCATTAGAGCCCGTGACTATCTTCGGCCAGTAAGTTAACTGGAGTGAGCCTTTAAAAATTGCAATTTAAACGTATCTTTTTTCCAAGCGTATGGAAAAAATGCTCTTCAAGCTAAGATTTTTTTTAAGTCATTACAATTTTCAAAACAGGAAAGTATTCTTTTTTTAAATAAGTTTTTTTAAGATTTTGATATAATTTTCGTTCTTAAAATGTAACCAAGAAGTTCTATATTACTTATGCTTTCTAAAAAACCAAAACGAACAAGGTATTATTAATTTTTTAGTAATTTATTTCTATTGCTATGATACAAAACATTTGTTCATTTTATCACATTTTGTTTGGATGTAATTTTAAAAATATGTAATTTTAATGTAAATTCTTAAACAGCAACAACAACAATAACATACAAAAAAAGGTGCTTTTGAATGTAATGTTTAGAATGACTAAATTACTCTCTAAGCCTTATTACTCTCTAAGCCTTATTACTCTCTAAGCCTTATTACTCTCTAAATTACTCTCTAAGCCTTATTAATATTTTTTTGTTTAAATGTTCTCTATCAATGAATTTGTCCAGTGCGAGAAAAGGGAAAATCAATTTCCAAATATTTTAACGTAAGTACATTAGATATTAACTTGTACTAAGAAAATCCGGAAACTAATTTAATTTCGAATAGTTAATTAAATAAAGAATTGGAAAGTTATTAAGAATGAATGCGAAACAAATAGTAGATAGCATCTTAGGGGAAACAAATAAATGAACAATAAAAGAAAATTGAAAACAACAAACATTTTCTTGCACATTAATGCAAATTTTTGAATCTAGTTTATTAAATCGATTTTTTTTTTTTTTTTTTTTTTTTTTTTTTTTTTTAAGGCAGAAGATATATTAAGAAAATATATTTTATGATATTGTTAAAGAGTTATTATTAAATTTTCTTGCAATTGTCAAATTTTATCTTGCAAAAATAAGTATCTTTATATGACTGTCTTAATAAATTGTTAAAAGGAAAAGAACATAAAAATTTGTGCTTGTTTTATGTATATTAAGTCTACCGGAAAGATCAGTCCTTTAGAATTAATAAAATGACTCTGGAAATTTTTGTTTAACAATATTTGCATGGTACTTTAGCAAGCACCGTCTTAAAATTATCTAAGAATATCTTTAATATTATATTATAGATTTCCGATGTCAGTATTTTAATTGAAAAGGACAGAACTTTCTAATAAACCTTTATATATACAAAGAGTTTCACGAAGAACCATTAACTTTGATATTGAATAACCTATAGAAAAAGCATGAAACTGGTATTATGTTTATTTAACCCTTTGCGGCGCCGTGTAATTCGGATAATTTAAATAACACTCCCACTGGAATTTACGAACAAAATTAAAATAAAAGTAATTTTAAATTTTCAGGTTAAAAAAAGGGGGCCTTTTTTGCTATGTTACAAATGTAAATTTTTGCTAAAAAATTTCCGGGATGAGTTTTTGCACTTGAGAATTAAAATTAGGTGTTCCATCAGCGGGAACACTGCGACTGAAAGGGTTAAAAGACTGTAAGAATGTCATACAGAAACTTCAAAATTTTAGTTAAAAATCGATGAAGCTGCATTACCATAAGTGGGCTGTACATAGTGGGTAATGCAAGTCATCGTTGAATTTACATCAAAAGAGATTCGAAATATCTTCCTGTCACACAACACACATCTTACAATTGTCAGTGACTCTCAGTAGTGTGTCACGGGAAATAGAAAAATACTCTTTTGCACCTCGTCTAGTTTTAAATTATTGTTTCGTTAAATAATGCCATTAATTGTGCCCCAACGAACATAGTTTCAGGGAGCGAGGTCAGATGAATATGCAGGCCAGACTATGCCTGTTCTTTGAACTATCAAATAGTTTAACACAACTGTATCATCGATGCATTCGTTCAAAAAGTCAGAAACTTGTGTACGGTATAAGCAAGCCTCATCTTTCATAATCCAAGGCGTATCGATGAGGAAATCGTCAATAACTGATCGTTCTCGGCATTTGAGCTTTCTTTATGAGTTTTTGTAATATAATTTGCAGCGCCATCCATTGGTACAATATGTAATTAACATTCTGAGGTTTCTATATCAGATTCTTACTCTTTTATTAATGAAGTTACCACTGGTTTCATGCCTTTATCTATCCCCGTTTTCGAGTTATTTATTTTCAGTGTTATGGGGTCCTTCTTGCAGCGCCCAGTAAATCCCATTTTGAGAGTAGTTGGCACTGAAAGTTTCATACAACAGCTTATATTTCCGTTTAATATTTATAAATTTAATTACATTATGTTTGATTAATATATATATATATATAAATTTAGGCAATAATTCTTATGGTTTTTGATATATTTTTTAAAGATTTAAATCTTTAAATCACGTTTGTTCAGTTTGCACTTTTTCATGAATTTGTGTTATTCAAAATGCTAAAACTTATACAGATAGTTAATGTAAAAGTTAATAATTTTTTGGATGTTTAAAAGTGCCTACTTAAAAAAAAAAAAAAAAAAAAAAAAAAAAAAAAAAAAATGGTTATGTATTTTGAAATTTATTTATTAGTTTTTGAGAGAAAAAAAATAAAAATGTGCATATCTAAAAGTGCATCCATATCTACCTAAAAAATTAAAAAAAAAAAAAAAAAAAAGTTTTATTTTTTATATTTAAAGCAATATCTTTAAAGATATTGCAAAATCCATCCCCAAGTCTTTAAAGTAGGATCTATTAAAAGTACAAAAAAAAAAAAAAAAGAAAAAAATATTAAGTTTTTTCTTAAATATCTGTAGAAGTTTTAGCATTTGGATGATCACGAATTTATGGAAAAATGCAAACTAAAAAAAACAAAATTTAAGGATTTTAAATATGCAAAATATATATAAGCATAAAAATCATTGCCGAAAAACATATTTCATTGAATGAACCTAATAGAATTCAATTTCTAAATATTAAATGGAAATATAAGCTTTCATATAAAAAACCTTCAGTTGTGCCAAGTTAAAGGTTACCCGTATTTTTTGCCATGAAATTATTGATAATATGGTGTTTGAAAGTTAATACACTCCTGCTTAAAAGTTTAGCAAGATTTGCAAACGATCAGTTTTTTTTCAATTTAAAAACTCATCTTTCAATGAAATGCTTTCAAACATTGGGTATTTAAAGAACTGGGTATTCCTCATGTTTTTCAGTGAAGATTGCTTTAGTACAATATATAGGGGGCCGATGACAAATTGAGAAAAATCAATAATGTTTGTGAACACCCTGTATCGTTAAGTAAATGACATGAACTGTAAATTTAGGATTTGTTAACACTGACCCAGTTCAATTTCTGGATGAATTTGTGTGACGATAGCATATTAAATAACAGAGACAGCATTTATTTTAAAACTTTAAAAAAAGAAAAAATACATCATTTCTTTTTTTATTTATAATATACAAAGTTTTAAACTGAAGCTATTTCCACTTTCAGATAAGCTGGAAAAACACTTTTAAAACAATATACTGCAATCGGAATACAAATATCTCGAATATCTCATGAAATATGAACATTTTTATGAAAAAAGTTTTCACCGCGCATGTGCAAAAGATAAAAAATAAATAAATAAATAAATAAAAATAAAAAAAATACGTAGGTTGAAAGCTAGATATATTTGGCAACTTTTGTTAAAAGTGCATTTGAATAGAGTAAAAATTAAGCACATTATTTGAAAAAGAACGAACTAGATTTTAGATATTTTCCAAGGGTTAAAATTTCTTAACGGGTTTGTGACATGCCGCGTAATTAATTTGAAGATCTAATTATTTTAACTACTTAGCAAAAGTTTTTTTTTTTTTTGGTCAAAAACCCCTTATCCTCTGAAAAATCTTAGTAAATAAGCAAAAACCTGTTAGAGTTATAAGCTTATAAGGGGTTTTTCACAAAAAAGTACATTTCGAGCGTTGTTGAAATAATTGGATCTTGAAATTAATTACACGGCATGTGTAAAACCCCTTAAGAAATTTCAGCTCTCAACCTATTTTTACTTCAATGTTGTAGAATTTGTATCTAAACTTGTTTTTACTAGTAAAAAGAAGATTCATGTAAAACGAAAAGCTCTAGTGCAGAAATAATATTAGTGATATCACTTCCATTCCATACAGGAAAACTGAATAATAATAGTACGTCTTCATCACTATCACTGAAGCTTCTGTGAGGACTGCTGTTTTCCGTTTCTAAATTTATGGAAACTCCAATGGATTCACTGTAATTTGGGTATCAAAAGTCTCGTCCTTAGAAGTTATTGCATGATTCGACATATTGAAAAATTTCGGAGGCATATATATATACCATCGTGTATTAGTAGATAGAAGTAAAAACTGGAAATATGGAGAGTAGATATTTCAATTATATTTTTTCCTCGTAGTAATGATTATTTTTTATTTTTTTAATGACTAACAGAAAAAGTTAATATAGTGTCTCATGGCAATAAAAATATAGTACCTACCGGCACAGTAATGGCGTAGAGATTATATATGCAACGCAATGATATTGGAATCGTCCGTGGAATCACGTAGAAAGTGTTAAATACTCTGATGCTAGTGCATGTGTTCCACGGTTGGAGGGTTAAAAAATCTCCATAAATTCTGTAATTTTCCACCAAATTTATAGATGTACGGATGCGAACTCATAATATCTAATTAAAACCAAGTTTTATCTTTTTTCCCACAACCAATTGAAAATTCACGATTTGTATAAGAAGATTAATTATTTAAGAGCTACAAACATACAGACACATACACACTCATAAACGTAAACGGAGCGAAGAGAAATAAATTGACAAAACCAGTAAAATAATAATTCCCCTCTTTTTTTGGTCAAAATTAATATTACTTATTTACTTGTTTATTTGTATATCCGATCAAAGTGTTTCTATTATTTTGTTGCGTTGATTACTGATCATTTTACCGAATAATACGAAGTTCTTTAATTAAGATAAGAAAAAAAAAAAAAAAGATCCTTTAGAATGAAAAATCTTTACTCCTAACAAACTAAAAAAATAAACTTTATTTTACAGTTTAATATTCGATATTTCGCTATAACCTTTATTTAATTATCGAAAATGTTTATAATTCCTCTTCTTATTCTTTCTCTCTGAGGAAATACATTATTTATGCTCAAATACACTTTTATAGGTTTTCATGTGAAAAGAAAGAAATAGATAAAATAATTTAATTACATGTTTTGTTTTATGACAGTTTTTTTTTAATTAACTTTATAATATACAGTTTTTTTTTTGTTTTTTTTAAAACTTTATAATAGTTTTCTTTCTTTCTTTCTTTTTTTTTCCACGAGAATTTTAAAGCAGCCTAAAAATAAATCTTGAAATTTAATAAAAGATATTTGTCTCTTAAGATAAAAAAAAAAAGCTCTTAAATAAAAACAAGCTTTACTCGAATAAAAAAGTACTTAAAACAAACACAAAGTGCTCTGTCATTTTAAAAATTGCTATTGTATGTTTATTTTCCATCGAAAAAGTCTCTTCACAAAATAAATAAGTAAATAAATAAATAAAAAATAAAAATTGTTATCTTCAGAGTATTTGAATATTTTAATGCGTAGAATTCGCAACATATTTTTCTTTTACGTGTTTAATTAAACCCCTCCCTCGTTTCATTTTTCTAAAATGTGTAACATAATATTAAAGTTAAAAAAGTTAAAATAATTAATTAGTTCATAAAGTAAAAAAAAAAAAAAAAAAAAAAATGTTTTATGATCGCCCGTATTTGGTTACCTATGCATTGAAACTACTTTTAAATATTATCTTCTCAATTCATTACTTCTAATACACTCGATTTCTATATTTTGCAAGTCGAAATAAGCTTATATGTAATCATCTATTATATATACTTTAAATTCCCCATTTTTTCTCGTTCTTCAATGACTTTTAAAACTAGCTTAACAACTTATTTTTAGTTAAGGGCAGTTCTCAAAACGTATATCATAATTTTATATCATAACAATAAATAAACTTATGAACTTGACTATTTTTGTCACTATTTCACAAAGAACATTTTGGTATAATTGCATGTAAAAAAAAAAAAAACTTTTATTTCTGAATTTTTAAATTAATTTAGGGCAGTATATAATACTTTATACATGTTTCTAATGTACAACTTGGTAATAGTTTTACGCATTCGAAAATATCTGAAAGGAAAAAAGTTTATTATTTCTATTATTATTTTAAATTGGAGAAACCTCCGACTGGGTTAATTCTTAATTGTTTCCTATCTATTTATAAAAATAAGGCAGAATAAAATGTACTCTATTCTCTATAAGAGTTTTAGGTGATGAATTTTTTCTTACCATAATTAGAAATGTGAAATGTATCATAGAAATGTCTAATTTTGTAGTGTTAAAAAATTATCCATACGAAATTAGAAGATACTGTCATTTATGAATGAGTTTGAATCTGACTCTAAAATATTTTTTATGCAAAAATATTCCCACAAAGTCAGCTTTCTTTGCAGCCGCCGTGGCGTAGAGTGTCTGTGGACTATCACCCAGACGGCCTCGGTTCGATTCCATCCGCGGGCAAGTAAATTTAAAGACTCTAAATTCTTATAATTATCTTTGCATATTTAATTTCCTGTTCTAACAGTTTCTAGAACATTCTAATTTATGTTAATCTTCCATTCTGGAATATTCGAACATTGTATATAAGCGAATTGTTCCTCAGTTTGAGGTTGTTCTCAGCCGAGTGTAGCTGTGTTACAAGTTTATTCTGCTAATAAACTACGTTTGTTACTTCACTTCGAGTGCTTACTTTGGCTCTTCATGACATTTACGTGACATTTTGGTTTAGGCGCCAGGTAATTAAACCTGGCAAACGTGGATAACAGTGAAAACAAACAAACAAACAAAAAAAAAAAAAAAAAAGAACAAACGAAAAAAAATATATATATATAAACAACCTAAGAAATTGCCAGTAAGAAAATTAATTTTTAAAGTAAAAATACTAAAAAAAATAGATACCTGCAGATGACAAATTATAATCTTAAATTCACTTTTTCACAGAAAATATCTAATATAACACTTTTTATTTATTTGAAGACGACAAATTCCTTTGCTACTAATAGCAACATTGACTTTTTTAATGGCATTTTATATTCCCTGGTAATTGTGACGTCAAAAGATTGAAAGACAATGATTTGGAGAAACTGTTTGCAAGTTGGCAATTATAATACCTTTATTAAGTCGACGTTTTTAATTAATAATTTCATTAACTAAGAGGACAGAAATTTCTAACCAACTGAAATGCCTACCTTGGAGTATTCGGCAAATATTGATACCTTTCATGACGCAGAGGATGTGATATAGATTATCACATATTATAAAATTTATATTTTTCTTTTTAAAGGAATAGGTAAATTATCTAAATAAATTAAATTATAAATTAGATTCCTTAATCTTAAACAACTACTTAAAATATAACGATTTTGTCCTATAAATAATAAATTTTACATTATGCGTTTTCTAATTTTTATATCTTCCCTTTCATCCCTTTATCAATGTAATTGAAACAAAAATCTTTGATCTGTTCCCAGTATTCACTTAACAAGCTTAACGTACTGAAAATTCTTTTCGCTCTGTAGATGATAATGTTTTGTCTTATTTCTATCCTTTTGTTTTGGGAAACCAGAAAATAATTAATTCGGTCTCTTTTAATCTTATATCGAAATGTAACTCCTGCAACCTCTTGTCACCAATTTTACATCAACGATCAAATAAAATATGTGCTTAGTTAGTTACTTACCCAGGGTCTAAATCTTGGCGAAATCATGCCAACATTCACTAACAACGGTCAATAAATTACTCGTCGTTTTTTTTAAATATACATGTGAATATTCCTAAAAGTACTGCAACCATTCTCTATCATAGAACTTCGAACTTGGCGTATAATTCAACGCTAAAGGCATTGTCATTTGTTTTGCTTCAGTTTAGGAGCGGACACTTCCTTTTTGATCATAAGACAAGAGCAATTCGAGCAATTCGGCTCAAGAGCGATTCGGGCCTAGGGCCCGGCCTGATTCCCGCGATTGTTTCCCCACTCCATGCTGTAAGCTTTGTACTGTTATTCCTTCTATGGTCACGCTCCAATTTAGATGCTTTGGAATATTTAATAAATTTGCTTTAACCGAAAAAATTTTGTGTACTTATTCATAAGATAATTCATAATTTTACATATCTTGTTTAGCCACATGATAACATTTATTGTTATAGGTAGTCTTTGATACTCAAAAACAATGCCTACAACATATTTTTCCATTGTTACGTTACAAATACACTTTAAAATTTACTTAATACATTTTAAATAATCTGAAGGTGCATGTGTCTTTTGGGAATGTTTGAATTGTCATCTATATATTAATACGTGAAGCAAAAACTTTGTACCCCTTTTTACGAAAATTGCGCGGACGGAGGATTATGAAATTTCGCACACTTATAGTTTATATAGAGAAGAAGTGCAGAATGCTAATATTTTTTAAAAATACAACGGCAAAGACGAGAAATTGTAACATTTGTGAAACGACAAAGGTGCAATTCAAAGCCTATATTATCGGGTTTTATTTCCAGATTAAAATTAGCATTTTCATTTTTTTATACTGTTGCCAAAATTTTGAAATCTATATATTAATACGTGAAGCAAAAACTTTGTACCCCTTTTTACGAAAATTGCGCGGACGGAGGATTATGAAATTTCGCACACTTATAGTTTATATAGAGAAGAAGTGCAGAATGCTAATATTTTTTAAAAATACAACGACAAAGACGAGAAATTGGAACATTTGTGAAACGACAAAGGTGCAATTCAAAGCCTATATTATCGGGTTTTATTTCCAGATTAAAATTAGCATTTTCATTTTTTTATACTGTTGCCAAAATTTTGAAATTTCAATTAATAATAAAAAGTTAATATGTTAATAACAATAATAAAAGTTAATAACAATGAGTTATTTTTTAAATAGCCAGTTTCATCTGAAAGAGTTATCGCAGAATGCTAATATTTTTTAAAAACACACAAGTTTTGCATTATATATATACTAATTAATCAACTCAACTCAACTCAACTCATTCAATTTGTATAGATCAGTTTCTAAAGAAATCAACCTAAAATAAAAAAAAAATAACGATTTTTTCTACTGACGATGAAAGTTTTTTTCTACTTTTATTATGCCTCGACATAGAACATTAACGGGTCGGATTGAGAGACAAAGAAGAAGGAATCTATATTTGCGGACACATAATAATAATAGTAATGAAAATACAAATAGTGTTAATATTATACAGAATGAAGAAGTGAATTTGACAGATAAATTTAAATGTGCACGAAATGTCATTCCAAAAGTTTTTTATAGTTATGATTGTGGATTAATGGATTTGGAATGCAGGTTTTGCAATGCGAAACATTTTGAATCTGAAGTCACTTTAGGTGACAGAACTGCATTCACTTCATGTTGTCATAAGGATAAAGCAATATTACCGCCCTTAAGTCAAAATGAATATTTTAAATCATTGTATGAAGGCATTCTTTATTTTAATCATTTTTTGGATTTTTTTTATTTAAATTTCATATAATTTTTTGAAAAAACTAGGTAAATTAACAGTGTAGCCTTGGCAAAATCTGTGATTATAGAAGTATAGTCTTTGACAATAGAACCTTAATAATGTTTAAACTTATAATTTTAATTAATTATGGTCGAATTTCGACCACTGGGCGACCACTAGTAGTTATTAATCACTGTTGTCAAAGATGTTTAAATTGTTCTATTGCCGTCATAGATGTCATAGTTTTACTCTTTCTTGCATTCTTTTATGGGACACATAATCCTTCCTTCAAAATTGATACATTTTAAATTATCTACACATTTATTTATTTTTTTATATACACATCTTGGTTTCATTTTTTTTACAATTGGTGCACAGATTAAATTATTAGGTGGGAGGTCATAATTTGTTTAATATGTATATCTATAATTTTCTTACAGAAGTTTTTATTAAGATAAATAATTTACACCTATCTGTTATTGCTTTGATGAGTGTTTTGCAGTGCAGCATGCATGTTTTTATATATACGCTTTTATTTTCAGTCAGACCTTCATGTTTTTTAACTGTTTTTGGGGCGCAGTTAAATAACAAAATTTCCAATTTCCAATAGTTTTCTTTATCTCCTACACATACACATTCACACATTTTTTCTCGGTATTCTATGTTATGATAATAGATTCACGACCTATTGATCTGGCATAGTATGTAACTGATTTTACACATTTTTCTTATCTGACTTGAAAGTTAGCAGAACATGTATAACATCATGTTTGGGGCAAGATACTTATCATACGTTTTAAGCCTTCCAAGTAATAGAAATAATAATAATAAAAGATTAATTATTTAATATAAACAAATTTCAAGTACATCTTTTTGTATATGGTTCACATGGCTTACTTTCTTTTCACATATAAAAAATTATTGATATACAAATAAAATTGATAAAAATAGATAAATGAAATACAATTAAAATAAAGTTTTCATTTATTTGTGAAAGAAAATGCTTTTTATATGTGTACTAATGACCAGTGCTATTTTTGTTAATAAGTTATTTTGAAATTTTACTTTATGCAATAAAAACAATTTAGTTTCATTGACCTATTCGATTGATATTTTTGCTAATTTCTATACTTTATATACTTTTAGTAATGACATTTGAAAATTTTTAAATAATTAAAATTATGTTTTTTTTTAGTATACAGGTATATTTAATAATGATTTTTTTCAGTTTTCTCTGAAATATATATACATTATAGTCATAGTTACACAATTATTTTAGATGTGTAATATTTGATCACATTCTACTTTGATGGCAATCTTTGTGCAGTATCAACAATTATTCTTTATATACAGTGTTTACTTGTCTCTATTTCTTGAAAATGAGAGAATTTTTCAAAATCCAATTACACACACATATATGTATTGACTTCACTCATTTGAGAATTACTTCAGTTTTTATTGGTTTTCTGCAACCATAAATATTTTTAAATATTTAGTTATTTACACATTACTCATTGTTATATTTTAATCATTATTTTGTTTTGCATTTCTTTAAATTTATGACACATGCTGCATACTTCACACATCAATATTCTCACTGAAATGTAGTAATCTATTCTTATACATTTCACATCTACTTAATTATTTTTAGATATTGACATACTTCACACATGATTTTATAGACGTTATTCTTACAAACACATTTATTTATATAATGATTAGAATTAAAAAAAAAAAAAAAAGTAGAGAATTTTTCTGCACAATTACATATCAACATATTTACAGTGTTTACATATATGAGATATTTCATGTTATTTCATGTTATTTCATCATATTTTCTGGTATTTGTCAATGTATTTTTGCTACTTCTTGCATTTCTACTATAACAAACATGATACTTTGCACATTGTCCTCTACAACTCATTATAATATTTTATGCCTTTCACACACATATTTCTTATATATTGATATAAAAAAAAAAAAAAAAAAAAAAAAAAAACTTAAGATTTCTCGAAGCAATGTTTAGTATTGTAATATTTATAAATTACTTTCGGCAGGGCTTTTCCACTCTACACACATTTATATAAACACAATTTTACGAATATTTTTCTTTAACATTGTACATAAAAAAAAAAAAAAAAAAAAAAAAACCTAACAATTATGTTGAGGTAAATTTTTGATCAATCATAAGTTTACATGATTGATTTGACTTGCTCAGTAACTGTAAAAAATAGTTACTTCTGATTGCATATGAGATAATCTTTGTTTTTCTTAAACATACAGACACACTTTCATATACATACATCATACATAAAATAATTTTGATTTTGAGGCTGATTATAATAAACTTGATCATACTGAAATTGAATATAATAAATATTATAAACATTTTTAATTGAATAACTAAATGAAGATATTTTTAATATTTTTACACATTGCAACATTTGTTTTTCAATAATGCTACAAATATTCTAAATCTACATATTTTCTCTTACATACACATTATTTTATATATTCGTCTGAATTATATATCTAAATGATATTTTAATTCCAACAATACATTCACATACATTCACATTCTTATTTTGTCAAATATGTAAAAGATAATTTTACATCTTAAGATAATTAATATTCACATTAATAATAATAATTAAAAAAAAAAAAAAAAAAATGCAGTTCATCATGTTTTTCATTTTAATGTAGATTATGCCCTACATTTGTGTTGTGAGCGCTCCAATGCATATGTGGTAATTTTGTCATGCATGTTGTTATCCTTGCATTTGAATATCTGGCCAATTTTTCTTTTGTGGGGTGGTAGCATGTATGGCATTTGGTGCATGAATTTACTTTTCACACTAATTTCCAGAATACACAACGTGATTTAATATTAGTAATGCATAAAAAAAAAATAATAAAAAAATAAATAAGATATGTTCTGAATTAACAAATAAATCGAGGGATAAATCTTGTATCTGCAAATAGAATTACACCACATTTCTTATTTATATAATATGTTTTTACTCTTTTTACACAATTTTTGTTTGAATTTTATGATATACTAATATTACATTTTTCATAAACAAACACACACATTAAAACAAAATATATATATATATAAATAAATAATTACATTTTACATAAAAAAAAAAGCATTACATTTTAGGCACACAGAAGTTTACTTATATACCTATTTCAATTTTATGGTATTATACACAAGCATACACACTCTTTTTCTTTCTTTACAAATAAATAAATAAATGTTGCTAAAATAAATAAATAAATAAATAAATAAATAAAAGGAGTTATTCACTCCTCAAATATACACATTAATACATAATTTTAATGTCAATTAATGAAATGCAATCACATTCACTGTATATCTATGTAATTTTCTATTCAACTTGTACACTGAATTGCTATTGATGTACATTGGTAATGTACATCCTTATTGTGTCAAGTAAACAGAGGTAAAGATATTTCCTCTACTTATCATGGACATGACTAACATATGTTATACTACTGCTTGCAAATATTCTAAATAAAATTTTAGAATTTGTTGCTTAAGATACATATGAAAATTATATTGGTTGCTAATGTAATGTTTTGTATTACATGAAATTTGATACTGCAGTTAAATAAATAAATAAATGGTGATGAGCAAAATTATACCTAGCTAAAATAAAGCTATGGTTTTATTCATTTTTAGCAACCTTATGGCTCATCATGACGTCTTTTAAAAAAAAAAATTGTCATGACTTATATTGAAGAGTGCACTTATATATATATTAATAAAAGATATCTTACAAAACATATCTACTTGGCCTAATAAGCAATGGACTTTATGAAATAAATAAAATAAACTGTTATTGACATGTCATTTTAAGTATAGCATTTTATAATCATTGCTTGCTTATTATTCAATTGTATTTGTGTTCATACGTGACCATAGATCCATATTAATCAGTTACTTGTATAATTACATATATGCTTATTTTATTATATTAGTGTGTTATATTTTATTATATTAGTGTGTTATTTTACTATATTTCATTGTTTATTTGTGTTAATTACATTCTTATACATTTGTTAAGTTAGAAAGAGCATGGTTGCAATTTTTTGTGGCAAGGGGGAGAAAATATGTGATATAGATTATCACATATTATAAAATTTATATTTTTCTTTTTAAAGGAATAGGTAAATTATCTGAATAAATTAAATTATAAATTAGATTCCTTAATATTAAACAACTACTTAAAATATAACGATTTTGTCCTATAAATAATAAATTTTACATTATGCGTTTTCTAATTTTTATATCTTCCCTTTCATCCCTTTATCAATGTAACTGAAACAAAAAATCTTTGATCTGTTCCCAGTATTCACTTAACAAGCTTAACGTACTGAAAATTCTTTTCGCTCTGTAGGTGATAATGTTTTGTCTTATTTCTATCCTTTTGTTTTGGGAAACCAGAAAATAATTAATTCGGTCTCTTTTAATCTTACATCGAAATGTAACTCCTGCAACCTCTTGTCACCAATTTTACATCAACGATCAAATAAAATATGTGCTTAGTTAGTTACTTTCCCAGGGTCTAAATCTTGGCGAAATCATGCCAACATTCACTAACAACGGTCAATAAATTACTCGTCGTTTTTTTTAAATATACATGTGAATATTCCTAAAAGTACTGCAACCATTCTCTATCATAGAACTTTGAACTTGGCATATAATTCAACGCCAAGTTGCATTGTCGTTTGTTTTGCTTCAGTTTAGGAGCGGACACTTCCTTTTTGATCATAAGACATGTAAAAGGCTCAAGAGCGATTCGGGCCTAGGGCCCGGCCTGATTCTCGCGATTGTTTCCCCACTCCATGCTGTAAGCTTTGTACTGTTATTCCTACTATGGTCACGCTCCAATTTAGATGCTTTGGAATATTTAATAAATTTGCTTTAACCGATATACTGCCTCTTGGATGCGTTCTTGGGTAATCAGTTATCATCTTTAATTAATTAAACTTAACTTTTTTTCAGCTCAATCTGAAGTACCAAAATCAACACTAATAATTCGTGAACTGCAACTATTCATCGTCAGATAACAATTAACAATACAACAGAGGACACTGTTGTTCGCGAGGAGATGCGGTCGCAGACAAAAAAGAAAAAAAATTACGAAAGCGACAGTAACATTTTAAAAAATATATAGATATATAATTATTATAACTTTATTGATTTGTAGATAAGTTAATTTTTTTTAAATACATTTATTTTTTAATAATAAAAAATTAAATTAAATTTCATCAATCAAAAAAAAAAAAAAAAAAAAAAAAAAAAAATATATATATATATATATATATATATTTAAATGAATATATCAATGAACCCATTTAGCAATATCCAAAATGTTTGATCTAATAGAAATGTATTTCAAAAAATTACCTTTTATTTATTAAGATCCTTAAAGAGCATACGTTTTTTTTTTTTAATCTTTTGTGAGCTTTGTAATAGTTTTTTCCTTTTATTCTTCCTCTTCCTCTTCCTTTCTATTTCCTATTCGTTTTCTTTGCCTTTCTTTTTCTTTCCCCTTTTTTCTTTCCTAAAAATTAAACAAAAAGTTTCAAGTTTATTTATTGGTTAAACAATGCTTTAACAAAAAGGGAAAGAATATGTTTCATTATTCAAAAGGAAAAAAGAAAAAAAAAAAGTGAAATTTGAATTTAAAGTAATAAGAATAAAATACCCATTCTTTTTGCACTATTTATTTTTTGAGAATTTAAGTTTAAGACTCAAATTGTTTTCTTTCAAATGTAAGAAAGAAATTAATTACGATAGCTGCATCTAATAATTGCTACTCATGCATTTTAACTTGAATTATTTTTAGGCAGATGTTTCTGTCTGAAGGATTATTTTATAATGTCTAACAAATAGCATTTGAATACATATTAGTATTTATGATGTCAAAAAATAATTTAATTTTCTTTGCTTATTTTAACATTTCTTTTTCTTATTTTTATCTTTTTTTTTTTTTTTTTTAATAGATGCAGAAAGAGTCTAAATACAATAAATTAAAAAAAACGAGTAAAAACTTTCTCGTTATCTTTTTTGAAATAATTAATTCACTTTACTGACATAGAAATAAATTTTCAGCTGTAAAGAAAATATAACACAATATCTTTTAGCGATGGGATAAACTGTTACTTTTCAATAATAGATTAATTCTTTCCTTATTATATTTGTTAATAGAGTGTAATAATCTATTATTTTTGTAACTTAACATTGCTTAGTTGATATGAGGTTAAGAAATGCTCTGATCATTTTAGATTATATAATATACATATACTAGTACATAGTGAATAGCATTTATTATTTTTTAACCCAATGCTTCCGAAAAGTAATCTTCAATTTACCTAATAGAATGTCTGCGATTTAAAAAGACCAAAAAATTTTATTATAAAATAGTGAAAGAAGTTTAAAAAGTCATATACAGACACTCGTCCAGGATAAGTAAACACAAGATTCTGATAAACTCAAAATATTTCTATTTAATTGCGAAAAAAGAATATTTCAAATAATATCGAAACACACAGGTGCTATTTTCTGTAAATGTGCTATATGTTAATCATATCATTCACTATTAAAAAAAAAAACAGCTACTAAAAATGAATAATAACGTTCTAAATACCAAACTGCCGAATAATTGTTTCATCTGATTTTCGGAAAAAATTAAATATTCCAAATTCACAAGAGAATCAATATTCTTTACAGTTATATTTCGGAAATGCAGGTAGGATGATCATTTTGAATATTTTTTCTTACATTACAAACTATTGTTTTCAAGACAAAATTTTGTCTATAAAGTTAGTATAATGCGATTTTCCTCCGGACTTTTATTTATGACATACGATCATAAATAAACTAGTTCTATCATTTTTACTTATATTAAATCATCAAAAATAGTCTTAAAAAATAATAAAACTGATAAACAAAATAATATAAAAAATTAAATTAAATTAAATTAAATAACCAATCTACTTATCAAACCAATTTTGAACGTGCCATAAAATTAAAATAAATGATTAAATAAAATGTTCACTATCGTCAAGCGCGATTACATCATCATCATTATCATCATCATCACAACCACATGGGATTATTGGAGTTTCTACGGCGATCGCAGTCGCCGCTTACCCTTACCTGAGAGAGGAGAACAAGCTGGATATGGATTGCAGGATCAAGAGCTTCGGAACTTAACCCTTTATCTACTGCATTATGATACAGACAAAAACTGTGTTTGAAACATATATTTTTAGTTAATAAAGAGCATTACTTAAAGATATACCTGTTAAAAATTATGCATATCACCTAATCATAGTAATTAATGAGAATTTTGTGAGGTCGTACTTTAGTGTACCATTGGTACATAGAGGTCGAAAAAAGTATTTCGACATGAAAAGAGTGTAAAGAAATATTTACTCTTTATGCTTCTCATATTTTTTCTAAGATTAGTGGGATATTCTTGAAATAATATAGGGATTAATTATAACACACGTGAAGATCGTGAAAAATATCAAGCAAAAACAGCAAGTGCACTCCATAAAATCCTTTATGGAACAAAAATGGCTATATCGTCTAATGCTTTGTAGTGAGATTAAAGGGAGGTGCATATGTTCCCTTCTTATAAATATCTTTGACATTTCTTCTATAAATTCGGTTTTATACTCTTTTTAATGTAATGGTACTTTAAAGTACCGTCAGTAGATAAAGGGTTAAAGATGGGTGAGTTCCCAGTGACCTCGGGCGTAATGATTTGGCGCTTGACAGTGAGCACAGGAGAGAGGCAGGGAGGTGCCAAACTGACAGCTGTGATTTTATATGATGATAAAAAGGCAGGACCATAAAATTTTTTATTTCCCTAACAAACCAGGGAGTTATAAGTTATAAGCACATGACTGTTAAGCAGTCAGAAATTAAAATAAAATAATTTACAGTTAAAAAAAAAAATAATTAATTAAAACCTAGCCTAACATGGCTGTTAAGCAGTCAAGGATAATATAAGTATATATATATATATATACAATAAATACAAATTTACAATTAATTTTATAACTATTTACAAAATTATTTACAGATTTTTTCACAAATTAAGAAATTTATGACCTCCCTACAAGTGAGGTAGGGAGAAGGTAGGGTGGGGAAGGTTGACCATACGCGACGGTAACAAAGACAATGTAGGTTGCAGATGTCAGGGGTTAGTCAAATGTAGATAAATAAGTTATTCAATCTACGGAAAAATAAATTTAGAGTCAGAATTCTCTGTTAAGTAACGCCAAAAGGATCTCGTCTTCTACGCTTGGAGACAGGGACACACTAGTTCTCCCTGTGGAGGATGGCGAGTGAGCGTTTCGTGGTAAGTCCGAACCTAGGATCGTACCTTCCTACGGTATTTAACACAGGATTCTGGCCTTTTGGGCCAGACCTGTGAAACTTCATCGTAAGTTTCTTAATTTCAGAAAAGATAGGCCGAATTTTTAGGTCTTTGTGAATGACATCATTGCGAAAGTAGCGATGGGCTTGAATAAACCTAAGCAATTGCTTATTTTGGAATATTTGAATTTTTTCTAGCGCAGTCTTTAAGACAGACTCGAACACCACGGACCGGTAGATCAACATGGACCGGATCATGGACTTGTACAGTAACAATTTATTCTTAACAGACAGGTAGCTATTCCAAGCCAAAAGAGGAAAGAAGGAGGCGGTAGCCCGATGAGTTTTATTCAGAATTTCCGAAATATGCTTGTTCCACGATAATTTATAATCCAGGCGAATTCGTATGTATTTATATGAAATTTTCCAGGGAATAGGATCATTATTGAAAAGAAAGTTAATTTTGGGTGAATTGGATTTCTTAGTGAAGATGGCGGCACTTTTAGAACTATTAACTTTAATTTTCCACTTGTTAAGCCAAATTTTATACGAATGGAGGTATTCCTAGAGTTCTTCAAACACAGTGTGTAGTTGTGGGCGTCTGTACACTTAATAGCAGTGCCATCGGCAAATAATGCCAAGTTGATGTCGGGCTTGCGCGGAGAGTCGTTGATGCAGATATTGAAGGCGGAGCCTGTCGAGAGAACCTTGAGGAACAGAACTAAGTACAGGTTTCGGGCTAGAGAGGGAATTTCCTGCTTTCACCACGAAGGACCTGTTAGAGATATAATCTGCAAAAATTTTAATTAGTTGGTCAGGAATACTTAATTCAGCTATCTTAAAGAGAAGATCGGCATGCCAGACCTTGTCAAAGGCCTTTCGCACGTCGAGAAATATAATTCCTGACAAACCGCTGCTTTGGTATCCATCATGAATAAATTCGGTCACTCTCCACAACTGCTGTTGTGTTGAATGATGAGTCCTAAACCCGAATTGCTTGGGTATAATCTTGTCATGAGAGTCAAGGAATTTATTCAATCGACGGACGAGAACATACTCATAAATTTTCGAAAGAGAAGAAAGAAGAGAAGTAGGACGATAATTAGAAAGAGAGTGAATATCCTGACCCCTACCCTTCGGTGAGGGGACAATGATAACTCTCCTCCAGCAATCGGGAAAAATGTTAAGATTTAGCATGCAGTTTAATAATTAGATTAATATAATAGATGAAATGAAGAGGGAGATAAATTAGCATATTGTTAGTACTTAGATCCTCACCGGGTGCCTTGTGTTTTATTTTCTCAGCTCCATTTCTACTCTAAAACCTAATATCAGCAATTTCAAATAAAAACATAAACACCTTCTGCGCTGCGACACTCCCTGTCTCATGAAAGAGTGAAGCGACTATAGAAGACGATCGACAGCCAGGGATTATTATCATCCAAACACAAAGCGTCAAATAATCAACTTCTCTGTGCTAATATTTAACTCATGTCTGCTTACGTTGATGATGCATAATAATATACAGATGATATTATTATGAATCATCGATGCAAATAATCACTGAATTTTAGGGTAATCTAAACTAATATTCAGTAATTGTCTTCTTAAAATAACATATCTAAGAAAATGTCAGAAAGTTGTAGGATAATAAATATATCAGAAATTACACCACCTTTCTATAAATGATCGTACACTTTTGATTTTAGACATTTCATCAAACGTCTCAAAAAAAAAAAAAAAAAAAAAAAAAACTGGTCGAATTAGCTTTAAACTCAAAAGTGTAAAGAACGTGTTATACCTCATCTATTTCAGTGAAAGTTTTGTCCCGAAAGCAAAAGGGAGACTAGTAAATAATTAAATAATAATGAAAATGTTTGAGATCACCCTGTTAAAAGTAATGCTTCAAATACAATCTGGCTGTAGCGTGTGATTATGATGTTCCTTCTCAAAAATAAGGAAAATAATAAAGAGGTTTCATCATATTTATTTACAATCAACGAAAATTGTATTACCATTGATTGAATCAAAATAAAAATGTGAGTGTAGTTCATTCTATCACCTACAACTTTTTAAATTTCCACGATACTTGTTTGGGGTTTTTGTATAAGTAACTCAAAAAATTTGGCTATTAAATTATGCAAATGAAATTTTGAAAAAGTTTGTGCCATGCGCAGTTGTTAAAAGTTATTTAGCAAAAATGCTCATATTTCATTAGATATTTAATATTTTTGAATTCTAATTACAGTATGCTATGTCTAGTGTTGTATATCAAGTCTCTTGAAAATGGCTTTGCGCTAGGTTTAATACCTTTCGTGTTATAGTTAAAATTACATGCATTTTCAAAAAAACTGTTACATCTCCATGAACATATGCGGTAGCATAACAATTTATAAAGATAATAAAAAAGAAACATCATAATTACATACTGCAGCCAGATCGCATTTTAATCAATACTTTTCACAGGATGATCCCAAACTTTTTCATATTTGCTTAATTTTTTACTTGTTCCCTTTTACTTCCGGGGCGAAGAGATTAACTGAAGTATATGTGGTATAACAAGTTCTGCACACTACTGAAGTTTAAAGATGATTCGTTTAATACTTTTCGAGGTATTTGAAAAACGTCTGAAATAGAAACTGTCCGGTCATTTATGGAAATGTAGTGTATTTTATGAAAATATTATTTGACTAATATAAAGTCTTCGAAACTATTAGGTATTATGAACACTGGTGAAATAATTTCATTGATTCGTTCATTTCCTGTTCATTTAGAATAGTTTTGCGTTCTACCACAGAACAAAAAGCATTATTTCAAAATATTATTTCAGTTATATATAATCCTCGAAATTATTAGGTATAGATATTGTTGACGCTGGTGAGATTAATGTTCTGAATCTTTTACTTCTCCTTAAAAAGAGTAGTTTGGCATAATGCCAGAGATGTGATTGTTCTCTGTTCAGAAAGATAAAAGTTAAAAGCGTTATTTATTTAATGGGGAATTGTTAGTAATATACACTATCTACCAATAAGTATTTGGATACTTCTTTTACACGTTTTGTCAAATATCTAGAAAAGTTTTGCAGGAAGCATCTTGGAATTTTTGGAGTATAAAGAACGTGTTACACTTCCTATATTTCAGCACACGTTTTGTTCTGAAGAGGAAAAGAGGACCAGTAAAAGCTTAATCGATAGTCAAAATGTTTTGAATCACCCTGTAAAAAGGGACGCTTGAAATGCGTTTTGGTTGTAGCATGTGATCATGAGGCTTGTTCTAATTATCCGTATAATATTTTATGAAGCTGCCACATATATTCATGGAGATATAATGGTTTATTTAAAAAAATTAAAAAAAAAAAATCCACTTTTTAAATTATAACACGTAGGATACTAGACTCAGTTCAAAGCCATTTTTAGGAAACTTGGCATATTACATTAGACACAGCATACTGCAATCAGAGTGTAAAGATGTCAAATATTTTACGAAATATAAGCATTTTTACTAAATAATTTTTAACTGCACATGCGCAAGTTAAAAAAAATGTCATTAGTGTAATTTAACATCCAAAAGCATTGAGCTACTTATATGAAAATCCCAAACAAATATCGTGTACAATCAAAAAATTTTGAAAGATAGAATGAAAAGAGTTTCAGCTCCTCTAAAAATAAAAGCTAAACTATAAGGGGTTTTATTCACATTTTTATTTTGATTGATTCAATACCCAATTGTAATACAGTGTTCTCTGACTGTAAATAAATTTTGATAAAACCCTCCAACCATTTTCCTATTTTTTGGAGAGGAACTAAAATTATGTTCATTCTATCACTTTAAATAGCTTAAGTAACTAGAAGCTATTTCTCTATTGCTATAAAATATTTTTTTTTCTTGAGCAAAAACAGTTTTATTTTTACTTTTATTGAATGATATTTGCATTGTCAATTGTTTTGCAAGATAATGAAAAGCAAATAATTCAAGATGAAGTATTTATGATGAAGTATAAGGAACTTGTAATCAAATGTTAGACTATGAAGAATTTTACAACAATAATGTTTTGAGTAAAAAAAAAAACTTAGATACAATTCTTCATGAGGCAAAAGAGTTTAAGCATGAATGCACCGAGAAATCATGGATATTTTTTTTCAGAAGTGTTCCTAATTTTACAAAATGATAAAATATAGGTAAAAATGCATCCATCTTATTTTAGTTCATAGTGTTTTACGGAGAGATACCTATGATAAGTTAATTCATTTCTAATGAATGCAAAATGCTTTATTATGTAATTACTTCTAAAAGTTTAAATGTGTATTTTCGCACAAGTGTAAACATTGACATATTTAAACCTTTATTTATTTATTTTTTCTGAAAACCATTCCTCCCTTTATAAAATATTATTATTATTTTTTTTTTTTTTGTACTAATGAAATTTTATCATGTGTATTAAACAACAACAACAACAACAACAACAAAGGAATGTTATTGTTTCGTATCAATATCTGTAAACTTATATTTTCTTTCTGTAATGAAAGATTAGTTTCCCTTTATTGGACTTTATCCATCAAACCCTTCACTCATGACCACTGCAGGGAAAAGTTCAACTGTATAAAGTTTACACGTATGTTGTATGGGAAAATGTTTGTATTATATAGGGAAATGTTTCTAGCCATGGGGAAATGAAAAATGAAAAATCACATGTTGTGTATGATTTAGCCTCGAACCGAAAAAAAAACGGATATTGTCCATTTTGACAGCATAGAACTCGCGATCTCACAAATTTTGTAATAAAATTTTGGTAAAATCGTGCTACCAAATGGTATTAAAATTGCATAAATAGGTTAATGGAAACAATTATACGTGTTTACTTGGCTAAATTTTATGTGATGTTGTGGAATTAACTATTTAATTGATATTAAGCAGCGACTCTTTCTCTCTAGTCCTGTGAATTATAGTTATTAATTTTTTTGCTCGTGTAACTATTCTTCTTTTTCATATATTCATACTTTTCAATTTATTAATAATTTTTAATCAGGGAGTTTTTTAAAGTTTATATGCATAATTGCCGAATGAAAGGGGTCTTAAAAGAGATAGTATTTTATACATTTTGAAAGATTCCGATAGTCAAAGTCTTTACAAATTGCTCTAACAGTTTAAATTTATGATTAAAAATAGTTAGCTATTATCAAATCTGTTCTTCTACAAAACTATCTAACAATTTTAACGAGAAAAAGCATTAAATGGCAGATATTTATGAATATTAGATTTCTATTATCAAAATATTGAAAGTAAACTAATAATTTAGCACGATATATATATATGCTTTTATATGCATTGATAAAGAACTGATAACGGGATATCTTACCTGTTTTGACCTGTGGACAGCAAAACATTGTCTTGCTTTTCATAATAAGTTTTTATTTTAAAATCAATATTTCTTTTTCTTTTCTTTTCTTTTTTTTAATCGAAAAAACATAATTTCTTTCTTTAGTATATTGTGAGCTTATGATGATATTTAAAAATGTTTTTAATACGCTTTTAGTTTTATAAAACCATTTTACGTATATATATATATATATATATATATATATATAACATAATAATGTTGAAAAATCATGTAAGTATTTACAAAAATAATCTACTTTGTAGTTGATCAAAGTTTAATTTGAGAGAACCCATTTAAATTCGAATAAATATTTCCATAAATTTTTAATATTCATTACCTGTAGCTATGACATAATTTCTATTTAAACGTGTAGAATGTATTATATGTTTGACTTTAATTTTATTTAACAAATTCAGTACACTTCCTAATTGAGATTAAAAAGACACAGAATAGATTATTTTCTTTTATTAATGTATTTTAGATTAAATCTCGTTCGTAAAATATCTTCGCCAAGATATTCTTAAGGAACATAGCAAAGAGGATTTCCTTCCAAACAAATATAAAAGACTTACATTATTTATAAACTTTATTTACTCTCTTGTAAAATATAGAAAATAAAAAAAAACAATGTGATAAATGAGACGGAAGTATATATTATACCTTCCATCCCAAGCTCCGATGAGAGATAAGAATTAAGCTGTAAATGTATTAAATGTAGCGTATAATTGTTTTGGAAAATATTTATTTCTTTTCTTTCTGTTATCTGACTCTAGTTAATGAAATTTTGCAAAATGTATCAAACTTGCAATAAAGAGAATTAAGTTTGTAAAGATAAAGTTTACCGTTAATAACATAAACATATAAATCTTCTTTGAAATATCTGATTTTCGTTTATCTTTTCTTTCAGGTCAGAAACTTGATTTTTAAACAATAAAAGTAAAAAATCATTAAGCGAAATAATTGTAGATAAGATTTACGGAAATGTTACTGATAATGTAATGATAAATTATTTAGATAAAATTTACGTACCTTTATTAATGTTTTCTTTATTTTTTGGCTGTGGTTTAGAATTATTTACGCATTCTACTCGCTTTAGATCTATTGTGTGTAAAAGAATTCATTGCTATGTTTACAAAACGCATTTTAATTTCAGAAATCTCCTTTTAATACACTTCATATTAATTATTACTTTAGGAAAGTGTTTAATATACAAATTTTGTCAAGATTAAATTTAGTTTGCACATGCAGCATATTTTTATTATTCTGCTATCGTGGATAATTTTCTGTTCTCGTTATTTTTTAAGTTTTTTAATACATTTTGACATTTTATATTGCCTTTTTCATTAAAAAAAGAAAAAAAAAATGTACTAAAAGTATTTACAATGTGATAAGAACAAAACTGAAATTTTTTGACAATGAAATATCTAAATATAATGATAAAAAATGTTGAACTTAACATGCCTGCATATAAAATATCTTCAAGAAAAAAAATTATTGCTTAATCTGAAATCATGGATTGTTATGACGTGCTTAAAGCTTGCTTTTAAGGCATTTCACCCATTTTTCACTTTTTTCCGTGTTTGATGTTCCTAAAGCTAGCAAAACACACCAGACAATAATAATGGGTGATCAATAAAAATCCGCAATAAATTTAACAGCTTTCAAATTGTCAATAAATGACATAAATTGGTAAAATTTTATGTGAATTATTACTTAATCTTACTAGTTACTGTAGACATATTCACATTTGCAAAATATTTTCTTTTTTTTAGGTAATATGACTTCGAATGAAGACAATCTGCGATCTCGTGTGTAAGAGTTTTATTCAGAAATTTTTTCGTCAGGTAAATCTTTTACCGTGAAGCATTTTATGAAAAGAAATCTACCACAACGAACTATTTATGACATTTTGAAACGTTATGAATGGGGTTTGAGTGCTTTACGCCAACCTGACTCTGGAAGAGTTGCAAAAATCTTCACACTTAAAAAAATTTGAAATTTAAAAAAGGATTTTGAGCGTCAAGCAGCAAAAAAGTACAAATGTTCACAATCAATGATTAATTATGTCCTTAAGAAAGCAAAGATAAGTTGCCGAAAGAAGGAAACCATTCCACAAAGAGATAAAAAGCAACAAATTTCAGCAAAAACAAAGTGTGGACGTCTGTATCGAAAATTTTCAAATAGATCTTGGATTCTTGATGATGAATCATATTTTACTCTTTCAAATTCCTCAATAAATGGCAATAATCGTTTCTATTCTTCCAATATATCAGATACACCACCAGATGTTAAATATTCAACGAAAAAAAAGTTTGAAAGCAAAGTTCTTGTATGGATTGCCATTGGTCCAAAAGGAATGAGCAAGCCTTTCATTCGAAGTTCAAATATGGCGATCAATCAAGATGTTTATCTTGAGGAAGGTGTCAAAAAGCGTCCTAATTCTCTATATTCGAACTTATTACCAAAGAAATTGTATATTTTGGCCAGACTTGGCAAGTTCTCATTATGCTAAAAAAGTGACCAATTATCTCCTTCAAGAATCAATTGACTTTGTGGTTAAAGAAGATAATCCCGCTAATGTTCCAGAGGCAAGATCAGTTGAGGACTTTTGGTCAATTTTAAAAGGGAAAGTTTATGCAAAGGCTTGGCGGGCAGAAAATCTCGATCAACTTGTGAATCGCATCAGATATTGCATAAAACAAATTAATTTAGACCTTGTACAGAAGCTCGCAGTCGATACAAAGAAAGGAATTGATTATATCTGCAGAAATGGTGTAATAGAACAGAGATAAAACTATGAGTATTTAGTATTTATCCAGTCTTATAATTTGCACATGATTATTTGTTTCATAATTGCGTTTCATAAAAAATATAATAAAGTTAACATATTGCGGATTTTTATTGATCACCCGTTATTTCTAGTTATTTTTGCTGTCAGATTCGAGTTTTTCTCAATTACAAGTTTATTTTCTTTTCTTTCCTTTTCCTTTTTTCTTTCTTTCTTTTTTTAGTTTGACACAAAATTTTCCTTATCATCTCTTTACCGCTTGTCAAATTCTTCTGTTGCCTTTTTTACTTTTTTTTTTTTTTTAAACTTAATCTATTTTTTTACTCTCTAAATCTTTCTTTTATTCTCTAAACGCCTTTACATTTGGTGAATATGCTAATATTAGATTTGTTACCGTTCTCCTGCGTCCATTTCTCTCTACTCTTTCTGATTCAGTCTTTTGAATGATCTAACATCTCAAAAGTTAATTGTCCAACATTCTCAGTTGAAATCAGAGGAACTTCGGTGTCTGCTGGAGATAAGCCCGAAACATTTGACATTGAACCTTTTTAGCCTCCCGCCTCTCAGCACTGGGTATATTCTTGTTTTGTGCAACCCAGCTTTGCTGTTTGTTTGTGTGCATACCTATGTTGCACAGCGCCATGGAATGCACAAAACTACCAGAGTTTGTAAATGTTCATAGTTAAACCAGGATGATTTATAATTCAGGCTTTTTGAGTGAGGTTGATCATTTTTTCTAATTTTTGACACATGCTGCCTAGGTGTGGTTCAACCAATACTTGAAGAGATAGGTGACTAATGAACAGTGTCACTCTGTTGAACTGCGTTATTCAAAATTTGATATATCGGGTCAGGCATCTCAAAAAAGTGTTAAAATCTTTCGTAGTTTGCCCAATAGATCTTCCATTAATTAATACGGCATCCAGATAATTTCTTGCATCATATTGTGGTGTGTTAGCCTTTTCAGTTTGTTTTTTGATAATAATGTATGTTTACTCTAAAAACAATCAACAAACAAGAAAAAATAGCAAAAAATATTATGAAACAATGTAATGGGATTAGATGGCACACGTGTCAACTTGCTCTATGTCGAATCCACCGACTAGCCCAATAATAACTTTTTTCACAAAATGGGAGACCTGATCTTATAAACTTAAATAATCAAAATAGAATACACTGCCTTTCCATAAATGACCGGACACTTTCGATTTCAGACATTTTTTCCAACTATCACAAAAAGTACTGGACATCTTGAACCTTCAGGAGCGGGAAGAACATTTTACATTGCATACATTTCAGTGAAAGTTTTTTCCCGACAGTAAAAGAGAACCAGTAAAAAACATCTGGTGTGAAACAACCACACGACTTCCATTACCCACTATTACACGTACTATATGCATTTTTTGGAGATATTATATACATTTTTTGGAATTTTCCAGTAAGAGAAACTTGATACAAGTGTAAGACATATCAAACAGAGTTTACACAAAAAGTTAAATAATAATAATAATAATAATAATAAATGATTGAGTTATTTTTTTTTAAACACCAATCTAAAAGCGATCTACCTAATCAGGATGACTGATAATTTTCCTGTAATAACCAAGTAATGCATGAATAAGGGTATCTAAAATGGATTTATGCAAAAATTTCAAAAAAACCGTTGGAGTTGTTTGTGAGATACCAACCTTTACCAAAACTTGACGTATTAAATTATTGACCGGAAAACAGCAAATACATGCGAAAGGATACCTAAAGGGGCGTTAATATGACATGAAAAAAATCCGTATAGCCGTTTTTAAAGGAACGCACTTGTGAGACCTGAAATTGAACTATTTATACAGGACGCCTACCAATTTTCCTGAACTAACTAACGATATCATTCGAAAGAACATCTAATAGAGTGTTTATATAGCAACTTTGAAGAAAATCGTTAGAGCTCTTTTTAGATACAGACTTACGGTTTCACTTCCGATTTTCCAATTTCCATCAAAATTTGGAAAATTCATCTGTACACCAGATTTGTCTCACTTCTGAAGTTTCATAGTTCTATCTTTATTAGTTTTGGAGATATGATAGCGAGAAAATTTCCCACATACATACAGACATACGCACACACCGACCAATTGCCAAAAAACTGCTTTTTTGGTCTCAGGAGACCTTAAAACGTGTAAATCAGGTGAAAATTCGATTTCGCCGAATACAGTTCTTCTATTACCTACGGTTGTAGGGTAATGGAAGTAAACAAATAGATTCGTCATTGAAAAATAGATTTCATAAGAAATTTGAAACAGCTTTTCTTGTTTAAACTTTATCATTTATAATTCTAAAAATGAAAGTTGGCATCAAAGGGGGAAAAAAGAAGTTGAAATAAAAGAATTTAAAAAATGTATTGCAACTAATAATAACTTAATTACATCTTTTCGTAGTTTATAAGTATTACGCGAATGTAACTAATAATTTAATTGCATTGCAAAGAACTTCATTTTTACATTTGGAAGTATAAATTAAATTTAATAAAAGCTCCAGTGCCGTTGTGTTATGTTTTAATGAGAATTAGTAACACTTTTTGCGTATAAACTTATCACTGGAAGCCAACAGATTTCTCATGTTTAATACTTTCTAATATTAAAACAATTACACTGCTATATAGTTCTTTTCCTTATTTGGTTTAAGAAAATACAAAATTTAAGCTTAATCGGTATAGGAAGTGGGTTAAAATTCGAAATAAATTTTAAACTGGAGTTGGGGACCTAAGACTCTCCTCCTGCAAAGGTTGCGTTATTACTTGATAATGTATTGTCATCGAAGTTATATGCATGCATGGAAAATTACAGTTTAATCGGATGATGTGTGTGAAAATTCATTTCTTAGATTTTACTCACACACATAAATAACTGAAAAACCTACCAAGTTAAATAAAACCATGTAAAACACGAAGTACAACTACTGAAAGTACAACTACCGATTAAAATGAGAAAAAAAAATAATTTCTACTACACATGCTGAAAAACTATTTTAATGGACCACTGAAAATTTAATTAAAAAAAATTAAAATAAATTTTATTCAAAATTAAAAGGAAACATTTTAAATCTCTGCTTATATCTGAAACCCAGGGATTCGCAGAATGATGCATTTTATGTGGAAAAACGATAATATATAACTTTTACAATAGTAATAATAATAACGATGATATCAGATAAATACAGAAGCTGAGATCAAATGGACAATGAGACAACAGAAAGAAAAAATTCTGGAAATATTACAGTTAAGAGATTGAGTTTTTTTTATTTATTTGTCTTTAGTGTAATGTAAATAACTAATAAAGTTATGAATGTATATCTGTTTTATATCATAACAATGAAATGATGTCGCAATCTTTAAAAATGACAGGTGAGGGAAAATATTGTACATATTTACATGCATTGTAAATTTAACATCTGCGAAAGTGAAGCTTTTGAAAAATACAAGAGAAGATTTTGCTGATTTTTATGTTATTTGGAGTACTGATATCGAAAATGACATCCATTTTTTTTTTTCATCACGTCTGGTTTTTTGTAAGATCGACATCGATATTTTTGCTGAAGTCCTATTTGAAAAAGAATTCTCTCGAACAATTTTGCATGTACTATCTGGCAACAATAGTTTTTATCCCTTATTGGTGAGGCAAATTGATTTTTCAGCAATCGATTTAATTTTATAGGTTTAAATGGATGAAAACTACTGTTGCCAGATCGCATGAGCCGCCGCCTCTGGTTAAGAGAAAAACAAAAAGTTCTCTTGAGTTTAAGCTTTTTACATCAAATTATCGTGCAGTTTCTAGAAGAAAATTATCGAAATATAATTTTATTTGTTTTTATTAAGGTAACTTACATAAAATAAACGATTGACCAAGAAAAACAAATATTAATGGAAGTAAATATTAATCGAAGTAAAATTGTATTTTTCAAGAAAACGTCACTTGATAAACTTTTTTTTATATATATTTTGAAATCAGCATAAAAAAATACATAAAACTCAGCTATGTATATTTTTCATTGCAGACCAGCGTAATTAAATATGCTTACAGTGTATATAATACGAAATTATGTCCGAATATTCTATTTTTCAAAAAATATTTTACTGTTAGAAGGGGAAATAATAACAATTTTTTTGGTAACATAAAATTTTCGTTAGAATCTTTTTATTCTGAAAATAGGAAGTCATATATTATTGAAGAAGAATCTAAAATATGTTAGAAGAAAATCATAGAAATAATTCATGTTGTCATTTTTCTTCGTATTATACACAATCGATACTTAAACGCAAAATCTGTGTTTTGTTAATGGAGATAAATTTCCCTCTTTATTCATTTGTTACGATGTTGGATCTTGTAGATATATTATTTCGTTATTGTGATAAAATATGTTGTATTTCAAATATAATATATATAATCTAAGTTATATCTGTTTAATTTTGAAGGATATTTTACATTAAGCTACTTCAGATTTCGATTTATTACGAACTATAAAAAACTTCTATCCAACTCTTTATAAACAGTAATTTCGTCTTATGTAATTGCAGATTAATCTTATATAAAAAATACTGTTAAAAATTTGTAGTAAAAAGATTACAAACAATCTTTAATAAAATGATACCTATATTCCGTATTTTATTAAAATTACCAAAGTTTAAGAGAGCTTTAAAGAAAAATAAAATTTTATAACGTTTTAATGAAAGAATGTTGTGAATGTTTTAATGATAGGTAGCCATGTTATTCTTTATTTTTTAATCCTATTAAAAATAATAATAAACTAGTATGTCAATGCTATAGTTTACGGAAAAAAAAAAAATTAAGTTAAAATATTATGATAAAGCTTAGTTTCACTTTTCATGTAAAATGTCTGTGTGCGTTTACTACATTTACTGTGTTTTATAATTTACACTAAACAGTATCTCTTACAGATTTAATACAATTACTACCATAGATCCTTCGTATTTATTATATTTTATCTATCTATTTATTCAAATATTTTTGTTACTAATTTCACGCGTAAAATTTTTGAAAAAAAAAAAATGTGCATTTGCATTTGTGTAATACTGTAGTAATATTTGATCAAAAGTATCTGAAGTATTTTACTTATCAGTCCAAAGTCTTTGAAAAATTTTTGACCATAAATATCACAGAAATATTAAAACATTCTAGGAATTTGAATGTTGTAGTTAAAATATATTAGTATATGTAGTGTTTTATTTTTTATTCTTCTAATTGTAGAAATAAATAATTTTTGTTATTCTTAACACAACCGTAGAAAAATTATATGAATATATTTCTAAAATATTAATTATGATGGTGTATATATATATACATATACATATATATATATATATATAATAAAGATGATCTATTAAGCATAGTAGAAGCCAAGCAACAGATACAATATCACTGAAACACCAATGACCAATAAGATTAAAATTTTTTTTTATCAATGGATGAAATACACTAATGTAAAGAAACCAGATCTATTAATTAATAGCCTGCAAAACAAACGAATCAATAAAGTAACGCAACAAATCTTAACTTAAAACCATAAACTTATCAAAATTAATGAAAAAATAACCTAAGAAACACAAGACAGGAAGGAAGGAGGCAAGCGGCAAGACTTGTGACTTGCCTGTGGGGTTAAACTAGTTTCACGCCGGCAGCACTCACCCTATATATACGTGTGTGTGTGTGTATGTTTGTGTGTGTCTGTGTGTGTGCGTGTGTGCGTGTGTGTGTGCGCGCGCGCGTGTATGTGTGTGTACATAATATATATATATATTTATATAGTATATGTGTGCGTGTTTATGTGCTGTACCCTTTACATAGTAGCTGTCTTTAAAAAAAAATAATAATAATATATAGCAAGTAACCATACCTATATCATTCCTGCTGCACTATTTTCAAGAGATAGAAATGGCACCTTGTTTATTATAAGAATTCATTAATATGTAATTCCGACTCTCAAACATAATGTAGGTATGAAAAAGCCTGCAAAAGTGTTGTTTGAGAATATCCATACTTTTTATAATACAATGTTTTTATAGATGAAGTTTAGTCCTGTAGTAATTATAAGGCAGTCTAGTGGAAACATTTATAGTATATATATATATATTTTGTTATTAAAGGTATTATTTTAAAAGCCATCCTTAAATTTATAAAGACATGTCCTCTTAGACAGCAGACTTCTTCTATTTCTTTAATATGGGACAAGAATTCTTAAGATTAATTATCTGAATCGTTAAAGTTCTCTAACATTCGATGTCTATTTCATGCTAGTTGAATAATATTAATAACAATTTAATATTATTGTTATTATTATTATAAATCTAGACTCTCACAAAACAAAAGAAAATTCTATGCTCAATTGACAAAGTTTCGGACATTTCGACGTTTACGAAATAGTTTGGAATTTCAACGGTTTCAAAATAAATGTTTTATCTCTTGCATTCTACCTATCCGTTTCTGCTATCCATATTTATAGTTGGTGAATCTTTCTATCGATTCAACTCCTCTCTATGTCCCGGAAGTTATATATATTTTAAAGTTAGGATTGTTACGTGTGATCATATTGATCATTTCGTGCTATTAATTATACAAAAGACAGTTTTAAATTTTAACACCTTATTGTTTTTATTAGGAGCAATTTAAAACTAAATGTAACAAGTTATGCATATATTAAATCAAATTCCCAATACATTTTATTTAACATCTGTCCTATTCACCTGATACCAATGAATCAGTATTTTGCAATAACGTCAGTATTTAAAATAATATAAAGTCTGAAAAAAAAAAGAAAGTTATACTTTGATTAATTTTTCTGTAAATTATCATAGCAGAAGGCGACTGGTGTCAATCGATTTGTAACAACGTCTAGTTATTAATGCAATAGTTAATTTTTGCTTAGGGAATCGTCTTCATATTTAAATTTAACCCGACATCATTTTTTCGAATGGTAATACCTATATTTGACGGCAAATTTGAATTCCGTTCAGAAAAAGGTAAGGTCTATGTACTTTAAATTAATTTTTGATAGAGTTACAAGCGAAAATGAGTAATAGGTAAATCCTTATATTAAAAGAAAAAAAAATTAAGATTCAAAGACAGAAAACTATTATGTCCATCCAGATAATCACCGGAAAGGAAGTATGATAGTTTTAAATCTATATAAATAAAGAGAAGTGTCTCTCTGTGTGTGTCTGTCTGCGCTCTGCTGCTCACACTACTGATCACAGAGTTTTCAAATTCGTCATATAGGTACCTGGAACCCATCAAGTGTGCTCCTCATCGAGACTTTTCCGAATTTCGACTTTGAATTTTTATTTTAATTTTTATTTTTTTTTCGATTTTAAATCTGTACTGATAAATATAAAGGATTTAAGTCCATATTCTTGATTTTACAGGAGACGAAAAATAAAGTTAAACTAACTAAAAACTAACCAGAAGAATCGATTAGGAAAAAGGGATTATGTTGATTTATACCCTTTATACCATTCAGTAATTGTCAACCTTCATTTAATTATTTATTTTTTATTCAATACATTCATTTGAAAACAAAGTCTTTTTTCTTTTTCTAATTTAATATATTTTTTGAAAATAAAATGGTAATGCAGTAGAAAAAATTAAGAATATTAAATTTTAAGATGTATTTATAACAGTTATGTATAATTTTTAAAGCATAACAACATTTTATTTTTTATTTTTTAATTAATTCCTTTAAAAGATTTCTTATTTAATTGATAGCAATTATCGGAAAAAAAAATGGTAGTATACAGTAGATAGGAATAAACTGATTAAAATTTATTTATTTTTCATGTATTAATCTACTTTTTATTTTATTTCGTTGTATTGGTCGGAATCAAATTGTAATATAGTGCAAACAGCGGGGACTATAAATAAATGTCTCAGAAACTAAAATATTTAATACATGCTGAGGTACAGTCATATTTAAAATCGTAGTTCGTGAATAATAGCAAATCCACTTGTCGTCAATAAATATCTATATCGAAATGCCTAGAAAACAGTTTTCTGCAGGCAGTGGAAACCTGAACTCGATACGGTGTAGGCGGAAAAATAGCTACCATAGGCAGCGGGTACCCGAAGCGAGGTTCAGAGCGATTTCAATGTATTTATTTAATTGTTTATTTATTTATTTATTTATTATTTTTTATTTATAATGTGATGCAGAACATAAATACTGATCAATTCTTTTGAAAATTCATTTAAATATAGTGACCAGCGAAGTGGGCGTAGCCTGCCAATAATTGACACAAATGATAACACGTGACAGCCCTTTTAGAGCAATGAATATTGAAATATCACTGTAACTCGAAAAATAATGATAGGAATAAGCTGTAAATTTGGAAACCCATATGATACCGGTTTTATTCCTGCAAAATAATAATAACAATAATAATAATAATAAATATAAAGTAAAAGACATAATTCACAATTTATAATAATTTTCATAATTCAAAATAGAGTTTTTATTGAAAAACATGCATTGAATACGTTTAGTACACTCCATTCTAAGAAAAAAAAATGAAATTTAAATATAATAATTTTTTGGGAAGATATAGACAATGTTTGTTACATTTATTTAACATTTGCATCCCATATTTTGACAAATTATAACTCTAGGAAAATTTGAAAGAAATATGTACATTATACCATTTCTCGGGGTCATTTGATGCAAATAATCCAAAACAAATTCAAGGATTCAAAGACGGAAGGAGGCCGCTCACCACTATGCAGCAGTTTTGAGCGATTTTAACCTTCAAAGAGGGGTTCTGACAACAAATGTCACATAACAATGTGAAATTTTGAAAGAGCCCGTTTCTAGAGGTTAAGTATCCCCCATAAGCACTGAAAAAAAAAAAAAAAAAAAAAAAGAAAAAACTACATTTGCTGCCGGATATAAAATTCAACAGAGGGCAGCAGTTAATAAGAAACAAAATTTAGGCTTCTAATGAGGAGAATTCGTAGGCAGCTGAAAAAAGTTCAAATTTTTGCGACGGGACTTTGCAAAAGTTAGTAAGATTAGTTTTTAGTTTGTTAAATAAGTTACATTAGGATCACAAAGATTTTAGTTATTTTATCCAAAACAAATTGTCAAAAATGCCAGTAGACTACCCTCTAAATAAAATCTAACTATACTGTTATAAACTAGACGTTAATACTTATCGATTGGCCGCAGCCCCATATTTATAGGACGATTAATGACAAAATTATGTCGTGGGAAGTTTTTTTTTTTTTCCCCTATCACTGCTCTTACATCACTGACCATGTTAACCAATCAAAATACAAGTATCACTATTTAGATCTTTACAAAAGACAGAATATTCTTCTACATTTAAAGAAACACTTTTCTACCAAATAAAATAAATGTCTCTAACTTTTCTATGAAAACATGTATATATATATATGAGGAAATCAAAGAAAACGGCATCGCATTAAAAATAGCTTTTTTTTTTTTGACATTTCTTTGATAAAGAAATGGAACAATTCAACAGAAATGTAATGCAGTTTTCTTTGTTTTGGATACATTTTTAAAGTTTTGTAACCTTAAAAACAATTTATCATTACTCAAAAGCTAATTCAGTAATAATTAGTAACATTAACAGTTTTTAATAAAAAGTGTTGAAAAAGTGTTGCGTTCACCACACTAGCCGATTCGCATATTCATGCCAACTAGGAGGATCTGCACTCGCTTACCTTTTTAACTAAGCCTTCTTGTACTGCCACATGAAAAGCTCTGCTCAGGACAACTTAGACAGCCCCTGTTTGCTCGGGCTATCACCCCCATATGAGCACCGAGTCGTTACAACCAGGGTCGTACAGAAGCCGTCCGGTCATGCACCACCAGTCAGTTAAGACAGACCTGCTCACATCACTGTGGGAACTTCTGTTCGCCTCGCTTATGCGGATTGCGCTGCAACTCGTTCGTGGCGAGTTATATGATTGGTCCGTGTTACTCCAGGAGCCGTAGATGTTGCGGTCCCCCAGTTATAGTCTGTCTCGTTCGATATATACTTTTGACAGGTAAGATTGGCTGTTTTGAATCAGCGCGAGGGTTACCCCTCTTCGACTATTCACAGGTCGAAATGGGAGTACTGGCTCTCCCGCGTTCGAAGAGACGCAAGGGCAGAAAACCCTTCGAACGAACACACTTCCGCACATCCCCACATCCACTGCGACACTGGGCCGAGCGGTTGGCGGACACGCAGAGAAAGCATTGGTAAAGGGCTCTTGGGAGGGACGTCGCCCAGGAGGGCAACGCCAGGCGCATTTTTAAAAGCTAGGTTCCCCCCGCACAACAAGGTGCACAACAGACCCCAGCATCACCTGGGTTTCTGCCGGAATGCGCAGAGAGCTTCGAGGAGAGGGAAATCTCATACTTTTCCCCGTCTAATTCAGACGCCTCCATCGGTTACCCGCGGGTACCAGCAGCGCCCCTCGATCAGAGGAGAGTATTCCAATCAGAACATTCGAACGCACACTTCAAATCAACTCTTCACGAGTCTTCAGAGACACCACCAGCCCCACATTTAAGGTGAAAGTTATCGATCCCACTTTCTACCAGATTTTACGACTCGCGGAAGAACCGCACGTTTTCGACGGGTAGAAACCGGTCTTCGAAGTGAAAAGTGTAAATGCCGCGCACCGACCCACTTCAATGCCGAACCCCTACCGTACACGTGACGGCATAATTCTAAAAACACGGAAACAGAGGGACTTTGAAAATTTACGCTCCGTTTTTGCAATATTCGATATTTGATTACACGCACAACCCACTACGCTTCATCATCTAATTGGTGAATGTATAAGACACGTTACATACTACTATGTTGTGGCCACCACGAGACTTTCTTCTATATTTTCCTATACAAATTCACTCAGTAACAAAAAAAAAAAAAAAAAAAAAAAAAAAAAATCCAATTTTTTTTTTTTTCGTTAAAAGTAAAAAAGATTGATAACTTTGTTTTAAATTACCACATATTTATAGTTCAACCATTCGTTTTAAAGGTATTGACGAGACCTTTCGAAAGATACCCATCTTGAAAATTTACCCCACCCGGGAGGGTACTTCCCATGCACAATTTTTTTTCCTAATTAACTACTACTATTAGCAATAATTCATATTAATTTTACAATCACAGGTTAATAATAACTCTCATTATGTACATTTATACGAAATTTTGTCCTGTACTACCATGTTAAAAATTTAGAAGAAATACGATCACAGCGCTTCCTGTTGTGCGATTGATCCCCAAATCTAATCAGCACCAGTTTATGTCAGGAGCCAACTAAATACCAAGTTTTGATAATTTCGTTAAAAAAAAAAAAAAAAAAAAAAAAAAAATAAGATTTTTTTCTAAGTAACAATATTTAAAAAAAAAAAAATCCAAGTTTTTTTTTTCGTAAAAAGTAAAAAAAATCGATAACTTTGTTTTAAATTATCACAGATTTATAGTTCAACCATTCGTTTTAAAGGTACTGACGAGACCTTTCGAAAGATACCCATCTTGAAAATTTTTGCCCTATATCACCATGTTAAAAATTTAGAAAAAGCGGGATGGCAACGCAACCTGTAAGACGATTTTTACCAAAAGTTGATAGGCTCTAATTTATGTCAAGGTGCAATTACATACCAATTTGCATGAAACTCTGTCCAGTAGTTCCTGAGGTACAGTTGCCACAAAATTTTGTCACACACACAGACAGACAGACAGACATTTTCTAAAAATACAGACAGAAATATTCTTAAAATGTCCACATCGTGTTCTACATCTCTCAAAACGTGTAAATCCATCAAAAACCCGAAATCGAAAATTTTTACGAATCCAATACTTTCTTCTATTGAAGATAGAAGAAAGTAATAATCAACTTCTCTGTGCTAATATTTAACTCATGTCTGCTTACGTTGATGATGCATAATAATATACAGATGATATTATTATGAATCATCGATGTAAATAATCACTGAATTTTAGGGTAATCTAAACTAATATTCAGTAATTGTCGGCTTAAAATAACACATCTAAGAAAATGTCCGAAAGTTGTAGGATAATAAATATATCAGAAATTACACCACCTTTCTGTAAATGATCGTACACTTTTGATTTTAGACATTTCAGGAAATATCTCAAAAAAAAAAAAAAAAAAAAAAAAAAAAAAAAAAAAAAAACCGGTCGAATTAGCTTTAAACTCAGAAGTGTAAAGAACGCGTTATACCTCATCTATTTCAGTGAAACTTTTGTCCCGAAAGCAAAAGGGAGACAAGTAAACAATTAAATAATAATGAAAATGTTTGAGATCACCCTGTAAAAAGTAATGCTAGAAATACAATCTGGCTGTAGCGTGTGATTATGATGTTCCTTCTCAAAAATAAGGAAAATAATAAAGAGGTTTCATCATATTTATTTACAATCAACGAAAATTGTATTACCATTGATTGAATCAAAATAAAAATGTGAGTGTACTTCATTCTATCACCTACAACTTTTTAAATTTCCACGATACTTGTATGGGGTTTTTGTATAAGTAACTCAAAAAATTTGGCAATTAAATTATGCAAATGAAATTTTGAAAAAGTTTGTGCCATGCGCAGTTGTTAAAGGTTATTTAGCAAAAATGCTCATATTTCATTAGATATTTAATATTTTTGAATTCTAATTACAGTATGCTGTGTCTAGTGTTGTATATCAAGTCTCTTGAAAATGGCTTTGCAGTTGGTTTAATACCTTTCGTGTTATAGTTAAAATTACATGCATTTTCAAAGAAACTGTTACACCTCCATGAACATATGCGGTAGCATAACAATTTATAAAGATAATAAAAAGGAAACATCATAATTACATACTGCAGCCAGATCGCATTTTAATCAATACTTTTCACAGGATGATCTCAAACTTTTTCATATTTGCTTAATTTTTTATTTGTTCCCCTTTTACTTCCGGGGCGAAGAGATTAATTGAAGTATATGTGGTATAACAAGTTCTGCACACTACTGAAGTTTAAATATGATTCGTTTAATACTTTTCGAGGTATTTGAAAAACGTCTGAAATAGAAACTGTCCGGTCATTTATGAAAATGTAGTGTATTTTATGAAAATATTATTTGACTAATATAAAGTCTTCCAAACTATTAGGTATTATGAACACTGGTGAAATAATTTCATTGATTCGTTCATCTCCTGTTCATTTAGAATAGTTTTGCGTTCTATCAGAGAACAGAAAGCATTATTTCAAAATATTATTTCAGTTATATATAATCCTCGAAATTATTAGGTATAGATATTGTTGACGCTGGTGAGATTAATGTTCTGATTCTTTTACTTCTCCTTAAAAAGAGTAGTTTGGCATAATGCCAGAGATGTGATTGTTCTCTGTTCAGAAAGATAAAAGTTAAAAGCGTTATTTATTTAATGGGGAATTGTCAGTAATATACACTATCTACCAATAAGTATTTGGATACTTTCTTTTACACGTTTTGTCAACTATCTAGAAAAGTTTTTCAGGAAGCATCTTGGAATTTTTGGAGTATAAAGAACGTGTTACACTTCCTATATTTCAGCACACGTTTTGTTCTGAAGAGGAAAAGAGGACCAGTAAAAGCTTAAACAATACTCAAAATGTTTTGAATCACCCTGTAAAAAGGAACGCTTGAAATGCGTTTTGGTTGTAGCATGTGATTATGAGGCTTGTTCTAATTATCCGTATAATATTTTATGAAGTTGCCACATATATTCATGGAGATATAATGGTTTATTAAAATTTTTTTTTTAAAAAAATCCACTTTTTAAATTATAACACATAGGATACTAGACTCAGTTCAAAGCCATTTTTAGGGAACTTGTCATATTACATTAGACACAGCATACTGCAATCAGAGTGTAAAGATGTCAAATATTTTACGAAATATAAGCATTTTTACTAAATATTTTTTAACTGCACATGCGCAAGTTAAAAGAAAATGTCATTAGTGTAATTTAACATCCAAAAGCATTGAGCTACTTATATGAAAATCCCAAACAAATATCGTGTACAATCAAAAAATTTTGAAAGATAGAATGAAAAGAGTTTCAGCTCCTCTAAAAATAAAAGCTAAACTATAAGGAGTTTTATTCACATTTTTATTTTGATTGATTCAATACACAATTGTAATACAGTGTTCTCTGACTGTAAATAAATTTTGATAAAACCCTCCAACCATTTTCCTATTTTTTGGAGAGGAACTAAAATTATGTTCATTCTATCACTTTAAATAGCTTAAGTAACTAGAAGCTATTTCTCTATTGCTATAAAATATTTTTTTTTTCTTGAGCAAAAACAGTTTTATTTTTACTTTTATTGAATGATATTTGCATTGTCAATTGTTTTGCAAGATAATGAAAAGCAAATAATTCATTCAAGATGAAGTATTTATGATGAAGTATAAGGAACTTGTAATCAAATGTTAGACTATGCAGAATTTTACAACAATAATGTTTTGAGTAAAAAAAAAAAACTTAGATACAATTCTTCATGAGGCAAAAGAGTTTAAGCATGAATGCACCGAGAAATCATGGATATTTTTTTTCAGAAGTGTTCCTAATTTTACAAAATGATAAAATATAGGTAAAAATGCATCCATCTTATTTTAGTTCATAGTGTTTTACGGAGAGATACCTATGATAAGTTAATTCATTTCTAATGAATGCAAAATGCTTTATTATGTAATTACTTCTAAAAGTTTAAATGTGTATTTTCGCACAAGTGTAAACATTGACATATTTAAACCTTTATTTATTTATTTTTTCTGAAAACCATTCCTCCCTTTATAAAATATTAATTTTTTTTTTTTTTTTTTTTTTTTGTACTAATGAAATTTTATCATGTGTATTAAACAACAACAACAACAACAACAACAAAGGAATGTTATTGTTTCGTATCAATATCTGTAAACTTATATTTTCTTTCTGTAATGAAAGATTAGTTTCCCTTTATTGGACTTTATCCATCAAACCCTTCACTCATGACCACTGCAGGGAAAAGTTCAACTGTATAAAGTTTACACGTATGTTGTATGGGAAAATGTTTGTATTATATAGGGAAATGTTTCTAGCCATGGGGAAATGAAAAATGAAAAATCACATGTTGGGTATGATTTAGCCTCGAACCGAAAAAAAAAAAACGGATATTGTCCATTTTGTCTGCATAGAACTCGCGATCTGACAAATTTTGTAATAAAATTTTGGTAAAATCGTGCTACCAAATGGTATTAAAATTGCATAAATAGGTTAATGGAAACAATTATACGTGTTTACTTGGCGAAATTTTATGTGATGTTGTGGAATTAACTATTTAATTGATATTAAGCAGCGACTCTTTCTCTGTAGTCCTGTGAATTATAGTTATTAATTTTTTTGCTCGTGTAACTATTCTTCTTTTTCATATATTCATACTTTTCAATTTATTAATAATTTTTAATCAGGGAGTTTTTTAAAGTTTATATGCATAATTGCCGAATGAAAGGGGTCTTAAAAGAGATAGTATTTTATACATTTTGAAAGATTCCGATAGTCAAAGTCTTTACAAATTGCTCTAACAGTTTAAATTTATGATTAAAAATAGTTAGCTATTATCAAATCTGTTCTTCTACAAAACTATCTAACAATTTTAACGAGAAAAAGCATTAAATGGCAGATATTTATGAATATTAGATTTCTATTATCAAAATATTGAAAGTAAACTAATAATTTAGCACGATATATATATATGCTTTTATATGCATTGATAAAGAACTGATAACGGGATATCTTACCTGTTTCGACCTGTGGACAGCAAAACATTGTCTTGCTTTTCATAATAAGTTTTTATTTTAAAATCAATATTTCTTTTTCTTTTCTTTTCTTTTTTTTAATCGAAAAAACATAATTTCTTTCTTTAGTATATTGTGAGCTTATGATGATATTTAAAAATGTTTTTAATACGCTTTTAGTTTTATAAAACCATTTTACGTATATATATATATATATATATATATATATATATATATATATATATATATATATATAACATAATAATGTTGAAAAAGCATGTAAATATTTACAAAAATAATCTACTTTGTAGTTGATCAAAGTTTAATTTGAGAGAACCCATTTAAATTCGAAAAAATATTTCCATAAATTTTTAATATTCATTACCTGTAGCTATGACATAATTTCTATTTAAACGTGTAGAATGTATTATATGTTTGACTTTAATTTTATTTAACAAATTCAGTACACTTCCTAATTGAGATTAAAAAGACACAGAATAGATTATTTTCTTTTATTAATGTATTTTAGATTAAATCTCGTTCGTAAAATATCTTCGCCAAGATATTCTTAAGGAACATAGCAAAGAGGATTTCCTTCCAAACAAATATAAAAGACTTACATTATTTATAAACTTTATTTACTCTCTTGTAAAATATAGAAAATAAAAAAAAAACAATGTGATAAATGAGACGGAAGTATATATTATACCTTCCATCCCAAGCTCCGATGAGAGATAAGAATTAAGCTGTAAATGTATTAAATGTAGCGTATAATTGTTTTGGAAAATATTTATTTCTTTTCTTTCTGTTATCTGACTCTAGTTAATGAAATTTTGCAAAATGTATCAAACTTGCAATAAAGAGAATTAAGTTTGTAAAGATAAAGTTTACCGTTAATAACATAAACATATAAATCTTCTTTGAAATATCTGATTTTCGTTTATCTTTTCTTTCAGGTCAGAAACTTGATTTTTAAACAATAAAAGTAAAAAATCATTAAGCGAAATAATTGTAGATAAGATTTACGGAAATGTTACTGATAATGTAATGATAAATTATTTAGATAAAATTTACGTACCTTTATTAATGTTTTCTTTATTTTTTGGCTGTGGTTTAGAATTATTTACGCATTCTACTCGCTTTAGATCTATTGTGTGTAAAAGAATTCATTGCTATGTTTACAAAACGCATTTTAATTTCAGAAATCTCCTTTTAATACACTTCATATTAATTATTACTTTAGGAAAGTGTTTAATATACAAATTTTGTCAAGATAAAATTTAGTTTTCACATGCAGCATATTTTTATTATTCTGCTATCGTGGATAATTTTCTGTTCTCGTTATTTTTTAAGTTTTTTAATACATTTTGACATTTTATATTGCCTTTTTCATTAAAAAAAGAAAAAAAAATGTACTAAAATTATTTACAATGTGATAAGAACAAAACTGAAATTTTTTGACAATGAAATATCTAAATATAATGATAAAAAATGTTGGACTTAACATGCCTGCATATAAAATATCTTCAAGAAAAAAAATTATTGCTTAATCTGAAATCATGGATTGTTATGACGTGCTTAAAGCTTGCTTTTAAGGCATTTCACCCATTTTTCACTTTTTTCCGTGTTTGATGTTCCTAAAGCTAGCAAAACACACCAGACAATAATAATGGGTGATCAATAAAAATCCGCAATAAATTTAACAGCTTTCAAATTGTCAATAAATGACATAAATTGGTAAAATTTTAATGTGAATTATTACTTAATCTTACTAGTTACTGTAGACATATTCACATTTGCAAAATATTTTCTTTTTTTCAGGTAATATGACTTCGAATGAAGACAATCTGCGATCTCGTGTGTAAGAGTTTTATTCAGAAATTTTTTCGTCAGGTAAATCTTTTACCGTGAAGCATTTTATGAAAAGAAATCTACCACAACGAACTATTTATGACATTTTGAAACGTTATGAATGGGGTTTGAGTGCTTTACGCCAACCTGACTCTGGAAGAGTTGCAAAAATCTTCACACTTAAAAAAATTTGAATTTTAAAAAAGGATTTTGAGCGTCAAGCAGCAAAAAAGTACAAATGTTCACAATCAATGATTAATTATGTCCTTAAGAAAGCAAAGATAAGTTGCCGAAAGAAAGAAACCATTCCACAAAGAGATAAAAAGCAACAAATTTTAGCAAAAACAAAGTGTGGACGTCTGTATCGAAAATTTTTAAATAGATCTTGGATTCTTGATGATGAATCATATTTTACTCTTTCAAATTCCTCAATAAATGGCAATAATCGTTTCTATTCTTCCAATATATCAGATACACCACCAGATGTTAAATATTCAACGAAAAAAAAGTTTGAAAGCAAAGTTCTTGTATGGATTGCCATTGGTCCAAAAGGAATGAGCAAGCCTTTCATTCGAAGTTCAAATATGGCGATCAATCAAGATGTTTATCTTGAGGAAGGTATCAAAAAGCGTCTAATTCTCTATATTCGAACTCATTACCAAAGAAATTATATATTTTGGCCAGACTTGGCAAGTTCTCATTATGCTAAAAAAGTGACCAATTATCTCCTTCAAGAATCAATTGACTTTGTGGTTAAAGAAGATAATCCCGCTAATGTTCCAGAGGCAAGATCAGTTGAGGACTTTTGGTCAATTTTAAAAGGGAAAGTTTATGCAAAGGCTTGGCGGGCAGAAAATCTCGATCAACTTGTGAATCGCATCAGATATTGCATAAAACAAATTAATTTAGACCTTGTACAGAAGCTCGCAGTCGATACAAAGAAAGGAATTGATTATATCTGCAGAAATGGTGTAATAGAACAGAGATAAAACTATCAGTATTTAGTATTTATCCAGTCTTATAATTTGCACATGATTATTTGTTTCATAATTGCGTTTCATAAAAAATATAATAAAGTTAACATATTGCGGATTTTTATTGATCACCCGTTATTTCTAGTTATTTTTGCTGTCAGATTCGAGTTTTTCTCAATTACAAGTTTATTTTCTTTTCTTTCCTTTTCCTTTTTTCTTTCTTTCTTTTTTTAGTTTGACACAAAATTTTCCTTATCATCTCTTTACCGCTTGTCAAATTCTTCTGTTGCCTTTTTTACTTTTTTTTTTTTTTTAAACTTAATCTATTTTTTTACTCTCTAAATCTTTCTTTTCTTCTCTAAATGCCTTTACATTTGGTGAATATGCTAATATTAGATTTGTTACCGTTCTCCTGCGTCCATTTCTCTCTACTCTTTCTGATTCAGTCTTTTGAATGATCTAACATCTCAAAAGTTAATTGTCCAACATTCTCAGTTGAAATCAGAGGAACTTCGGTGTCTGCTGGAGATAAGCCCGAAACATTTGACATTGAACCTTTTTAGCCTCCCGCCTCTCAGCACTGGGTATATTCTTGTTTTGTGCAACCCAGCTTTGCTGTTTGTTTGTGTGCATACCTATGTTGCACAGCGCCATGGAATGCACAAAACTACCAGAGTTTGTAAATGTTCATAGTTAAACCAGGATGATTTATAATTCAGGCTTTTTGAGTGAGGTTGATCATTTTTTCTAATTTTTGACACATGCTGCCTAGGTGTGGTTCAACCAATACTTGAAGAGATAGGTGACTAATGAACAGTGTCACTCTGTTGAACTGCGTTATTCAAAATTTGATATATCGGGTCAGGCATCTCAAAAAAGTGTTAAAATCTTTCGTAGTTTGCCCAATAGATCTTCCATTAATTAATACGGCATCCAGATAATTTCTTGCATCATATTGTGGTGTGTTAGCCTTTTCAGTTTGTTTTTTGATAATAATGTATGTTTACTCTAAAAACAATCAACAAACAAGAAAAAATAGCAAAAAATATTATGAAACAATGTAATGGGATTAGATGGCACACGTGTCAACTTGCTCTATGTCGAATCCACCGACTAGCCCAATAATAACTTTTTTCACAAAATGGGAGACCTGATCTTATAAACTTAAATAATCAAAATAGAATACACTGCCTTTCCATAAATGACCGGACACTTTCGATTTCAGACATTTTTTCCAACTATCACAAAAAGTACTGGACATCTTGAACCTTCAGGAGCGGGAAGAACATTTTACATTGCATACATTTCAGTGAAAGTTTTTTCCCGACAGTAAAAGAGAACCAGTAAAAAACATCTGGTGTGAAACAACCACACGACTTCCATTACCCACTATTACACGTACTATATGCATTTTTTGGAGATATTATATACATTTTTTGGAATTTTCCAGTAAGAGAAACTTGATACAAGTGTAAGACATATCAAACAGAGTTTACACAAAAAGTTAAATAATAATAATAATAATAATAATAATAAATGATTGAGTTATTTTTTTTTAAACACCAATCTAAAAGCGATCTACCTAATCAGGATGACTGATAATTTTCCTGTAATAACCAAGTAATGCATGAATAAGGGTATCTAAAATGGATTTATGCAAAAATTTCAAAAAAACCGTTGGAGTTGTTTGTGAGATACCAACCTTTACCAAAACTTGACGTATTAAATTATTGACCGGAAAACAGCAAATACATGCGAAAGGATACCTAAAGGGGCGTTAATATGACATGAAAAAAATCCGTATAGCCGTTTTTAAAGGAACGCACTTGTGAGACCTGAAATTGAACTATTTATACAGGACGCCTACCAATTTTCCTGAACTAACTAACGATATCATTCGAAAGAACATCCAATAGAGTGTTTATATAGCAACTTTGAAGAAAATCGTTAGAGCTCTTTTTAGATACAGACTTACGGTTTCACTTCCGATTTTCCAATTTCCATCAAAATTTGGAAAATTCATCTGTACACCAGATTTGTCTCACTTCTGAAGTTTCATAGTTCTATCTTTATTAGTTTTGGAGATATGATAGCGAGAAAATTTCCCACATACATACAGACATACGCACACACCGACCAATTGCCAAAAAACTGCTTTTTTGGTCTCAGGAGACCTTAAAACGTGTAAATCAGGTGAAAATTCGATTTCGCCGAATACAGTTCTTCTATTACCTACGGTTGTAGGGTAATGGAAGTAAACAAATAGATTCGTCATTGAAAAATAGATTTCATAAGAAATTTGAAACAGCTTTTCTTGTTTAAACTTTATCATTTATAATTCTAAAAATGAAAGTTGGCATCAAAGGGGGAAAAAAGAAGTTGAAATAAAAGAATTTAAAAAATGTATTGCAACTAATAATAACTTAATTACATCTTTTCGTAGTTTATAAGTATTACGCGAATGTAACTAATAATTTAATTGCATTGCAAAGAACTTCATTTTTACATTTGGAAGTATAAATTAAATTTAATAAAAGCTCCAGTGCCGTTGTGTTATGTTTTAATGAGAATTAGTAACACTTTTTGCGTATAAACTTATCACTGGAAGCCAACAGATTTCTCATGTTTAATACTTTCTAATATTAAAACAATTACACTGCTATATAGTTCTTTTCCTTATTTGGTTTAAGAAAATACAAAATTTAAGCTTAATCGGTATAGGAAGTGGGTTAAAATTCGAAATAAATTTTAAACTGGAGTTGGGGACCTAAGACTCTCCTCCTGCAAAGGTTGCGTTATTACTTGATAATGTATTGTCATCGAAGTTATATGCATGCATGGAAAATTACAGTTTAATCGGATGATGTGTGTGAAAATTCATTTCTTAGATTTTACTCACACACATAAATAACTGAAAAACCTACCAAGTTAAATAAAACCATGTAAAACACGAAGTACAACTACTGAAAGTACAACTACCGATTAAAATGAGAAAAAAAAAAATAATTTCTACTACACATGCTGAAAAACTATTTTAATGGACCACTGAAAATTTAATTAAAAAAAAAAAATTAAAATAAATTTTATTCAAAATTAAAAGGAAACATTTTAAATCTCTGCTTATATCTGAAACCCAGGGATTCGCAGAATGATGCATTTTATGTGGAAAAACGATAATATATAATTTTTACAATAGTAATAATAATAACGATGATATCAGATAAATACAGAAGCTGAGATCAAATGGACAATGAGACAACAGAAAGAAAAAATTCTGGAAATATTACAGTTAAGAGATTGAGTTTTTTTTATTTATTTGTCTTTAGTGTAATGTAAATAACTAATAAAGTTATGAATGTATATCTGTTTTATATCATAACAATGAAATGATGTCGCAATCTTTAAAAATGACAGGTGAGGGAAAATATTGTACATATTTACATGCATTGTAAATTTAACATCTGCGAAAGTGAAGCTTTTGAAAAATACAAGAGAAGATTTTGCTGATTTTTATGTTATTTGGAGTACTGATATCGAAAATGACATCCATTTTTTTTTTCATCACGTCTGGTTTTTTGTAAGATCGACATCGATATTTTTGCTGAAGTCCTATTTGAAAAAGAATTCTCTCGAACAATTTTGCATGTACTATCTGGCAACAATAGTTTTTATCCCTTATTGGTGAGGCAAATTGATTTTTCAGCAATCGATTTAATTTTATAGGTTTAAATGGATGAAAACTACTGTTGCCAGATCGCATGAGCCGCCGCCTCTGGTTAAGAGAAAAACAAAAAGTTCTCTTGAGTTTAAGCTTTTTACATCAAATTATCGTGCAGTTTCTAGAAGAAAATTATCGAAATATAATTTTATTTGTTTTTATTAAGGTAACTTACATAAAATAAACGATTGACCAAGAAAAACAAATATTAATGGAAGTAAATATTAATCGAAGTAAAATTGTATTTTTCAAGAAAACGTCACTTGATAAACTTTTTTTTATATATATTTTGAAATCAGCATAAACAAATACATAAAACTCAGCTATGTATATTTTTCATTGCAGACCAGCGTAATTAAATATGCTTACAGTGTATATAATACGAAATTATGTCCGAATATTCTATTTTTCAAAAAATATTTTACTGTTAGAAGGGGAAATAATAACAATTTTTTTGGTAACATAAAATTTTCGTTAGAATCTTTTTATTCTGAAAATAGGAAGTCATATATTATTGAAGAAGAATCTAAAATATGTTAGAAGAAAATCGTTGAAATAATTCATGTTGTCATTTTTCTTCGTATTATACACAATCGATACTTAAACGCAAAATCTGTGTTTTGTTAATGGAGATAAATTTCCCTCTTTATTAATTTGTTACGATGTTGGATCTTGTAGATATATTATTTCGTTATTGTGATAAAATATGTTGTATTTCAAATATCTGTATATATATATAAATTACGTGTCACGATGTTTGTCCGGGGTAAACTCCTAAACTAAGGAACCGATTTTAATGAAATTTTGCACACTGTGTGCAGTTTGGTCCAACTTGAGAGATAGGATAGTTTTTATCTCAATTTATTGTCACAATATTGTTTTATTACAATTATTTGTTAATTATAGACCTTTATTAAAGTTGCTCCAAAATATCTGTGAGTTCCATTAATTTAATTGTTGCCAAAAAAAAAAAAAAAAAAAAAAAAAAAATACGAGTTCATTTTCTTTCGACATAAAAATAAATACATTTAATCAAACGTGAACGTTAAAAAATGATAAAAAGTTAAATTATGCATCTCACGAAAATTGACTTCATAATCAATTTAAAGATTTTATTCGCATTGATAAAGTATGTAGTTATACACAAGCGAAGTGTGACGTCACTGACCGCCTGTGAAATCAAGAAAAAGATTTCTTATGTTAATCACCCATTGTATTTTTTATAAAAAAATTATTAAAAAACGAGGAAAATTATTTCCGGATTTTAATCCCCATATTTTTGTATAGATATGTATTATTTATCATGTGCATACGTTAGATTGAGTTATTTTGCTGTCAAATTGACAAAATTTTAATTTTAAATTTCAAAGCTCTGTCGTCCTTGGAGTTTTTCGTATTTGGCGATCGTAACACGAAAATATACAAGCTAGATGTATATTTTCGTAATATGTATTGTGCGAAATATTGTTTCATATTATTCATTACTCTCTTAGTATAAGTTGTTAAAATAACCATGATTTTTGAAAGGAATTAAATGTGTGCGCCAGATAATTTGGCGATATTATTTTTTTTCCGCCAAGGATGATAGATATGAAATTTATTCCGCTGCAACATGTTAATATCTTATGTCAGTTACATTATGTATATGCTACAATTTATTTCACGTGACACGTGTGTTAAAAATTTATTTACGACATAACCTTGCTTTTTCAATTTTTGTTGCATTATTCTAATCTGTATCACTTCGTTTTCTTTAAGAAATTTGTGATCTATACATAACGTTCTAAATAAAAAGTAATTATTTCAATATTTTAAAACTTATTTAAAAGTCTGTTTTATTTAACATTAAATTTTAAAAGTTAATTGAAAACTTATTTAAAAGTCTGGAAGAGTTTAAGTCTGTTTATTTGTTTTGTAACGCTAATTTATATGATCGATGTTCGAAACTTTAGTTAATTATTTCTCTTATTTTTCTTTACTTTTTCTTTAATAACTTACCAATTTAACGTTCCTGATTAAATTTGTGATTTATATATGTATTTTGCATTAAATTTTGACTCATATTTATTGCTGAAAATGCAATCGTAAAATCTTGCAATTTTCTTATCTTAATCCTCAATGCTTTCCTTCTAGATTAACTTGAATTTACTATTAAAATTTTAACATACTCAGAATCTTCTCACCACTTCGTTAAAATATATTAATCTTTTCAGTAATATATTAATCAGTATATCCCCACAACGATATTTGACGATTTTTTGTTGGCGATTATGGCTAAATCATAAATCTGTAAATCATAAATGATAATCTAATTCATAAATCAAAAACATAAAATAATAAATCCAAAATAAACAACATATAGGCTGCCATATTATATCACAAACAGTCCAGAGAGACATCGTTATCGTTCAAAACGGCGCCAAAGAAAAATCGCCAAATTCAGCTGTGGGGATATACTGAAGTTATAATTATCCGAATATAATTACTGAAGTTATATTATAAATTATAGTTGTGGGTAACAACTATAGTATTTCCCCACAACTGGATTTTGCGATTATGGCTAAATCATAAATCTAAAATAAAAGCATGCAGGTTAACATATTTCACTGCAAATAATCCAGAACGACTTCGTTATCGTTCAAAAAGGCGCCAAAAAAAAAAAAAAAAAAAAAAAAAAAAAGAAAAAAAAATCGCCAAATCCAGTTGTGGGGAAATACTATATACCTTATCAAATTATCAACGTATTACTTAGCCGCAGCAACGCGTGGCCGGGTCTGCTAGTAATATATATAATCTAAGTTATATCTGTTTAATTTTGAAGGATATTTTACATTAAGCTACTTCAGATTTCGATTTATTACGAACTATAAAAAACTTCTATCCAACTCTTTATAAACAGTAATTTCGTCTTATGTAATTGCAGATTAATCTTATATAAAAAATACTGTTAAAAATTTGTAGTAAAAAGATTACAAACAATCTTTAATAAAATGATACCTATATTCCGTATTTTATTAAAATTACCAAAGTTTAAGAGAGCTTTAAAGAAAAATAAAATTTTATAACGTTTTAATGAAAGAATGTTGTGAATGTTTTAATGATAGGTAGCCATGTTATTCTTTATTTTTTAATCCTATTAAAAATAATAATAAACTAGTATGTCAATGCTATAGTTTACGGAAAAAAAAAATTAAGTTAAAATATTATGATAAAGCTTAGTTTCACGTTTCATGTAAAATGTCTGTGTGCGTTTACTACATTTACTGTGTTTTATAATTTACACTAAACAGTATCTCTTACAGATTTAATACAATTACTACCATAGATCCTTCGTATTTATTATATTTTATCTATCTATTTATTCAAATATTTTTGTTACTAATTTCACGCGTAAAATTTTTGAAAAAAAAAAAATGTGCATTTGCATTTGTGTAATACTGTAGTAATATTTGATCAAAAGTATCTGAAGTATTTTACTTATCAGTCCAAAGTCTTTGAAAAATTTTTGACCATAAATATCATAGAAATATTAAAACATTCTAGGAATTTGAATGTTGTAGTTAAAATATATTAGTATATGTAGTGTTTTATTTTTTATTCTTCTAATTGTAGAAATAAATAATTTTTGTTATTCTTAACACAACCGTAGAAAAATTATATGAATATATTTCTAAAATATTAATTATGATGGTGTATATATATATACATATACATATATATATATATAATAAAGATGATCTATTAAGCATAGTAGAAGCCAAGCAACAGATACAATATCACTGTAACACCAATGACCAATAAGATTAAAAAATTTTTTTATCAATGGATGAAATACACTAATGTAAAGAAACCAGATCTATTAATTAATAGCCTGCAAAACAAACGAATCAATAAAGTAACGCAACAAATCTTAACTTAAAACCATAAACTTATCAAAATTAATGAAAAAATAACCTAAGAAACACAAGACAGGAAGGAAGGAGGCAAGCGGCAAGACTTGTGACTTGCCTGTGGGGTTAAACTAGTTTGACGCCGGCAGCACTCACCCTATATATACGTGTGTGTGTGTGTATGTTTGTGTGTGTCTGTGTGTGTGCGCGCGCGCGTGTATGTGTGTGTACATAATATATATATATATATATATATATATATATTTATATAGTATATGTGTGCGTGTTTATGTGCTGTACCCTTTACATAGTAGCTGTCTTTAAAAAAAAAAAAATAATAATATATAGCAAGTAACCATACCTATATCATTCCTGCTGCACTATTTTCAAGAGATAGAAATGGCACCTTGTTTATTATAAGAATTCATTAATATGTAATTCCGACTCTCAAACATAATGTAGGTATGAAAGAGCCTGCAAAAGTGTTGTTTGAGAATATCCATACTTTTTATAATACAATGTTTTTATAGATGAAGTTTAGTCCTGTAGTAATTATAAGGCAGTCTAGTGGAAACATTTATAGTATATATATATATTTTGTTATTAAAGGTATTATTTTAAAAGCCATCCTTAAATTTATAAAGACATGTCCTCTTAGACAGCAGACTTCTTCTATTTCTTTAATATCGGACAAGAATTCTTAAGATTAATTATCTGAATCGTTAAAGTTCTCTGACATTCGATGTCTATTTCATGCTAGTTGAATAATATTAATAACAATTTAATATTATTGTTATTATTATTATAAATCTAGACTCTCACAAAACAAAAGAAAATTCTATGCTCAATTGACAAAGTTTCGGACATTTCGACGTTTACGAAATAGTTTGGAATTTCAACGGTTTCAAAATAAATGTTTTATCTCTTGCATTCTACCTATCCGTTTCTGCTATCCATATTTATAGTTGGTAGTCTTTCTATCGATTCAACTCCTCTCTATGTCCCGGAAGTTATATATATTTTAAAGTTAGGATTGTTACGTGTGATCATATTGATCATTTCGAGCTATTAATTATACAAAAGACAGTTTTAAATTTTAACACCTTATTGTTTTTATTAGGAGCAATTTAAAACTAAATGTAACAAGTTTTGTATATATTAAATCAAATTCCCAATACATTTTATTTAACATCTGTCCTATTCACCTGATACCAATGAATCAGTATTTTGCAATAACGTCAGTATTTAAAATAATGTAAAGTCTGAAAAAAAAAAAGAAAGTTATACTTTGATAAATTTTTCTGTAAATTATCATAGCAGAAGGCGACTGGTGCCAATCGATTTGTAACAACGTCTAGTTATTAATGAAATAGTTAATTTTTGTTTCTTTTGTCTTCATATTTAAATTTACCCCGACTTCATTTTTTCGAATGGTAATACCTATTTTTGACTGCAAATTTGAATTCCGTTCGGAAAAAGGTAAGGTCTCTGTACTTTAAATAAATTTTTGATAGAGTTACAAGCGAAAATGGGTAATAGGTAAATCCTTATATTAAAAGAAAAAAAAATAATTAAGATTCAAAGACAGAAAAGTATTATGTCCATTCAGATAATCACCGGAAAGGAAGTATGATAGTTTTAAATCTATATAAATAATGAGAAGTGTCTGTGTGTGTGTGTGTCTGTCTGCGCTCTGCTGCTCACACTACTGATCACAGAGCTTTCAAATTTGGCATATAGGTACCTGGAACCCATCAGGTGTGCACCTCATCGACACTTTTCCGAATTTCGACTTTGAATTTTTATTTTTATTATTTTTATTTTCGATTTTAAATATTGGCTTCTATGTTTAATTTTTCATAGATTTATTCTTTAACTGTAATCATCTGCGTATCTTAGCAAAGGCTATTACGTTATTTATTTTTTATTCAATACATTCATTTGAAAAACCAAGTCTTTTTTCTTCTCTTAATTAATTATATTTATTGAAAATAAAATGGTAATGCAGTAGAAAAAAATTAAGAATATTAAATTTTAAGATGTATTTATAACAGCTATGTATAATTTTTAAAGCATAACAGCATTTTATTTTTTATTTTTTAATTAATTCTTTTAAAAGATTTCTTATTTAATTTATAGCAATTATCGGAAAAAAATGGTAGTGTTTAGTAAATAGGAATAAACTGATTAAAATTTATTTGTTTTTCATATATTAATCTACTTTTTATTTTATTTCGTTATATTGGTCGGAATCAAATTCTAATATAGTGCAAACAGCGGGGACTATAAATAAATGTCTCAGAAACTAAAATATTTAATACATGCTGAGGTACAGTCATATTTAAAATCGTAGTTCGTGAATAATAGCAAATCTACTTGTCGTCAATAAATATCTATATCGAAATGCCTAGAAAACAGTTTTCTGCAGGCAGTGGAAACCTGAACTCGATACGGTGTAGGCGGAAAAATAGCTACCATAGGCAGCGGGTACCCGAAGCGAGGTTCAGAGCGATTTCAATGTATTTATTTAATTGTTTATTTATTTATTTATTTATTTATTTTTAGTTTTTATTTATAATGTGATGCAAAACATAAATACTGATCAATTCTTTTGAAAATTCATTTAAATATAGTGACCAGCAAAGTGGGCGTAACCTGCCAATAATTGACACAAATGATAACACGTGACAGTCCTTTTAGAGCAATGAATATTGAAATATCACTGTAACTCGAAAAATAATGAAAGGAATAAGCTGTAAATTTGGAAACCCATATGATACCGGTTTTATTCCTGCAAAATAATAATAACAATAATAATAATAATAAATATAAAGTAAAAGACATAATTCACAATTTATAATAATTTTCATAATTCAAAATAGGGTTTTTAATGAAAAACATGCATTGAATACGTTTAGAAGACTCCATTCTAAGATTTAAAAAAAAAAAAAATGAAATTTAAATATAATAATTTTGCGGGAAGATATAGACAATATTTGTCACATTTATTTAACATTTGCACCCTCTAAATAAAATCTAACTATATTGTTATAAACTAGACGTTAATACTTATCGATTGGCTACAGCCACATATTTATAGGACGATTAATGACATAATTATGTCGTGGGAAGTTTTTTTTTTTTTTTCCTATCACTGCTCTTACATCACTGACTATGTCAACCAATCAAAATACAAGTATCACTATTTAGATCTTTACAAAAGACAGAATATTCTTCTACATTTAAAGAAACACTTTTCTGCCAAATAAAATAAATGTCTCTATCATTTTTAATGAAAACGTGTATATATATATATGAGGAAATCAAAGAAAAAAGCATCACATTAAAAATAACTTTTTTTTTTTTTTTATTGTGTGTGTGTTTTGACATTTCTTTGACAAAGAAATGGGAAAATTCAACAGAAATGTAATGCAGTTTCCTTTTCTTTGGGACACATTTTAAAAGTTTTGTAACCTTATAAACAATTTATCATTACTCAAAAGCTAATTCAGTAATAATTAATAACATTTAACAGTTTTTTAATAGAAGGTGTTATAACATACTAGCAGGTCAGCCCAGCGTTCCACATGTTAAACCAATGAAAGAACTGAGTGAAAGTGTAAAATGGAAAGAAAAATACATGAAACATTTCCCGAAGTATTATTATAAATAAATAAATACATACAAAAGGTACAGCTTTAGTATGGGATGCCCTTGACAACATTAAATACTTCTGGCCATTTTTGTGATGAATTGAAATGACTTTTGCGTAACTAAAGGTCTTGGCGAGAAACGTCTGAGCTACTTCGATGCAAAATTTCAAATTTTGCCAAAAGGGCCCGGTACTAAAGCTGTACCATTAAAATAAATAGATAAATAAAAATAAATTATTAAAATAAAATAAAATAAAATCCAAATTATGACTAATAACAGTTGAGGTGATAACATAAAAGAATCTCATAAATGAGAAATAAAGTATCAATAAAATTGAAAAATATTGTTTCGCTGTAGAAAAAAAAAGTACGACCTAATTAAATGAAAATTTAAATAACTAGGAAAATATTTATTTACACGTGAATTCCTGGTTTAAAAAATGCACCAACTTTCGTAGCGTAACTATTTTTGTTTTTCTCTAATTTTTATTATTATTCATGCGAAAGTAAAAACAGTAGTATTGCCCAGTGGTCGAAACTCGACCACTTTTTTAAGTAAGCATTTGAATAATAAATACAGAAATTCAACATTTCTGTGTAAAAAATATTCGCAGCATTTAAATCTCACAGAAAAAAAAAAAATCATTAGTAGCATTTTTTTTTTCGTCTGGGCCTTTACAATAGCAAAGAACGCTTTTAATAGCGAAAATCGTAACAATATGTCCACAGAAGTTTGAAATAAATGGAATTACACTCATTTCTTTTGCCATACAATAAAATAAAATAAATACAGTAAAATAAAGCTATAGAAATAAGCTGAATCACGAGCTGATACATTATTTACATATTAATGCACAAATATAAAATTTATCATACGGCTAATATATCTTTAAATCTGAGCTGACGCGAATCATTAAAAAAAGAAAAGAAAAATTATATCATTAATAAAAAAAAGAAGAAGAAGAAGAAAAAGAAAGAATAGAACTTTCGTAAATCAAATTCTTTTTTGTTTTTTGTATTAAAAAGTATGAAAAACGCAGACGATTGAAATGGACGAAATTTTAAATACAAATGATTAAATGAAAGTGAAAAGATAAAATGAAGTGCATAAACAATAAAAGTATTTTTAAATGCCTTCGTGACATCATAAGAAAATAAATTTCGTGTTCTGCAAATCTAGCTAATCATAACTTTCAAATGATACCACTTTGCACCTTCTACTCCCATAATTACTATGTTAAAAGTATACCACAAATTTCATGCTTGCCAATTAATACATAGATTTTGCTTTATTTCCTTATTTTGACATCAAATATATCTTTCTTTTTAATCTATTTTAAAGTTAAAATGAGGTATTTATTTAATATCTTTTGATCCAATTATCCGAATGAGCTAAAAAATACGGCGTACGCTAAATTTTTTCTTGAGTAATAAGTGTGCCTCTTTTCGTAGCTGTCGGTTGAATGGCAGAGATTTGTATTGCTAACTAAAAATATGGGCAAACAAACAATCAGCTTTATATATATATATATAGATAATTTATTATCTAAAAATAATTACTTGTCTAAAAGTAAATTTTAAACAATTTTTAACGGCTTAGTTAAAAACTTAAAATAAATAATTTGAATAATTATATTTAAATATTTTAAATAAGTTTCAATGTGTATTTACTCTGTCCTTTCATGATAAACTTGTCTCCATATATGAACAGAAATAAATGCGAACAATGCTACTATTCAATTAAAACGTCTGAATAGAACGTGATAAGAGATCAATATAATAATTCAACATATCATTACAAAAGGATTGTTGGAATTATATATGACGGTCTGAAGCTTCGAATAGCTTGAATGTCAATCGGTACAATACGATATTAGATAGTGGAATAGTGAAAATGTACGAAAATAAACACGACACTAAAATAGTAAAATAGATTTTACTATACTTAATAACTCCATTTACTACTTTTATTAAAACTCCATGTGGATTACATTAATTTATTACAAATACAAATATTTTAAATTAACGTTACAGTGAACACAACTATATACGTATATATACAAAAATATAAATAGCATACAGTTACACAAACAAGATTTCGTGAAACTGTTTTTAATCCTGTTGAGATTGGCCTGTAAAGTGAAACTAGAAGAAGAATTCCAAGAATGAAATAAGTGCCTCAAGGAGTCAAGGCGCCCAGTCATTAAGGGACCTGTGAATTTACAGTTTGAGCAGCCTCGAGCCAAGTGGCTGATGACTTATTGGTGCTTTGGAAGAATGGGTTATCACCTTCCATGATGAGGGTGTGAGTGAGTGGGTTTTACATCACACTAGTATTGCTCTATGGGCAATTGGCGATGGTCTGGCCTACAACCCTAAGGATGGTCCAGAGATATACCATCACGATTTTGATCCTACACAGAGGGGATGGCTCTCCCGTTTCGGTGACACCCAGAAGAAACATTGGAAGGAAACAGGGAGAACAATGCGGCCACGAAGGATTTTACGTTCACTAGCCACCATTATTGTACATGATGGTATTTGACCTGCTCTTGTATCGAAGCCGTAATCATCCAATTACGGGCTGGGTGCTGTACCGCCCAGACTATCACGGTCTCAAATACCATGATTAGTTGCATGATTATGATGATGACAGGCAGAAATGGTGATATTTTTGCCCTGGAAATACTAAAGGCAGAACACAAGTGAGACTTCTATAATGTATGCTTTGTATGGGTTAGAATAAACATACCTATGATTTTAATCCTATTTTTTATCAAAATTAAGCATTTCTAACCAGATTGTTTTATGCTTTTCTTGAAAACTTACGGATGAGTATTTTTTTTTTTTTCGTGATTATTTAGAACTTTATAACTTCAGCGTGATCCGATTAAAAAAAAAATTGTCAATGCATGTTTTCCCATACGTTCATCCAATATTACGCATGTTTTTGTCATCGTTATTATTCATCCATCACAAGATGATTTTTGTTCCCTAAAAGCCATTTTTTGTGGAGATCTTTGTACTCGCTTTCCCTCTCTCTATCTCAAATTCATTATTTATTTATTTATTACTATTATCATTATTTATTTTTTTACAGTTTTAAGAAAGTAAAAACTTTTGAATAAACTTTTCCATAAATTATTTTGCTTTTAGCAAAATTTGAGGATGTAATGACACATAAGTTCTAAAATTTCAAAACAGTTTGGTCAATAATGTAGCGTTCACTACCTATTTCCATTTACATTTTGCAGTATGAATCACTTAGCTCAAAATTGATTGTATACAGAGGGTAGCCACTTTGCTTCAACTTAAACGTTTTTTACGTTTTAAGTAAATTTATAAAAATATAAAAGTATGGCTATTACCATTTAAATTATGAACAAAAACTTAAATTTGGATTAAGGTGGACACCTCATATTTTTCACTTAATACGTATTATATTGTGTGTCTAAAAAGTTACTTATATATTATATGACATCTATTACTTATTGCTCAGCTTTATTTTGCGTATTTAGATTTCCATCTGTGAGTAAGCTACTCTTATTTCTTGAACTTATTGATTAAAGTTTTTATTTATTTATTTATTTGGTATTTCCATAGTTTTAAAAAAATAGTCATTAGATTACATGTTTATGCATGCCTCTAATTGACTATTTTATGTTTAAACCGCTCATGATATTATATTTTCATTCATGTTCAGCACATGTTAATTACGATTTTACATTTAAATTTTTAGAGCAAATATTTGTATATTAGAAGTAAAAGTATTTGGATAATTTATCCTAAAATATTTTAGAGATTATTTACTTTTATCATGTTGTCCGTACATCTAAAAGCGCACGCTTGCAAAAAAAAAAAAAAAAGGCCTTGTTTTCGGCAGTACTTTGATCTATATTTCAAATTTTCATTTTGCTTATAATGATATTTTTGAAAATACATGTTAAAACAGCGAATCATGTGAAAATTCAGAATTGTACCCTTATTTTGCACAGTAATTTGTCAAAATGAGATATTATATATATATGTGCGTTACATAAACAATATAAAGTAACATGAAATATATGTATATAAAATAGTGAAATTTCATTAAAATGGACAATCAAACCGTTTCATTAAAAAGGACAAATAAAGAATAAAGGAATATGTATATTCTTAAATTATGTAACAAGGTCACATAAAAAATCATCTATGGATTATAGCAGCACCATTCTAGTAAAAACATTGCTTACACACTGTCCAGTATTTCTACAGTGAAAAGTAAAATAAATTTAATGTAATTTTTACTCGCATGTGCTGTAACTTTCACAATTTTATGTAAAAAGCTTTCCTACAATTATTAAATATGTGTATCACATTCATATGATAAAAATACACAATTTTTACGCAAATGTGAAGCAAACATTCATACTGTATACAGACTAGAACTCACAGTCCTCAGCTCTAGAAACCAGTATCTAACAAAGCGACAGAGTGAGCTCCCGCGGTTTGTTCACAAAAACAGATTAGGTAAAAGATCAGTGATGATCGGATAATAAATCAAATAATACACACCAAAAGTTTTAATTATTATTTTTTTTTCTGTTTCCTTTCATAGCACAATGTGAAGTAAACAGTCTACAATTACTTTTTACCGAAATAACTGTGTAAAAATGTACAGTAACCCTTGAGAATTTTTATTTTGACAGATTTTTTTAGAGTGTAGAAAACAGTAATCTTCAAAAAGTGTTCTAGGTACATGAATATTGTTTGTATAAAATTTGATTGAATAAAATTGTGGATACAGTAGCACAAAATACAACACAAAATTTTCGACACTGGCAAAGAGAGGTCACACAAAGGTAAAGTCAGTACAAAACAAGTTTCCGCACAATTATAATATATTATGAAGGTAACAACATATTAAAGCAGTAGCGCACACTAACTAAACAATCTCAAGTAAAAAGTTTTTAAAGATATTGTAATTGCTTAAGTATTAATTATTTCACAAAAGTGGCAACGCTTCGGCCGAGTACTTGGTACGGTGTGCGGCAAATGTCTGGAAGTTATCGGTTCGATTCTTGATTGACAGTAAAGCTGTGATTTATTTAACATCATTTAAAAATAAATTATAATTCTTAAAATATTATAGAAAAATATAAATATTATAAATAGAAAGATTTAACTTTAATACATGCATAAATTTTTAACTCGAAATAATGATAATAATAATAATTATTATTTATTTATTAAATTTTCAAATTTACGATTCAATTAAATAGAAGATTAAATTTTATAATCATCCATGTTTACAATCGTTCGTTTGCTGATTTAAGAGCAATAAATAAATAAAACACTGAATAACAAATATAGAAATAAGGAAAAACAGAGAAGGAAATTAAAACAAGTAAAACTGACCATAGTGTATTGAAGACAATTAGCATGTGTGCCATTTAAATCTTCATTTCAGCCTTCAGTTTCGGTTTTATTGTGCTTACATCCCACAACGGCATTTGACTTTTCAATATTACAGAGAGTCTGTATTTTTATTTCATACACAGAAAGATAAATTGCAAGTAAATGCCGAATAAAGATGATAAAATATTTATAGAAAAATATTTTCTCTGTATTTTGTATAAAATAATGCACACACATTTTCCCAACTTTTTATTACGAACTTCTAGGAAATCCTTTAAAACTGTCAGTTGGTTTTTTGTAAATTGTAGTGCAAATATGTGCTTTTTTTATTATGCAAAGATTTAGTAAAATATTATTAAAGTACAAATATCGTTTTAGGAAGGTATTGCAAACATATCAAAAATTTAAGAAGAAATTATTAATGAATCATCATTGTAGAATGATGCATTGAAACTAGATGAAAAGATGCTGTCCTTATTGCAAACTATTGCTTTCCAGAAGTAATTTAATTGCATCAGAATCCTCTACAATATATTTTGAAGAAGATATATTGATTGGAGAAGAAATTATTTCATTTGTTTGAATAGTGATTAAGTTATGCATTTATTTATATATTTATAACTATAATTTTTCTATTAATAATGGGTAGTATAATTTTCTTTAACTTCAAAAATAAATTTTAGAATTATTTTTAATGTAAAATAAAATAAAATAAACTTAAATAAATAAAAATGCTACCGTCAGATAGCATCGAACTTACAATATCCAGACAGTAGACGCGCACGCTACCAAGTATGCCACAGGAGCGTTAACATTTCGGCAAAATAATTTATACTTAAGCAATTACCAAAACTTTAAAAGCCTTTTTCTCGAGATTGTTTGGCTAATACTCGCTAATGCTTCAATATAGTGTTATAATAAACCTTCATAGTATACAATATTTTGGAGCAAGCTGGCCCCGAAATAAATTTTCCATGGCGTTGCGACCTGTCATTGTGGGGCATAAGAAAATAAAACAAGAAATATAGGCGGTCGAGAAATGTAAACCTCTGGATCAAGTTCAGTAAGGATAAACATAAATATTTTCATACACTGGCATATTTTTAAAATTAAGTGAACTAACATATATATATTTGTATATATATATATATATATATACTAGCTGACCCGACAAACGTTGTTTTGTCATATAAATTATTTCTAGAGAATATTTTGCTAGAAAAAAATAACTAACTTATTGTAAGTGTGTAAGGATGTGGTATATAAGTGGAAGATGTATGGAGCGCTGTGAACGGTGAAAGAATATAAAAATAACAAAACACCAATCATTTATATTTTTAATTTATTAAAATTGATTCTTTAAAATTATATACATATCGCTACTTATAACAATATTACTAAAAAACAATATCAGTCCCTTAATGCAACAGAGTGTACAATATTTTTTGTTATCCCGTCTTTCGCCAATACAAACAAACTGGATGGTTTGCCCACTCGAGAGCCGCGTATAATTGTCCGTGTGAAAAACATGATGTGCTCAAATCTAAGCCAAAGACAGACATCGTTTGGCCCTGAGACTTATTGATAGTCATTGCAAATGCCAATCTAATTGGAAATTGAGGGCGTTTAAATTGAATTGGCACATCTGTGGGTATAATAGGGATTCGCAGTAGTAATATATTTTCACCTCGGAATTTGTCATTTAAAATGATGGCTTCGATAACATTTTTCATTAATTTTTTTATGACTAATCGCGTGCCGTTGCACAACCGTGGTGGGTTCAAATTACGAAGCAAAATAACCGGAGATCCAACCTTCAGTTGTAAAATATGCGGTGGCATGCCTGGTAAGTCCAATGAGTTTAAAAACTTTGTTGGATAATTTACAGCTTCGGTGGCATCGCAAACTATATCATTAGATTTTTATGACACCAAGTCTCCTGGTAACAAATGTTGTATCTTGAGATTCAATTCGTTGACGTCCACATTTTTTGCTGCTAAAATTCCTCTTTCTGCCAGCCACTCATGATTTGTGTATCGTCTGTGTACATCGGGAAATATCTGGTCAATAAGAGCATCTTGAGAATCAATGATTGTGCAGAAATCGGTCGGTAATTTTATGCATCCAGTTTCATCTGTAGTAACTTTTCCATCGCCGATATCTAACAATTATTTTGAGAATGTTTCAGCGGATGGATCTTGAAGCTTTTGAACGCACAAATTTACTTTCAGTTGTACTTTTTCAACATTAAGCCACAATGACGATGATTTTAAGCACGCGTTGATCTCATCAGCGTATGTTGAACGCGGAATAACGGGAAGTGCTTCTCTGAAATCACCTGAAAAGAGTAACAGAGTGCCGCCAAATAGTTTGTCGTTGTTTTTTATATCTTTCAATGTCCTGTTCGACGCCTCAATCGAATGTTTGTGTGCCATAGTGCATTCATCCCAGATAAGAATTTTACACTATTTCAGCACTGTGGCCATGGACGATTGTTTTTTTATGTTGCACACTGGGTCTGGGATATTTTGAATATTTAGTGGCAGTTTAAATAATGAATGAGCTGTTCTGCCTCCATCCAATAAAATTACCGCAATGCCAGATGATGCAACAGCCAATGCGATGCAATTATTGGATCGTATTTTGGAGAGAATTAGCGAAATAAGGAATGTTTTGCCAGTTTCCCCTGGTGCACCCCCAAAAAAAAAGAATCCACCTTGTTCTGCCAAAACTGCGAGCATGATGCGGTCGTAAATGGTTCTTTGTTCTTCATTCATTAGTGGGACATTGCGAGCAACAATCGCTGCCATTTCTACAGTATTGTATTGTAGTTCAAGATTCAATTCAGTGCTTATTAAATCCGATGCATTTCGATTTGTTGAATGCATACCGAAATGACTGAGTGGTAAGTTGGCAATGATAATGCAAAGATCTTCAATAGCAATCAAAAAAAGATTGTGATTGAGTGATTTTAAACACTTCGTAAGATACGGTTACGATTCTAAAAATATTAATTTTGAAAAAATATTTTAAACACTTCGTAAGATACGGTTAAAAATTCATTTTTCATTTCAACATTAAATAAATTCTGACATCGTGCTTAAGACAACTCACGCCATCTAGGTGGAAAAGTTGTTGAAAGAGTTGGTTAAAAATTAATTAAGAAAGAACTAATTAAGTTACAACTTTCATTTGTAAACTAAACCATTCTCGAATCCACCTGAAGACACACAAAAAATTTCATTAAACTCAGTCCAGCCGTTTAGGAGGAGTTCAGTGACATACACACGCACAAAAGAAATATATATATAAAGATATATCAGTTACCATATTCATCATAAGAAACATGGAACCGCTGGACTGACCGTTAAAGAGCAATAATAACCAAATTTAAAGTCATTTCGTGTTAGGCATTTTTTATTTATTGTTTAGTACAATTCTATCACATATATTATATTAATCAATACGTATGCAATTTTAAAAAAGATAACAGAGGAGACCTGCGTTTTTAACGATAACCTCGGAAAGCAATTAGCATCATGTTAAGAACAAAATAGATATAAAATCTCATACAATACTGTCAATCGTATATATATATAAAGTACCAAGCTTATTTTTTTTATTATAATTATTAATGATGGTAGGCAAACAGTAGAATAACATTTATCCATAAACAGTAAAATCGTATTTAGAACATTCGAAATTATGCAAAACTTTGAAAATTTTTTTAGAAAAATTAGACAATTTCTTGATTTAATAACTTTTTCATTATAAGAATGAAAATAGAAGAATGCTTGATTAAAAATGTAATTTTTACAATGAAGTTTTACACTATTTCTCTTTTATAAAGCAGACTTTGGACAAAAAATATTAAAATAATAAAGTTAAATTTATACAAAATTGCAATTTTCCACTAAGAAAAAACAAAAAAGTCCTCTCTATTTTATGAAATTAAAATCGTTTTTCTAATCTCCGAACTCTACTTAAATAAAGAATTAAGGTATATATATACATTTTTGAAGTTACTGACTATTCATAGATTAAAAAATATAAAACAGAAACTTCCATTTCCTTATCTTTGTTTCAAACAGACTTGAATATTTAACGCTAAACGAAGCTAACTATTTGTAATATTAATCAAGTTTCCAACTGAGTGAAAAGAAATTAATTCTACTAGCACGTATTTAATAACTTTTGTGTTTGAATTATCTTCTGCAATACAGAGCTGTCTTCAAATTTCGCTTTGTAATATCTACCATTCATCGGGCACGTAATCAAAATTCAATTAATTTTGAAATGTGTGAAGAATGTTTATATTTCGAGATATTGTAAGATGTTTGTAAAAGTAGTTGTATTCTGAATAGTGAAAGATATAGGACTGAGAAAGCTTTTATGTCAGTTGAAAGAGGGATGATGCAAATAAAGGTGGAGAAATTATGAAGCATGTTCCCTTGCGAACAAATGGAAAGATTTAAATGCAAATATTTCTGTAGTTTATGAAAGATATGTAGGAATAGATTAAAGAATTTATAGTTGCTATTTAGATGTCATGTTTTCTGTATAAGTGATTAGTTATAGGTTGAAAAGAACACTTGATGGCCCAGAAGAAAAAAAAAATGTACAGTCAGCAAAAAAAGAGCCCCCCCCCCCCAACCACTACCTAATTCCGCCGAAAATTATCGTAGAAACATGCGACTGGTACCGATCGGTCTGTCATAACGTCTAGTTTATAATGGTATAGTTAGATTTTGCTTAAGGGGTCATCTATATATTAAAACAGGCACCAACTTCATTTTTACTTTCCGAACACTATAGTGAGGAAAGTATTGTAATCATGTCAAAAATCCGAATTTAAGATTTTGATGTTTCTATACGTTTCGAGGTTCCTTCAGTCCGTTTTCACTATTTTTGCGATGATGTGTGTATGTATGTGTGTATGTATGTGTGTATGTATGTGAGTGAGCACGCTAGCGTCTAAACGTTTTGTTCGAATAAGCTGAAAGTTCGTACTTTTATTGTAAGTCACCATAGTACGAACCCTATTGATTTTGGTGAATCTATCACTTATAGCTTTTTTACAAGGACACAAAGAAAAATTCTTTATCATTATGGCCTATGGGACCAAAATCTTAAAAGTGCGATAGCATCTAAACGCCTCATTCAATTGAGCAAAAAATTTATACACGTATTATAGGTCACAGATACTCAATCTGTATAGATTTTGGAGAATCTAGCACTTATAGTTTCTTTACTGGGACACAAAGAAAAATTCTTTATCATTATGGCGTATGAGGCCAAATTTTTAAAAGTGTGATAGCGTTTAAACGCCTTATTAATCTCAGCAAAAAACTTGTACACATGTTATAGGTCACAGTTGCACATTTGCACCAACTGTGTAGATTTTGGTGAATCTAGCACTTACAGTTTTTTTTTTTTTTTTTTTTTTTTTACAGGGATACAAAGAAAAATTCTTTATCATTATGGCCTATGGGACCAAATTTTTAAAAGTGAGATAGCATCTAAACGTCTTATTCAATTGAGCTGAAAATTTATATGAATATTATAAATCACTTTTGCACTAACTATAAACATTTTGGCGAATCTAGCATTTATAGGTTTTTACAGGAACATAACGAAAAATTCTTCATCATTATAATGTATGGGCTCAAAGTTCAGTAGCGTTAAATAAAACATCGTGTAATATATGGCGAAAAATACTCAAACACGCTATTATGGTTTTCTCTCTTTTGTTGGTTTAACACGTCCTCTATCTTTACTTTATCTACAAAACTGTTAATTACGCAATGTTCGGAAAGTCGATTGGAGTCATCTCATATAAAGATGAATTATTGTCTATAAGAGAATGAACATTATTCATTAAGATTCATACCTGAAAAAAAGTCCAAAAATATTAATTATAAAAGATAAATGAAGTTAATTTACAGAACAAATTGTGTTTGCTTATGAATTAATTTTTTTTAAACAGTTGCTTTTTAATAAACATGGAATTTTTTATTACGTCACTTCATACGTTAAAATTTAAATAGCTTAAGTCATATGAACCCCACAATGTTCAATTACAAAAATCTAGATAGCAAGATAAAAGAATAATAGTAATAATGATAATGATAATAATAATAATAGCGGTAAAAAAAAGGTGTTTAATATTTAAAAAAAAAAAAAAAAAAAAAAAAAAACCTTCTGTTGAGTATATTTTTATTTCATGCAGTTAAAAATTTTACTACATCGATTTTACTACCCGCATGAAAATGTTACTATAATGTTTTACATTTAATCTGAGGCGTACAAAACTATAATATACAATATACAAAAATATAGATAACGAGATTTAAACTGAATTCTGAGAAAGGATATTTAATATTCAATAAAAAACAGATACTGTTTAAAAGCATTACTATTTTGAGTAATAACTTACGCCTTTATACGTTTCACTAAAACATCAAATTATTTAACAAATTCATAACCGAAATTTTGTCATCAACAACCGAAACGGTAAATTTCATTCGTTTATATATGCTAGAATTCCATTAAGAGTCAAGTAAAATGAAATTAAGGAAACAAGAAACATTTTTTAAAGTAAAAAAATTGTTTCAGAAGAAGCCAGAGGGTGGGGTGTATTATTCTTTTGGAATGCCATCAAAATTCCCCTCCTGCAATGCGTTAATTGCCAGTATATCTTGTTTTTACAATTTTTATAGCTTAACTTAAATTTAAAAGCAAATATTTTAAAGGATTGTACAACTTTTAAAAAATGAAGCATTATTAATCAATAAGTTAATGAAAAACGTTCTGGAAGATTTTCTAAATAAGGCATTCACACCAAGAGAAAAATCAATATGCTCCCGAAAAATAAACTTGATAAAACAAAGTCAAATAAAAATTGATATATTAGTTTTAGAAGGCAAAATTTTAGTTTGATTTTCTAATAAATTATTTTATGTATCTTTTAAAAAGTAAATGTAATAATATTTAAAAAAAAAAAAAAATAAATTTATTAAACTAAAAATTTTGTTTAAAAAACGGTTAAAAGAAAATTATTGATTTATATGGCATCATTTGATTCCAATCACAAAATATCGGTTCGAAAAATTTAGGAAGTAAAAATGAAATGCGAAAAATCATAAAGAAATTTAAAACATGAATGCATTATTCTTCGTCCTTTAAATACATATCATTTTCGCACAAATTGTTTGTTAAAAAAATAAAAAATATCTTTTAGTTACAGATATTGTTAAGCTTTTAATATTTTGCTTACTTTCTTAAAATATACCAGTGATAATCAATTGAGAAGTCTATAACATCGATGAAATCACATGAGGGTATTATTTTATTTTATTTATTTCTTCATTATCCATTAGTTGAAAAAAAAAATGCCTTTGTTTCATATTTTTGTCTCGACGGCTGAATTAGCAATTATACTAACTGAAGTTAAATTTCTTTTGATTTGCTATTATTTTATTTAATAGATTTATTTTCAGTCAGTAAAATATTTCATTGTTAGAGTACATTTTAGAATTCATTATAAATGAGAATATATATAATACAGCATATAATTTTTTCATATAGTTTTTTCATATAATTCATAATTTTGTGTGTGGCTCTAAAAACCAATCCTGAATTTTTTTCGTGTACGCTTTCCGGTGTATGAAAATACATGCAGATTTCATCATGTTTAGCGCAGTCTAAAGATGTTAAAAGGCACCAATTAGAAATTCTGTCAACAAACAATGATGTATATCAATTCCTTTATACACCTTTGGAAAAGGATGACTTTATTTGTCCCAATAAAAGCTTCAATTAAGATCAGTAGAAGAAAACCTATTTAGAACACCAAAATTAGGTTTGAGAATAATAAATGTTTCTAAGTTTTGTTGATATAAGCCCACAATCACATACACTTGCCAAGAGCTAATAACTAATGTTTAATTAAATCAGTATTCCACTTTCCTAAATTTAACGTCAAAACATTACCTTATCCACTGAATATGTATATCAGAAAGGAAAAAATAACCTTGTGAATTTACAACAGTGTTAACATATGACGTTTTATTCAAAAATTTTATTAAGTTTTTTTTTTTTTTTCTTTCCTGTACTAATTTTCAACTTCGAAATAGCAGAAGCTTGTAATAACAAATCCTGAACCAATGAACTAATTAACACAGTCTTGTATTTCACTCAAGCTCAAGAATATAATAATGCATGTAAGTTAAATTTTATTAAAATTAAATTTTCTCAAATATTCGCATTTATTTCATAGTTCCTAAATATTTTATTTGTTATTTAAGCAAAATTTCGTTAAATTGAGTACGTTTTGGAGTTTTCTAAAATAAATAATCCCTTTTACTTTTGTTGTGTCTGAATATATATGTATTTACATTTTCCCTTATGAAGTAGAAATTAAATTTTAAAATTGGTTTATGTAGTTAAATAAAACAATTTAACCATTTTTGTTTCTATCTGTCAGCATATTTTAACCTCTTCATTCATCTATTTTATGAAACATGCAGCAACAGTATAAACACAAATCTATTATTATATATATTATCTACATTAATAAAATCAGACTTCTGTCTGTAAATTTTGCAGAATAAAAAAACTTTGCAATATTTTCACGTTTTGTACATCGTGAAAGCTAAAAATTACTTCAGAAAATTGCCTCTCTGTGTGTGTGTGTCGTTGTGTCTGTACGTATGTAACACTATTTTTGTCCAGGAATCACGTGGGAAAGTCTCAACGGAATCGAGCGACACTTATCAGGAATTTAAGTCTGTAACTAACTTAAAATTATGTCTCAACTTTTGAGAAATTCTCCCCCTCTCCCTGCAGGGACAGAAAGAAAAAAACACGTTTGTAACCATAACCCGGCTCCAAATTATTTCACGGTGAAGAAATAGCACATGGGAAAGAAGATTTGTCAAAAAAGAAAAAAAGAAAAAACAAAGTTTTCTGCAATTTTGGAATTTTTGATTTTTAAGGGGGGGGAGGGAGGAAAATCGATTTTCGGTAATTTCGCAAATTCAAGAGTTTTGAGTAAAACTCTACCGAAAATGTAAAAATGTTCAAACAGCCATGCATCTTCTGTAGAATGTTTTTAAAAATCTATTTTTTTTTTTTTTTTTTTTTTTGAGGGGCGTTACGAAGAGGCAAATTCAAGATCCCCTTTTAGTGCAATTTTGTCCTGGGAAGTGTATGGGAGATGCTGTCATGAATTTCCGTGCATAAATTGATTATATGGATTCGACACTTACTGTAACGGCATTTTAAATTTAACGGCAAAATTTAACGACAACTTAAGGACATTTTAAACTTTTAATGGCAGAAAAAAAAAAAAAAAACCTTTCTCTATTGGGGTAGGGGAGAGGGCAATAAACAAATTTCCAAGCGTAAACTTGCTAAATATTATCTCATTAAAACTAATTTCTATGTGTGGATTAGTTATGGGTATTCAACACGCACTATAAAAGTAATTTGTCAAATTTCCGCTCCCTTTTAGAAGCAGGGGAGGAAAGACATTTTCAAGAGTCACGCTGCTCCAAAATATCTCAGAAATATAATTTTTTTGATATGCCGTTTGGTAATGTGTACCCAGTACATACTAGATTCATGAGAGATTTTGCGAAATTATTTTCGATTTCCCCGTAGGGGGAAGGGCTGGATAAAAAACATGTTTTCAATCTTAAATCTTCTAACTATTATATTGGAAAAGCGATTTTTGATGTGTGGGACTGTTATACGTATTCGACACGTAGTGTAAAAAGGTTTTTCGGAATTCCCTTTTCGCACCCTTTAAGAGCAGAACGCATTTTCATACATAACTTTGCTTCGAATTATTGCAGGAAAGCCATTTTTTGATGTGTCGGTCGGTTATGTGTGTGCAATACGCATTATAAAAGGATTTTGAGAAATTACTCCATGGAAAAACTAGTATGTTGTGTCCACCACAAGACTTTCTTCTATATTTTCCTATACATATTCAATCAGTAACAATATTAAAAAAAAAATATATACGATTTTTTTTCTAATTTTTTTTTTTTTTTTTTTTTTTTGTTAACAGCAATACATATTCAATCAGTAACAATATTTAAAAAAAAAAAAAAAAAATACAATTTTTTTTCTAAGGGTTTTTTTTTTTTTTTTTTTTTTCTTTTTTTGTTAAAAGTAAAAAAAAAAAAATCGATAACTTTGTTTCAAATTATCACAGATTTATAGTTCAACCATTCATTTTAAAGGTATTGAAGGGGGGGGGGGGAAACGATGCCCCTTCATGCACAAAATTTTTTTCCTACTTAAATACTACTATTATCCTTAATATATACTTATATTATCCTTATATTATACTTAAATACTACTACTTAAATACTACTATTCATATTAATTTTACAATCACAAGTGTAAAATAACTCTTATTATGCACACTTATACGAATTTTTGTCCTATGCTGCCATGTTAAAAATTTGCATAAAATGCGATCACACCGCCACCTGTTGAATATCCTGAATATTCTGAATCCTTTGCATTGCGAGAAATTCTTGCTTGATTTTCTAGAAATGGGTAATAAATCAAGATTTTAGTTACTAAAACATGCCTCTTGTATTTACACTTATTTGCTGAGATATTTAAATAAGTTTGACTTCTATAATACAGACAAACGCTCTAGTATTCTAATAGGGGTTTCTAGAACTCGCTTTCAAAGGGGACTAGAACTTATTAGGATGACGTGGAACTATTTTTACTAGAGCCACAATCTAGATTCTAGATGTCAGTTACAGAATGTTTTCTCAGTGTGCCTTAATATTCACTTGAAAGAAAAAATCGTATATACATTTTAAAAACTTGCATAGTTTATTTTTATTTCAAGTGAAGTAGGTTGTTTTTATTCGTTAAAGATTATTTAGATGTATTGCAAGGTAAATTTCTCGCTCTGAAAAATACCAGGTATGAAATTTAACTTCGCGCATCTATTATGGCTCAAAAAACCATCAGTTAAGAGATTTTATAATACACAAGTGGCCATGCACATTTTCCATCGCTTGTAATTCTTTCTTTCTTTCTAAAGCAGAATGAGAAGTCAATTTTTCATGAAGAGCAGTTGCAAAAATTATAAACTTCATTGTTCTCTAAAATTAATTGCCATGTTTCCTTAACGATAAAGACCAAATAATATATAGTTCTACAAAAATGATGTTGGCAAAAGTTGATTTGATAATTTTAGCTGACACATATGTTTTTTGGTATGCTGAAGTGGAAAATGAAGCCAGTTTTTCCGTATCATGTATAGATTGCTGCCAATACAGGGTATCTTCTGAAACAATTTCTTTATTTTCGGTAGTTCCTATTATATTTTCATGATTAATTATAATTATGTAAACATACTATAATTGTTACAATATATTTATAATTGTGGAAGAATCCCAGAAGAATGTGGGTCGGTAGAGACCTTGTATTGGCAAAAACCTATACGTGATAGAGAAAAAACTGGTTTCAGTTCCGGTTTCAGCACACGAAAAGCATAACGATCAGCCAAAATTATCCAATCAGAATTTTAGATGTAGACCTGTGTTATCAGAACATATCTGTACTGATAAGTATAAAGGATTTAAGTCCAAAAATGTCGATTTTGAGTTAAGTACATAGTCAGACTCAGAAAAAAATTCTCTATCGATTGGTATAAAGGATTTAAATCCATGTCATTTAGTCTTTGAGAAAATCCATTGATAAAAAAAGATTCAAGTCAGAAATTTAGCATTAATCTTTAGTATAAAATATTTAATTTAATTTTTTCCCTTTATTAAATGAAGATTGACAATCACTGAATGGTATAAAGTGTATAAATCAACCTAATCCCTTTTTCCTAATCAATTCTTCTAATTAGTTTTTAGTTAGTTTAACTTTATTTTTCGTCTCCTGAAAAATCAAGGCTATGGACATAAATCCTTTATACTTATCAGTACAGCTATATTGTTCAAAATTACAGACATTTCGGAGAAGATTTAATTGTACCCATGAAAAGTTCAACGATCAATATTGGCACTGTACGGCTGTGAAAGGTTTTAAATTAAAACATATAAATATTCTTAACGTTCTTAAAACAAACATGCTGCCATTTTATACTCGGCTTTAATTTGTGGTGATCTGTAATAATGTCAAAAAATTCTTATCGACAGAAATGATACTCACTTGCTTCTTATTTTTCAGTCTATCAAGGTCTAAATTTTTGCTGCTTCAGATATTTTTATCAACTCCGTACTCAAATTGAACTTATATGTGTAACTTATATTTGTATTTGAGCATAGAATCTTACAGAAATTACTGGGTCTTTTATAATATAATTATGAGGTTGTTAATGTTTTTAAATGCCTGTAGTAAATTGTGGTTATTTCTTCTAAGACACATTGTGCAAGATAAATTAAATTCCTTTTACGACACGGTTTTGGAACTTATATCTGAAAATAACTTTAATTTCTCTGGTGATTCATTGATTGAAAACAATGGACCATATTCCCGCTTTGGGTTCGAGGCTACAAGAATATCAGCTGGGTAGGGAAACAATCCTCAACTCTACCATAACAAAGCATTGTGGCTTGCAAATTTTTATCTTGCAATATTATTTCTAAGAGTTACAGATTATATGAAATTGAAGTAAGAGTGATATAGTGATAACTTTGTTTTGTTTTTAATCCAGTTTTAGTAATATACTTTAATATTAATCAACATATGTAATATTAAAAGTTGCCGTGTGAACTGTGGCGATGTTAACATATTTAAATGGACGTTCCATTTAGTAAATTCCTTTATTAAAGTGATTGAAATTCTAATTATTTAAGCTTTGATGTCTATATATATGTGTGTGTGTGTATAAAATGTTCTTATTAATCTTTTATTCATTATATATATATGTATGTGTGTGTGTGTATACATAAAATGTTCTGAAATTTTACGATATGGAATAGTCTTAACTTTATCATTCGATTCAGTTGTTTACATTTCTCTTTTGTTCTTGTTTGAACATTATTATTAAGTTTCACTGCAGAAATATTTAGGAAAATGTTATGCGTAACAATAAAATGGCATCTTGAATCTACTTTGTTTACAAAATATCGGCCACGTGTTCGGCGATTTTACCTACGGTGACGTCACAGGAATATTGTCCATTCGAGCATTACTTAAGTAGTAAGATTAAGTTTTTTTTTCTTTTAAAAGAAGAGCACAAAGAAGTTCTATAAAGTCTCTATTCTAATTAAAAAAAAAAAAAAGTGAGATTCTAAAATATCTATTTTCCAGTCAGTTTATCAGTATTTTCCTAATCTTTTAGATGTGTAGCAAAGAGATTTTTAAAAGATGTGGATTTTTGAGGTAGATCAAAGAGAATTAGATTTATGATGAAATGGAATTCTAAAATACACGAAAAAGTAATTTAAAAAAACATTGTTAGCATTCAAAATCAGGCAAACTTAAACTAGGCAGTTTATTTAAAGCAGATTATTTAATTTATTAGTGAATTAGAAAATTAAGAATTATGACAATATATTGGCATGAAGTTTAGATGCTATATAGGTAATTTCAAATGCATCCGGTTTAACACGAAAGCATAGACACTAAATAGAAGATTTTTAAGCAAATATAAGTAGAGTTATTAGAAAAAGGATTTTTGTTCAAATATCATTTGTAATGCATTTTAATTCCTTATCTTTTGCCAGTTGCGCCTATTTTTATATGAGAAAACATCCGCTCTCTCATAGTAGGGTAATACTTGAAAATCTATGAAAGTGTAATTCAGGTTGTGCTGTATGTCATTAATATAGCATTTTATTTATGTGAACCTTGTGGTGTAATAATAACACTATAATTTTTAATATATATGCAAGACAGCCAATAATTAAGGGATAAAAATTCTTTTTTAATGAATGTAATTTGTGGAAGTTCTTTTCTGTAGTATTTTACTATGTCCAGGAAAACTGCTCAGGAATTGAAATTAATTCCTCATTACCACACGTTAAATAAAGTACTTTTTCTGTTGTCGCTAAATATTCATTATTTTTTTTTGTATAATAATACATTTAAGATTTCCTGAATACCGAAGTTTTTAACGTTTGATCTTTGTCTATGTCTCTGTCTCTTATCAGGGTAACTTAAAAACAAATAATTTCAGGTAATTCAAACATTATAATTTAAAAATTTAAGTTTGTTACTTGATCAAGATTGATAAATTTCAAGGAACAGGCCGTGGGAAAGTTTCCTGATTAATTTTAAATGAACTTTTAAATTTAATAACATACTTCAGTTCTATACAAATGTAGGTACATTAATCAGACAGGGGAGGTGAAGGAGGTGCTATCCCCTCTCACACAGAATTATTTGTCAAATACCTGCTCCGAAGCCTAATTTGAATTATTTTTAACGTAGATTTATGTAACAGTACTCGTTATATTATCCCTTTCTGAATTTCCAATCTATATTTATAGTATTAAATTTTAGGATAAGATAAAGTCTCGTGAGTGCCACACTAGATTATTTTTCTTCTTATTAGATAAACGACTTTTTTTTTTTTTTTACAAGAAACTATTTGGATTGTTCCAGAAAAAGAAAATTAAGCTTGTATACTTTTTTAGCACAAAGCCAGCTAAATATTAGAAATTAGATACCTTGCTAGCTATTAGATACCGTTTTAACTTTTATCATAATTAACTATTTCCATGTTAAATATAAGAATAAAAAAATTATGAAAAATATGAAAAAAAAAAAAATCTTTTTAATAATCACTAGAATGCTGATGAAGAAAGCTAATTGGATGCAGTTAAATTTTAAAACACAATAAAATAAATATTTCACCGATGTTTTAGAATTTTCATTGACGGAATTATTTGAAAATATAAATTTATTTTGTTCTGGAATATTTTCTTAAACTTATAATTAATAGGTGTATCAAGCAAAACATAAACGAAAAGTTAATAATCTTCGAGCACATTCTAGGTATTCTTCAACCGCATTTCTTGAAACCATCGAGCCTCTGCGCAAGTGCTAACTCAACCAGTCCAGTGTTAAAATAGGGGTGATAGGGGTTATAGAGAGAAAATAAGCGATAAGAGAGAGCGCCGACTGACTGGATGTTTTCCAAATCCCAACCTTTCGATCAATTTGGCACCCCTCCAAGAAATTGGACTCGTTCTCACTGCTAGTTTTAGGAAACGTGGTTACACTATATATGTATATATTTTCTTTAATATGGGATTGAACAAAATTAAGAATTCAGAATTTGAAAATATTACATAAAATTTTCGAAACTGAAGCATGGAATAATAAAACCAAGAAATAAAGACAGGCGACAAATGCAAACATTTGAATCAAGCTCTAATATTTATACATAAACATTAAAATCACATTTAGAACATTGAAATTATGCAAATCCTTGAAAAATAAAATGTAAAAAAAAACAGAGACAATTTCTATATTCAGTAGTCTTCTCATTATAAGAATGAAAAAAAAAAAATACTTGATTAAAAAAACTCATTTTTTAATCAAGTTTTAATCTATTTTGTTTTTACAGAGTAATACAATAAACATCAAATTATTAAACTTTAATTTGGAAGGAACAGTAATTTTTGACAAGGAAAAAAAATTAAAAAAATCTCTATTTTATGAAATTAAAATGTGTTTCTATTCTACGAACAGTACTTAAATAAAGAATTAAAAAATATAAATTTTTTAAATTTAAAATCTTTTTGACAATTCATAGATTTAATAAATATAAAACGGAAACTTCCATTTCATTATCTTTGTTTTAAGCAGACATAAATATTTCACGCTAAACGAGGTTAACTATTTGTAATATTAAATAAGCTTCCAACTAAATGAAAAGAAATTAATTCTTTTAACACGTATTTAATAACTTTTGTGTTTGAATTATCTTCTGCAATACTTAGCTGTCTTCAGATTTCGCTTTGCAATATTATACCCTTCTTGGTGCACGTAATCAAAATTCAATTAATTTTGAAATATGTGAAGAATGTTTATATTTCGAGATATTGTAAGATGTTTGTGAAAGTAATTGTATTCTGAATAGTTAAAGATATAGGATTGAGAAAACTTTCTATGGCAGTTGAAAGAGAGATGCTGCAAATTAAGGTGGAGAAATTAGCGAAGCATGTTCCTCTACGAACTAATGTAAAAATTTTAATACCAGGATCTTTGTTCATGTAGTTTATATAAGATATATAAGAATAAATTAAAGGATTTATAGTTGCTCTATTGCATATAGATGTTATGTTTTCTGCAAAAGCGATTAGTTATACGTTAAAAAGAACGTCTTATAATCCAGACGTAAAAAAATTATGTACGTTATACAAGGATCACAACTTTCCTACAATTTTGAATGAGTTTTATTATATTATAACCACTATTTCTCAACAATATTTTTTAAAATAATATTAAAACATAAAAATCTTCCCAGATTTTCTTTTTTTTTTTTTTAAATACTGGTGAAAATATAAAAAAAAAACTTCCGCAAAAATGTAGGAACGTTGCGGCCTCTGACGTTATATAAATATATTATATAAGCGTTGTATAGCAACGTTACATAAACATTTTCTTATTTTTGCGGAAATTTTCCTTCATTTTGATTACTGTAGAAAAATATGTTATTCAATATGTAACGCTGACTCCATACCTAAGAAAAATTCGTCATTTTTGAAAATCATTTCCATTTTTCATTCTATATGAGTTTGGAATTAGCTTTAAATCCAGCGCTATCATCTTGCGTAATTTTATAAAACAGTTGTAACTTTAATGGCCCAATTTTCAACCGCCCTTGTAATAAATATCTCCTTCGTTGTTTAATGTTTTGAGGTGCAAGAGAATTTTGCTTATTTAAAACCAAAACCACCAGAATTTACGAAAAATGTTAAAAGAGAAGAAATAAATCAAGTTTTATCTCTAAGTTATAAATGTAAAGTTTTATGAAAAAAATTCTGGGGTGAGTTTTAGCAGTAGGAAGGGATACAATATATATCACCACCCTTCAACAGATTAATCAGCAAGTGTAGTTTGCATGTTGCAGTTTTGCTAGATAATGAGATGCACAAATGGTGGTGACGCGACTTCCATTAATGTTTCGATATTTTCTGGCGACACAAAAACGTCGTCTTGCACTTTTGTTGTTCAAGGGATATTTGTTTCCTTCTGTAAAACGTAACATAAGTATGTTTAAGCTCGTAACATAATTACGTTAAATATTACTTAAATATGTTTTGATGCCATGGCAGTGATATTCTCATACAAATAAGTCCAGTATTTTGTTAGCTTTACGTATTACGTCGAATTCCGATAAAACATTTGACGGTGAACATTTTCTTCTTCTTATATGGAAAATCACATTTATATTGTTTTAGTTAAATTATTAAAAATAAATAAATAAATAATAAAAAGACTCAAATTATTTAAAATCAATATGTTAAAAAAATCATTACAACTGGGCATTAGTCTTATTATTATTATTACTTTTAAAGGGCAGTTTTTTAACGATAACGATGTCGTTCTGGTTTCTTTCACAACATGATATGGCAACCTGCTTGCGCTTATTCTTTGATAACCATGGTATTTATTTTTATGATAACTTGATGATCGCCATTTACATATTCAATAGTCTACGTTTGCCGTTAAACCACGATTCTGTAAATGAGGTTGTATTTTTAAATTTATTATTATTTTATCTTGTTTTTGAAATTGTATATTATTGATTTTGTGATCGCCAAAAGAAAATCTCCAGAATTGTGTGTTGCACCAATGTTCAGGTTGCTCAAAAAAATCTTAATTTTCATTGAAAAGATAATATTATTCATCCATTTGTAAGGGAATGTAATTTACTCATTCAAGATTCTAGCCCAGAGAGCAGATTAGAAATGTTAACCCCTTCCGGTGTAAAATTTAAGCAAGAATATTTGTGCACAAAATAATTATTTAATTTTAATTTAAAAATAATATTTGATAAGAATCTGCTATATTTACACAGTTTGTGTACCGTACATAGACGGTTAAAAGTCGTCATTGTACGGTACGGTATGTAAAACCATTGACGAGCTAGACTCATCATTGCACGGTATGGCATGCAAAACGAATGACGAACTATAATCGTCATTGTATGATATGGCATGAAAAGCCAATTTACCGCAAGAAGTTAATGTTATGAAAAATATGTTAGGAGGTAACAATAGAACTGACTATTTCATTAATTACTTTCTTCTATATTCAATAGAAGAAAGTATTGGATTCGTAAAAATTATCTGGTTTTCGATGGATTTATCTGTTTTCAGAGTTTCAGAACACGATTTCACCATTTTTAGAAAATATCTGTGTGTGTGTATGTGTGACAAAAATTGTGTGGCGACTGTATCTGAGGAACTACAGCACAGAATTGCATATAATTTTATATGTAGATGCACCTTGACCTAAATTAGTACCTATCAGCTTTGGTGTCAATCGTTTAAAAGGTGGCGCTGCTATACAACGATTTCCACAATTTAAGAAAAACCTATATCTCAGGAGCTACTGCATAAAAATGCGTATAACTTCAAACATAGATACAACTTGATATAAACTAGTGTCTACCATTTTTTGGTGTTACTACCCCCCCTCCCCCCACGATTTCCACAATTTAATATAAGAGAGATAAATAAATGCATATAAATTTATATGTCGATTCATCTTGACATATATTAGTGCCTGTCAATTTTTGGTGTCAACCGCTTAATAGGTGGCGCTGCTATGCAGAGATTTTTACATTTTAAGGGACGGCTATGTCTCAGGAACTACTGCGCAAAATTGCATAAAAATTTACATGTGGGTGCTCCTTGACATAAATTAGTGCGAATCAACTTTTTATGCTAATTGCTCAACAGGTGGCGCTGCCATACAGTGATTTCCTCAGTTTAGGGTAAGACTATATCTCAGGTTCTAATGCGTATTTTCAAACAACATTTGGTGTGTTAGAAATCCATTATCAGACATTATTTTGATTCAATTTAGATGTATATCTACCAATAGGTTTCCTTGCTACAGCGCAATTTTTCCCAAGAACGGGAGTGTTACATCGCAACTTCTATGGTATTTAGTAGAACGAAACTTGATATATGAGATAACCATTATGAAAACATATTTTTATTTTCTTCTATATTAAATAGAAGAAAGTATTGGATTCGTAAAAATAAAAATAATAATGTTCTATGTAGATTCAAAAATAGAAATAATAAATTTATATGTAAGATAAAAATAGATTCGTAAAAATAAAAATAATAAATTTATATGTAATTATAAATTTATATGTAGGTTCCCTTGACCTTAATTAGTGCCTATCAACTTTTGGTGTGAACCACTCAACCGGTGGCACTGTTACATAGAGCGATTTCCGCAATTTAATTGAAGGCTATATCTCCTGTTCTATTGCGTATCATCAAACAAAACTAAATATGTGAGAATGCCATTATCAGACATTATGCTGATTCAATTTGGATGCTTATCGGCCATAGATGACGCTGCAATACTGCAATTTCCTGGATAACGGGAAGGCTGTATCTCAATTTCTATGACATATAACTGTACGACACTTGATATATGAGATAACCATTATAAAAACGCACCTTTCAATATGTTATTTATAGACAATAAAATTGTTTTTCTTTGGATATTTAGTGTTAGTTTTATCAAAGATAAAAATCATTTGCATTCATCATGTTAGATAATTTTAATAAACAATAGCTTTGTTAAATTATTTGTACTTTGTGAATTTGTATAGGAAAGTATAGAAGAAAGTCTTGTGGTGGTTACAGCATACTAGTTTTTTATGTATGCTAGTTAAACTGTCTTTCTTTGGATATTTAGTGTTAGTTTTCTTTAAGATGAAAACTATCTGCATTCATCATGGTAAAAAATTTTAATAAATAATATTTAGTTTTTATAAATTATTTGAACTCTGTGAATTTGCATAGGAAAATTTTGAAGAAAGTCTTGTCATGGCCACAAAATACTAGTTTTATTTAGGCATCAGATCATATTTTGAGTAAAAATAGGAAAGGTTTCCCTATCTGCTTTTAATTTATTTAGATCAGGATCAAAAATGACAATTTCGAAATTTAGCTTTAGAGAAAAAAAAAAAAGATCTCCTCTTGGGAACAGGTGAAAAGAACCGTCGATTGACCCCTAAAATTATTTTCCATATTTCTTTACATGAAAAACTAAACATATCTGGTTCGTTGCTGAGAAATTTAAACATTCCCATAAAAATTCAATGGTCAAACTTGGCCTCTCTTACTTGCCACTTACGTTTTATGTAAAATCACATGAATATTTTACTGTCACCTGTATTTTTAATTTTACAGATGTGTATTATGTTAGCAAAGTATTATCACTAATAACAATACTGACTGTCTTTCTATTTCTTGGTTTTTCAAGGTTTTAAGTTGTTTTGATACCACTGTTCTGTTATCTACCCCCGAACTCTGATTTTCGCCCATACGAACCTAAATGTACTTTCTACTTTCGTTTAAGAATTAAATTTCTTAAAAAGAATTATATCTTAAATCATATAAGAAATACAAAAATCTTAAAAATTTTCAAAATCTTTTAGTTTTTACGTAGATTTCGTAGATACACTTCGCATACTGTAGTGATGAGTAATACTTTTTGGGACTCTACTAAATAATTTTAAAGTCTTGGATATTTACGATTGCCCGATAAATATTGTTGCGTACTCGGTGTTCGTGAATTGTAGCCTCCATGAATAAATTTACATAAAAATAACTACTAGTGTTTACAAATCCGTAACATTACCCCCCTCCCAAGGACTGCACTTCCCGGGCAATACAACCCTTGGTCAGGAGGCAAAAACAAAACAAACTATACAAACTAGAATACAAAATCTAAGTTGTATACAAAAGTAAAATAACAATACAGATTACAAAATTAAGTAACTCAATTATTTACAAGATTTACGAATATTTATATACAAATATTTATCATATGCATTTACAAATTTAACAAATTTTTACATTACATCTATAAAAATTTAAACATTGCCGTTAACTGTGGTATGTGGCTAACCGATCATAATGTACTATCTTCGGTTTTGATGAAGGTGTTTTAGTAATTCTAACAACGACGTCATTCAATCTGTTTATAACTGTATAGGGCTGGTCCGTAGCTTGGGAGAGAGTTCTTTACGTCAAACAGGGTTCCACAACCAAATTTTGTCTCATACCTTGAATTCATGTTCCGTAAAATTTAAATTATATCTTGTCTTCATTTTCTCCGTTGCCATGTGAATCCGCTCCGGAGCAATGTTGTGTACGTCTTCAAATAGTGCATGGAGATCTAGTATGCACTCCTCGGGCGATGAAGGTGCATTTGATGGACAACCAAACAGGAGATCATATGGGAGACGATGTTCGCGTCCAAACAGCATATGAGCTGGAGTAAGCCAGTGGTTTCATGGGCAGCACCTCGATAAACCAGCAGGAACAATGCCAACATCAAGTCCCAATCTTGCTGGTTTCTTGATACTAGAAGAGAGAGGTTAATCAGGATGGTGCAGTTAAACCTCTCGACCATGCCGTCCGAATGGGAATGTAGAGGTGTTGTCTGGGTTTTGTCTATGCTAATTAGCTGACAGAGTCACAAGAATTGCACCATTTCTCCACGTCTTCTATCGTCTTGTACCAGTAGAAGCGCTTTCGAACTTTCTGGAGAGTCTCCATCACTCCAAAATGACCTCCGGTAGGGCTGCTATGAAGCTGCTATAGAACGTCTGAAATCTTCGATCTAGGTAGTAAATTCTGGAGTCCACTATATTCTTTTGACCATTTTCCTACAACACGCAACTCCAGTACTCTGCTCAAAGCCTTAAAGTCATATCGCTGTTCCTTCCGCAAAGTTAGTTTCCAGGGTATCGGCAGCGTAGCCCCGTAACGATACTACTAAATGAGCTGTCTTGACAGTAGGGTCCTACCCGTTAGCCTCAGCTACGACGTAAAACTGTGTCTTGAATGCTTGCCAAGATGATTTGCCATCATAAGTGGAAATTTGTATTGCTTCTTGATTCGATATTCTTTCATCTTTTCTTTCACCTTCCTAAGGCATCGATGTTAAATTTCTTTCCAGACCCCGTTTCTTCTTCTGCAATTCCTTTTCTAACCTTTCTCCGAACTTCTTAACTTTGCCTATCAATTCCTTGATTTCCTTTTCTTCCATTTTTTTCTCAGATTCTTCCTCTATTCTCTTAAGTTTGCTTTCTACCTCTAAAAAACCTTCCTTTCAGTTTCTGATCAAAATTCTCTTTAACTTTATCATCAAAGCTATTTTGTATCTTCATAAATTCCTTTTCAATTACATCTATTTTGTTTTCCATATTAGATAATTTACCCTCTATTACTTCTTCCAGTGCTAAAAGTTCTTTCTTCATCTCATCTTGATTTGATTTAACTTTTTATTGGATAGATTTAATTTCTTCAGTCAAAATATTTTTCATCTCTCCTTGCACAATTTCCATCTTTTCCTGTCCAGTTTTTATTTTATTCATCTTTGCAGCTAAACCTTCGAGAAGTTTCTTAATTTCTTGCTCCATACCTCTAGTTATCACATTCAAAAGACAACCCCACTCCTGACACCAGAATTGTTACGTACTCGGAATTCGTAATTTGTCTCTGAATGAAAAGCGAATCTTGCAGGGAGTAAAAATTTTATTCAGAGAATAATTTAGAAGATTACAGTTCTGTAAACCAAGTATCAACTTCAGTTTCACCAGAAAACACAGCTTAAATAACAGATGATATCATCAAATTCACAGTAAAAACTATAGTGTAACACACAGTAACAAGCTATAAATAAAGAGGCTCAGTGCTCTTTACGCAAAAATCAATGCCTTGGTGAAAACTGACAGACCTAGCTATGCGATTCCTTACAGTTCCGCGTAGAAATTTGAGAATGTTCTAGTAATTTCGGTTTTATTCGAGTTAGAGCTTAGATATTTGGTATATCGATAATAAGAATTTTCTCTCCAAGGTCGCCAAAAATTCCCCAAGGAGCGGAAAAATCGCGAAATCTTGCGCCAAGGCCATTACCTGCCTTAATGAAGCTTTTTAACGGGTTTTTAAAGCAAAATATACTATTTTAACGCGAAAACAAGCTAGAAATGCGGAAAATTAACATTTTATAACCCGCACTGTAAACGTAAACATCTTAAATTCAGTTTAAAAAGTGTCTAAAACGGATAGTCCTTAAAAAAAAAAAAAGTCTTGTTTTTTAAGACACTTTCTTGCAACTGAAATTAAAACATTTCAAATGTCTCAAAACCCCGCCATGTTTTTTAGGCTTAGAAACACCGCCATGTTAGGCTTAAAAACACCTTTATATTTAAGGCTTTTTAATAAATAAATAAATAAATAAAGTTGACCCGCGATTCTATTTTTCTGTTTTAAATAGATTTTAGAATTTTCTAGAACATAAAGAAAAAAAAAGATAAATGTATTTTACCCGTCTCGGGAATCGAACTTATACTAGCCGTGGAATACGAAACCATGCATCGGAGAGCACAGCTAACGTCAGGTATCTTACCAATCACACCACCAAGTAACACACAACAGGGATCCTTTTTATAATTATACGTAAGTCAGTATTGGCAAAACACAAGTAGTTTTATGTTGCAATCAGTATTTTTTGCTATAAAACTATTGAAAATGTGATATTTACCAATTAATATACATAATTATATTAAATTTCGTATCTAAAGGTTTAGAATTTTTAAAAAATGCATATAAAAAATGTGAAAAACTATCCTTATCCAACTCTTAATACTTTTGGATAACGATATATTTCTTTAAACTGATATTAAAAATATAACAAATTATGAACATGAATGCCAGAAAATTTGTTGCCATACATTTAAACGCAAGTAAATATGTGGAAGAAAACAGTTTTTAAATCGAACTCATAATAATAAATAAAAAACTGTTATGCACAAATTATTCAAGATTCGCCTTTTTTTTTTTTTTTTTTTTTTTTTTTAACTTAATAATTTCCGCGTTGTAAAATGTGCTTTATGAGTTATATTAAATATAATTCCATGCAAATATACACATGTCTGGAGTATTACTCCTTGAAAATTTCATTTCATAAACTAATATTATTTAAATAGCTTATGCTTAACAACTTATTATTTGTAAAATGGTATTATATTAATTGAATGTGGAAATAAGTTTAAATAGGATAAGTATGTTGCTTAGAGTAGATTCCATATGAAAATCTTGCTAAGTAATGCAAATGTCTGAATCTTCAAAATGTCTGAAAATTTAGACCCGTTTGCTGTTTGAAATTTCTCATAGTTATGTGTTTTTGGCATTTTTTGTGTCTAAATTGGTATTTCAGACACATTTCAGTCTTAAATTAAGATATCTATAATATCTAAGGTGCATATTAAGACACTTATGTATCTTAAGAGACTTTTCAGTTGTTTTTATGTCTTACATTAAGACCACTTTATTTGCAATGTATGAATTTACATGAAAATTTTTATATATGATTACTTTTATAAACGTATAGTCAATTTTTCTTGTTATCACAAATTTTATAACTAAACTTAAATTTAAAAGCAAACAGCTTAAAGAATTGAATAACTTTCACAAAAATCAAACAAAAAAATTAATCGATAAGTTAATGAAAAACGTTTTGAAAGGTTTTCTAAACAAGGCGTTGACACGAAGAGAAAAATCGATATGTTGCCGAAAAATAAAATTGATAATACAAACACGTATAATTTATTATGTTTTAGTTTTAGAATTAAAAAAAAAAAAAAAAAAGAGTTTGATTTCGGTTATTTTATGTATATTTTATATGGCAGATGTAAAAAAAAAAAAAAAAAAAAAAATATTAAATAAATTTATTAAACTGAAAATTTTGCTCACGGAAAAAAAAAAAAAAAAAAAAAAAAAAAAATGTTTATTTTTATGTCAATCATGTATATCGGGAAATTTCTTTTCGAAGAATGTTAAGTGAAAGTGTAATGCAGAGAGTTATAAAGAAATTTAAGTCATGTATGTATTATTTTTTGTCCATACATATATATATGTATAACTTTCATACTTTGTTTATACGTTTAAAAATAAAAGATATTCTTTTGTTATAGTTATTTTTATACTATTTATTTTTTTAAATCAATAAGTTATAATCAATTGCAAAGTTAAGAAAATCGATGGAAGTATATGACGATATTATTTTTTCGTTCCTTTATTTATTTATTATATATTAGTAAAATACACTTTCTGCATTTGGTTAATATTTTAGTCACGACGATTAAATTAACAAGTATACTGATTGAAGTTAAACTTATTTTGAGCTGTTCCTATTTCATTCAATAGATATATCTTCCGTCTCTATAATACTTTATGCTGAGGATGCGGTATAGAATTGTTATGAACGATAATATCCATAACAGAGTTTACAGCTTTTTCATATAATTCCTTTGTGTGCGGCTCTAAAAGCCAATGATGAATGTTTTTCACATCATATTATGTAGAAAATACGGTTGTCTGTGCATAAAAATGTCTGTTAATTTCGTCATGTTTAGTGCAGTCTACAGATGTTAAATGACATCAATTACAAATTAAGTTAACAGAAAAGCATATTTGAATACTTTTAAATATCTTTGGATATGGAACGCCCAATAAAAGCTTCAAATAACATCAGTACAAGAAACCTATTTATAATACCAAATATGTATTTGACATTAATAAGTGTTTTTAATTTTTGTTGATATAAACCAACACTCAATTATACTTCCCCATAGCTAATTACCTGACTTTGGTATTCAAGAATCCACAAAACGTTTATTACAACAATATTTCCTTTTCCTAAATTTAACGTTAAAAGACTATCGTCTCTACTGAATAGGAATAATAATAATAATAATAATGATAAAAATAATAATAATCTTGTGAATTTTCTACAGAATTGATATAGTCTTAACATATTATTAAAAAGAATTCTGCTCGAATTTGAAACATTAAATAAAGAGACCATGCTATTTTGTTATATCATATATACCTTTTCAATTATATCCTAGGAAGAATTAAAATCTGCCACCGGAAAAAATTGACAATTTAATTGAAAAAGAAAAAAAATTTTTTTTAAAGAAAATCCAAAAAATTAAATGAAGGAACTGATTCCCAAATTAACAAACACTGAACAATATTAATTACGCAGTTCAACAAGGTGAGTAAATAGCACAGGTTTGCAATGAATTATTTTCTTCAAAGTAATGTGTTTTTCTGGTGTATTACAAACTATTAAAAAATTTTCAATACGTACAATTTTGACAAATTTGGAATTTTTGAGCTTAAAGCTCCGAATTTTTCAACTGCCCTCTAAGTTATTTCTCGGAAAATCTGGGTGATTTAAGTGAAGAACAAGGAGAGCAATTTCATCAAGACATCAAAGAAATGTAGAGGAGGTATCAAGGAAGATGAAGTGTTAACATGTTAGTAGGTTATTGTTGGATGCTCCATATAGAGAATCTCGCTCCTCAAAGTACGCAAGCTGCGCACAAAGAAAAAGCTCTAAAGAGAGCTCCGATGCAAAGAAATGCATTTAATAGATAATGTGTAAATAATAGCTTACTTTAATGTGTTTTATAAATAAATCGTTTCCAATTTGTTATAATCGCTGAATGAATTTTTCTGATCTACATTCCTACTTTGTGAAAATCCTTACGTGATAGGAAGAAAAGTAAAACATTTCTGAATTCAGTGTACATTAGAGACTCTGAACGCAATGAAAAAAATCTGGAGCGACTCCACTCGACTTTCCGAACATTGAGTAATTTACAGTTATTGTAGATAAAGTAAACAAAGGGGAGTTATTAAACAAACAAAAGAGAGAAAAACATAATAGAGTATAAGTATTTTTCTCCATATATTACACGATGTTTAGTTTTATTTAACGCTACTGAACTTTGAGCCCATAGATCATAATGATAAAGAATTTTTCGTTGTGTCCCTGTAAAATCTATAAATGCTAGATTCACGAAAATGCTTATAGTTAGTGCAACAGTGATTTATAATATTCATATAAATTTTCAGCTCAATTGAATAAGGCGTTTAGATGGTATCGCACTTTTAAAAATTTGGCCCCATAGGCCATAACGATAAAGAATTTTTCCTGGTGTCCCTGTAAAAAAACTATAAGTGCTAGATTCACCAAAATCTATAGGGTTCGTACTATGGTGAATTACAATATACGTACCAATTTTCAGCTTATTCGAACAAAGCGTTTAGACGCTAGCGTGTTCACTCATAGACATACACACACACATACATACACACATACACACACATACATACATCATCGTAAAAATAGTCGAAAAGGACTCAGGGGACCTCGAAAGGTATAGAAACATCAAAATCTCAAATTCGGATTTTTGACATGATTACAATACTTTCCTCACTATAGTGTTCGGAAAGTAAAAATTAAAAAAGTACGATTTCGCGGACCTGTGTACTTTGGAAACTGTGAAATCCCGTTAGATTAATATTAAATAAATGATGAAGAAGAAAAAAAAAAAAAAAGAAAGGAAGAAATCCATGCCAATATTAAATTTATGTTTTGCAAGCAAAGGCACACACATACATATGTATATACATTTTACTGTATGAAAAGGAACGAGAATTTTAAAACTGGTTTATGAATTTAGATAGAACAATGTAATTATTTTTATGTCTTTTAGTCAGCATATTTCAACTTGTACATTTATATATTTCTATGAAATATGCAGCACCAGCATAAACAAAAATATCTTTAAGAAAAGTGTTTTATTGTTTTGTATATAAGTGCGTGTTGTTCTAACTGATCGACATAAATATCGTAATTTTTTCTTTATGCCCGTGAACTTAGTAAGGATATTGAATTTTAAACTTGACATATGGATTTTAGAAACTGATATAGTATTTAACGTTATTTCCAGTAAAAAGAATTTTAAGCTTTTAAGAAAATTAAGAGGTTTAAACAGAACAAAATAAGGAATTTTAGTATTCTATTTTAATTAATTTTAAGGGAAATAACAAATGGATGTAAAAAATAAAATAAATAAATAAATAAAAATAAAAATAAATAAATAAAAAGATATGTTTGGCAAAATATGTAAATAAATAAGTAAATAAAATAATAATAATAATAATAAAACTATATTTTTACAGTTAATTTCTCTAACAAAAAATATAAACTTAAACTTAAATGGCAATTTTTTTTTTTTTTTTTTTTTTTTTTTTTGACAAATGAAATTTAAATGAAATATTTCATATCAAATTTTCGGACATATATTGGAAATAAAAAATACATTTTGAGTTTTAACGTCAAATTCTGGAACACTGGCGATATTTGAAAAATATTTGTTAGTTTATTATTTTGATTATTCATACGTTTATTTATTTATTTATTTTATTATTATTATTATTTTTGTTCACATGATGACATATTTTTTATTATTTTAAGGATCATAAAACAATATAAATTAGTAAATACTCATTGCAATACAATAAAAATACCCACTTAAAATAAATAATTTCATATCTATGTTAATATTTTTTATGTCACAAATGCTACTTTTTTAAGTATTTTCTGGCAAAAATTTAATTGTATAATATATAAATAGGGTTCATAATTTTGTTTACCCTTTCAGATAACTGTTCTCTTGCTACAGAATATGATTGGATTACCCTAAAAGTGATTTTAATCGGGGAGGAATTATTTCATAATGTTTCGCAAAATTTTAAATAGGGTTCATTTACTGCAAAAATGAAGTGAAAATAATAAAAATTACAGAGAAATTAAGGATACAAGGGAATTAAACAATGCTGCATCTTTTCTTTTCTTTCTTTTCTTTTCTTTTCTTTTCTTTTCTTTTTTTTTTTTTTTTTTTTTTTTTTTTTTTTGTTTAACTTAACAAAATAATATACATCAGTAAGATCAAGTTCAAAATTTTTTATATAGATATTGCTGAGCATGGTGCCATTATTTTTTCCAAGGTCGCACAAAAGTATTCATAAAAAGTTCGGATATACATATACTAATCGTCTCATATTACATAGTTAATTAAACTTGCCAGAGATATCCAAAAATATTCGTATCCTTATTTTCAAAGTGCCTTTATATTAATTTTTTATACCTAATTATCCAAACAATTCGCACGTTTTAGAATCAATGCCATGTTAAAGTAATTAGATATTCTTAAATTTGATATTATTTGTGAGGCAAGTAGTTTCTCCATATTCTAGAAATAGTCATATTTTAGACAGTTTATCAATATTTTTCCAAACTTTTATCTTATGGAATATTTGTATAATGATACTTCTATCACATTTTTGTCATAAACAATTTCGTTACAATTTCGTTAAATTTCCCCAATAGTAAATTACATTATATTTCTCTCATAATAAATTGTATTACATTGTTATAATAATCAATTGCATTGTATTGTCTTCATTACAATATATTCTTCCATCTTTTAATTATAACAATATAATATATTATATTGCTTTTACTAAGTAATATGTCTTTTTTTTAATTTTATTTAATTTTTTAAAAATAGAGAAAATATATGCGTAAACAATTTTATATTTTTATCTTCATCACCATATATTTCTTAAAACTCTCCTGTTCTTTATATGAACAAAAGTACAAATAATGCAAAGCGTATGCAAAATATTCAAGCCTCTGTATTTTTAAAAAGAAAAATCTGATTCTGTAACTGCATATTTTATGTCATTCAAAAATGTTATGGAGCAATAAATTACATAAAGCGAAACTAAAATTACTTGCGTAATCATATTTGCCAAAAGTTTCCCTTTTATATTGATTTCTTTCAAAACTTCTTTGATGCGGTAAACATTACGTTACATCTCTGTAATATTTCGAGAATACGTGCTAGTTATACTTAACATACTTTTTGCGGTTTCTTTATTCAGTTGGTTACAGTTTTATGACATAAAAAATAAAATTTATGCTTTAAAATCTTTTATGTTTATGCTGTTTGTTTGTAATTTTCCAAAAAAAGTCATTTCTTCATTTTATTTAATTTAAAGTTTTTCGAAGAAATTTGAAATTTGCTAGCGATGTCGTATTTAAAACTTTAAAGGTAGTAGCAGATAGAATATTATAGAAGTGCTGCATTTCATTAGTCTAATAGGAAAAATATAAATTAAGGGGATTTAGCATCTTTGACTTGTCATCGCTGTAGGTTTCTTATGAAAGCTTATATTTCCATTTAATATTTATAGAATGAACTATATTAGGTTTGTTCAATAAAATACAGATTCAGCCAACAATTATTATGGTGTTTTGATGTATTTTTTACAGATTTGAAATTTTTAATCGCATTCTCAGTTTGCGTTTTTTTTTTTTCATGAATTTGTGATATTCAAAATGCTGAAACTTCTACAGATTTTTAAGAAAAGCCTTAATGTTTTTTTGGATGTTTAATACAATCGGCTTACAAGAATTAGAGATGGATTTTGAAATTTATTAATTAGTTTGTCAGAAAAAATATAATAATGCATATCTATAATGCTAAATAGTGCATATCTATGCGAAAATTCTGCAAAATCACATGATTTTTGCTTAATTTTTACTTTTCTTTCTTTTAAAGATATTGCAAAATACAGCTCTTTTTTTTTTTTTTTTTTTTTTAGGGACTGAGGACTATTAGTCTCAATCTACAGATTTTTACGATACCAGTTTTACGATCGCTGGACATTTATCGAAATCGAAATCGAAAATATAATTGAATTATTTGAAAGCGATGTTATAATAATAAAATAAAAAAATAAAATAACTAATAGTCCTCCGTACTAAATTAAATTCTGCTTTTTCCAGAATTTCATCAGAATCTTTTTTTTTTTCTTTTTTTTTTTTTTTTTAAGAAAAAGAAAAGAAAATTAATAGTAATCAGTTTCGAAACGGACAGTATCGAAAAAGTTTTTTTATAACAATTTTCAATTAGGAAATTAAAAGCGCGCGTGCAAAATGAAATAAAAAATAAAATAAGACTTATAAATGGACAATATTTAAACTCGTGGACTCAGTTCAATGATATAATAAGAAAAAATGACGACATTAGTCTTATGAGATTAACTTTTTTTTTTAATGGTCTTTAGGTTTAAAATAGTGCTTGTTGTAATAATTTTTTTATTTTTAAAGCTGCGATTTTTCCATAAAATTATCCATTCAGATAAAAACAGGAGACTTTTTTGACGATTATTTATTTATTTATTTATTTATTTATTTTATTTTATTTATTTAATTTTTTGGAGTTTTTTCGTTTTTTTTTTTCGTTTAATAGAATCGCCTTACAAGAATTAGAGATGGATTTTGAAATTTATTAATTAGTTTGACAGAAAAAAAAAATAAATAAAAAGTGCATATCTACACAAAAATTTTGCAAAGTCACTTGATTTTTGCTTAATTTTTATTTTTAACATTATTTCTTTTAAAGATATTGCAAAATCCAGCCTTTTTTTTTTCCTTTTTTTGTAATTGTAGGTTCTATTGAATACACATACACACACAAAAAAAAAGTATTAAGGTTTATCTTAATAATCTGTAGAAAAGGAAAGATTATGAATTTATGAAAAAATACGACTGAGAAAACTCAGTTTTAAGACTTCAAATACGTAAAAATGCATTAAAAAGCACGAGTACTTTTGCCTGAATATATGTATTATTGAACAAACTTGATATAGTTCAATTTATAAATGTTAAATGTAAATATAAGCTTTTATATGAAACCTTCGGTGGCTTTAAATGAAAGGTGCCAAGTCCCTTTAAAAAATAAATCTAGATGAAATAAAGTAAACAATTTTGGTAAAAAAAAAAAAAAAAAAAAAAAAAAAGATCTTTAATAAACTTTAAATACCTTTAACAATCCTTCAACTTTAGCAGCTTTAATTATATATATTTCGACTTGCACTCGCAGTCATCCTCAGATGTTCGCTTTGCTGCACTACTGAAACATGTCCTCATCCTCTTCCACATCACTTTCCTTCTTGCTTACGTCATTTTTCCGTCGGTACGTCTTTATCACCTGCTGCCAGTCTTTAGTTATGATGCTATGCTCTCTCTCATTTACTGCCGTGTTAGAGGTTAATATCTCTAAAGCTTCGCGTTTCATTGCGTAGTTGTGTGAGTTGTAAGGTGCTATTTTAACGAGTTTTAGGGTATTAGTTATTATAGGATTAGTTTTATGTGTGCGTGATAAGGCGGTGGAGCTTCTGTTGTATTTTAGATCGTTAATATGTTCTATTTCTCTGTCCTTAATTTTTCTCTTCGGCATTCCGATGTAGGTTGCAGGTTTATTGTTATTTTCTAGATCGAATGTAATTTTGTATATTCCCGATGTTTCTTTAGGGTCAATAAGGTCTTTTTCGTTTCGGATTCTTTGAATAATGTTCCTATTGGGTTTAATGGGTATGTGTATATTATGTTTGGAACTTTCGTTTTTAATTTCGTTTGCAATGCCATTGCAGAATGGTATGGAGGTGGTGAACTTGGGTTTTGTTTTTTGGGCGTCGTTAATTTTGTTGAAAGATTTAAGCGCTTTTTATAGAGTTTTTGAATCAGAGAGTTGCTGTATCCTGCACCTTTAGCTATGTTTTTTATGAATTTTATTTCAGTGTTAAGTAGATTTTTATTAGAGCAGATTAGGATGGCGCGATCTATGTATGAGCGTATGGCGGCGGTTTTGTATTGGAACGGGGTTTTACATTTGTTATGAATAATTTCGTTATTGTTTGTTGGTTTTCTATAGACTGTAGTATCCAGGCTATTATCGCGATTTTTAATGATTTTGACGTCAAGAAAATTAATGCTATTGTTGGTTTCAATATCGAGTGTAAATTTAATATTATTATCAAGGGTGTTTAATTTGTTTAGAAGAGCATGTGGGTCGAAGTTAACCTCTAACACGGCAGTAAATGAGAGAGAGCATAGCATCATAACTAAAGACTGGCAACAGGTGATAAAGACGTACCGACGGAAAAATGACGTAAGCAAGAAGGAAAGTGATGTGGAAGAGGATGAGGACATGTTTCAGTAGTGCAGCAAAGCCAACATCTGAGGATGACTGCGAGTGCAAGTCGAAATATATATAATTAAAGCTGCTAAAGTTGAAGGCTTGTTAAAGGTATTTAAAGTTTATTAAAGTTAATTCGTCCTTCTTAAGCTTTTCAAATATTTATAAAAAAAAAGATCTTTTAACTCAGTAAACGTATTTAACGTAACATACATAGCTTGATAGATGCTGATATTCTTATTTGTATTCCATTTTAAAATTAATAGACAGGAAAAAAATCCAATCTTCCTTACATTTTTCCAGTATACATGGGATGCTTTTCTCATTTTTTCTTTCTGTGAAATTTTGAAAGCATTACGTATACTTTTCAAAAATCGAGTTCTAATATTGAGACTATAGTATAACGATTAAATTACTAATTAGTATAAGAAATGCTATTAAGCATTTATTTAATTAATATTATTACTTAAACCATTACAAAATTGCTGCATCATGTAATTTATATAAGATTGTTTTATAAAATATTCACAAAAATACTTTTTTAATTTATATTTTCGTAATTTTAAAAATCTTCGTATATTTTTTCCATGAATTTAATATTGGAAAACAATTACTGTTTAATGAGAAGACATAAAAATTTATATCATCAGCTTGACATAAAAATCGATTTATGTAATATAAAAAAACGATGTATCGAAGCAAATTATATAAATATGAATATAATTCAGAAAGCCCATATTTTAACTTATTCGAGGGAAGTTTCCTTAATTAAAAACAATTCACGCACAACTTAAATAGTAAAATTATCATTTTTTTTTTCTTAAAGTGGAGTACAAAGACGTTCTGTTATGTCTTCATTACAAAAAAAAAAAAAAAAAAAAAAAAAAAAAGGAAATTCTCGGAATTCCATTTTCCAGTCAGCTTATTAATATTTTTCCAATCTTTTTGAGACATAGAAAAGCGTTTTTTGAGATATGTTAAAAAGGATTGCATTTAGTATGATGAATCACAATTTTGAAGTATAGGAAAGAAAAAAAAAAGTCCGTGTTAGAATTCAAAATCAGGTACACTTAAACTAAACAGTTTAATAATAGCAGACTTTTTAATTTATTAACGAGTTAAAAATGTTAAGAAGTATGACAAAGTATTGGTATAGAATACATACTATAGAAGTAATTTTAGAATGTTTTAGGTCTAAGAATAAAAGCACAGGTGGTGAATGATATATTAAGTAAATATACAAATAGTGTTATAAGGAAAAAGGTTTTGTTCAAATATTATTCGTAATGCTCTTTTATTCTTAGTCTTTTGCTTTGTGACCCTATTTTTACTACCCGAGAGAATTACTATTATTGTCCTACTATTATCATACCTAAACAATTTTAGCTTATTCATGCAAATTTCACTATTGTGATTAACTTCTAAACAAGGATAATTAATATATCCACCACATTCAGAAAATTTATCTTCAATTCTATTGTCTTTACTGATTTTAATCAATAATCTCAAAAGATAATGCTCCAATTTTATGTTGCTTGTAAAATATATTTTTGATTTAGGCATTATTTTGTCTCATCAACTTAAAAAAAAAGTTTGGCGTTGCGTAAAGAACAACACTACAACCACTCTGAATTTAAAATGACGCATGCAGTTGATATAAATATTTGAAAGGAAAATATATTTCGGTAAACAACAAGTAACATTTACTACGAATTACTAATAGTCAGTAAATGTTTAAGAAAAAAATGGTATATATTTCTAGAGAATAACGAAAACGAGTATTGCACTTTTTACAGCATCGTGACAGACAGAAGGTTAGGAAGTGTATATCGTTATATTTTTCTAACCCATTTATCGTTACATACAGACACAATGAACTTTTCAAACTTTTTCCATATTGATTGAAAACGTAACTGTAACATAATATTAATTAATTACATTGTTTAGTTTTAAAAATCAAAGCAATAGAAATTCATGGTAAAAAAAAAGCATTAACAAAATTGTGGAACTAAAACTTATGAAAATTTATACTAATATATTTCATTTCATAACATGTACTTTTTCTCTTTTGGCTAATAAAACCAAAATAAACTTTCTTACAGTTTTATTTTGACATGGTTTCAAAAGGGATAAAATGTATTTTAATAAACATATAACTGTAACAGAAAAATCTAACTTCGAAATGGAATTTTTCTCAGGAATTTGCCTTAAAGGATTTTCTTTTAAGATCAGAGAAAGTAATAATACATTTTTGAGAGTTATTAAAAACGCAATACTTTCTATTATATTTGATGCAACGTAAATGCATTTTTAAAGGAAAAATATATATAATTTTACACTGTATATGTTTTTAAATGAAAACCTATGTTCAAATAAAACTCACAGAAGAATATTTATCAATGTTTTCGTTTACGAAAAATTATTAAAAAACGAAATGTGGATGGCATAAGGCATTACATTTACAACAAATAATATCAAATACTGAAGATTTTGTTTCTATTATAACTGTACATTATGAATAGCAAGTTACATTATATTCTTTCTTTGAAGCAAGGGAATAAATAAACACACAGATATCAAATTAGTCACCCAAAATATTTTATAAACCTTTATCTTCTACGTGTATTTATGGATACATAAAAATGAATTTAATTTTAATGAATGTCGATAAAAAATTACTATTAGATATCAATTGTACCATTAGCCATCTATAAAAATAATTTTTGAAAAAAGGCTGATTTTTGGCCATATTTACCCAAACTAAGACTGGAGTTAAAACTCTTTAATTTATAATCCTCAGGGCAGTATATTTGAAAACTCGAAATAAGATGGCAAGGCCACGCGAGGGGAGGGGATTATTATTATTATTATTATTATTATTATTATTATTATTTATTTATTTATTTATTTATATATTTTTTCGATTCGGCCAACTCTGCAACTTAGTATGAGGTTGACCGGTTTTGCAACGAATTAAGAATGTAATTTTAGCTAAATTTAATGTGAATATTGGATTTTTGGGGTTAAAAATACACAAAATATATCATTCAACTAAATTTTATTTTATAATTAACTAATTTTTGTATTCTTAAAAAGAAAAAAAAAACTGTTAAAAATAAAAGCTCTGATAAAAAAGAACTGACATCCATAAGAAAAATAATTCTAGAAAATTATAAAAATTTATCACAAACGGTCCCAAGTTTTTTAATCACGATCTTTTTTTTTTTTGATACTAAGAAAAATCATTCGAATTGTAAACAAACTCACATAAACACTTCGCTATAACTTGCTGAATCATCATAGGTATATTATTAAATTAAAAACATTAGATTAATTAATCGTAATATGCTAATTGAGTTGCTAGTCCATTAATATTATGTTATTTAATATTACCTTATTATAAAGTGATTGTACATTAAATTTGAACTTTGGTTTTGTTCCTTATCCATAGGGCAACTTTTCATAGTCATAGGGCCACTTTTCCTTTTCATTGATTAATTAGAAGATACTTCTTTGGTAAACTTCTCCATTATCGGAAAAACATGAAATTGAATTCTCAAAAACTTTATGTGCACCAAGAAAAAGCAGTCACAGACGAGAGAAAACATGATTACACTAACATAATAATCAAGTGTGCTGCTTTGATCGGAAGGAGCAGAATTGCGACCTTACAGATATGGAGATGACCGGTTTTGAAACTCAAGAGCCTTAGAATTTGATCGGTTTCCCAGCACATCGTTATTTTAAAACACAAGTAACACAGTGATGGATCAGATTTAGCATAGTTTCTTGTTTACAGATGGTGAAAACGTTTACTTAGAAAAAAAAATTGAAAAATTACGTTTCCAAATTTAAAGAGGTGGCCGGTTTTGCAACTATATAACAATTCATCCTTTAAAAAAAAAAAAAAAAAAAAAAAAAAAAAAAACTTAATAACCCTCTACTCCTTCTTTTTTTTCTAAACATCGAGCTAAATAAACAATTGCAAGCGTTTTGTATTTTAAATTTCTATATTAATGCTACACTGTAAAAAAAAAAAAAAAAAAAAAGTTTTATTCAAAATTGCTGGCAACATACTTGCGGAAAATATCTGCATTCTGTGTAAAAAATACGTTGACAAAAAAATTCTGTAACAGAACAATACAGAGAATATTCTTACACAGCAGACTTTTTACGAAGTTTACAACATGAAATTCTGGCAATTAATGAAATTCTCCACATATACTAGTCAGTTCTGAACAAGAATCCACTACATTGTAGGCGACGTTATTACTTTCCAGCTACGGAGCCGCAATTTGTTCTCCTATTTAGCATGTCTTTATTTTTCTTTGATACAAACTTTCTCTATGCATAACATATATATATATATATATATATATATATGTATCTAACCACCAGATGAAATTCCGACCAGTTTGTATTCACCAGATGAATACGAACTTTCTCTATGCATAACATATATAGATATGAATATATATATATATATATATCTAACCACCAGATGAAATTCCGGGTTCGAGTCCTTGCTCAGGCATAGTTGTTTGTGATGTCCTTTATGTGTGAAATATATAAGAAATTGTTCAGTATTATTGTGAAATTGTGTAATGTGAATCAATCGTGACAAAGATCTTTGTAACTATAGGTCAAAGCTTTGAAATAAATATCAAATATTAAGGAACCAGACAAAATATGTGTCAGTTTGGTTGCAGATTTTAATCAGGTTAAAAATGAAAAAAGTTTAAAAGATTGAGATGTAATTTTAAACTAAATTTCTGTAGTTTTAGATAACATAAATTATATGTAGTAGATTTTCTACTTTCACAGAGTACATATGAGTGTGCCATATTGTTTTATTGCTTTCGCATGACTACATTTTTTCGGGAAAACTGACTGTGATTAAGAGAACTTGGCACCTTTGATAGCACCGTTGAAGTACGTTTCATGTAAAACTTACATTTTCATTTGATATTTATAAATTGAACTATATTAAGTTTGCTCGATAAAATATTTATTCAGGCAATATTTCTTGTGGTTTTTAATAGATTTTTTAAAGGTTTGAAATCTTTAAATAGCGTTTTCTCAATTTGCGCTTTTTCATGAATTCATGATTTTCAAAATGCATAAACTTGTACAGATAATATATATATATATTGGATGTTTAATAGAACTTACCTAAAAGAATTATGGGTGGATTTTGCAGTAACTTTAAAAGAAAAATATTAAAAGTAAAAAATATAACAAATCATGGTTTCTTTTCCAAATTTTTACATAAACATGCACTTTTTAATTTTTTTTTTCTCAAAAACTAATTAATAAATTTCAAAACCAATCTCTAATTCTTATAAGTCGGATCTATTAAACAGTCCCCTCCCCTTAAAAAAAAAAAAAAATCTTAAGTCTTTTCTTAAATACGCGTAGTAGTTTTAATATTTTGAAGATCATGAATTCATAATGAAAAAAAAAAAAAAAAAAAAAAAAAAAAAACCAGAGAAAACATAGTTTTAAGATTTGAAATCTATAAAAATATATATCAAAAAACATAAAAACTGTTGTCTGATTATACATTTGATTGGATAAACCTGATATAATTCAATTTATAAAAATTAAATAGAAATGTAAAATTTTATATAAAACGCACTTCAGCGGTGCCGTTAAAGGTGCCAAGTCTTCCTTGAATAATTTTGATCGGAAAAAATTAAGTGCTTGCTTACATTCTTCATCTCTAAAGACTAATGTTTTGGTGCATTTCATTGAAAGTTGCTGAAAATAATCTTATAAAATCTGACCGTTTAAATAACTTACTGAAATAAATGTTTGAAACTTTGAGATAATTTGTATCAATAAAACAGGGTGTGTATTTAGAATATCTCAAAATTAAAGTTTTTCACCTTCTTCTACATGTAAGCATTAATACATATGTATAAAAAGTTAGTCATTATCTACCATTTTATATTTTTTGACAGATAAATCATAAATCAGGTATTATTATTTTTACTGCACAATTTTCATTTTAAGCGGGAGTCATGTGTGACGCGGGAGTCATCTTAGACTAAATTTTTTTATTCGTTGGGTTGAAGGTGAGTTTATTTTACGTCGGGCTAGTGCTAAGCTATGGGCAATCCCTTAAATAGCACGTTATGAATGCGTTATAAGTACAAAATATTTTAACCATAATACTATATAAATTGATATACAAATGAAAGATAAGAATTTCGTTAGCAATCACTGTAAGTTATTGCCAATATACAGAATTTACTGACAAAGTTCGTTATTTTACTTATTTTATTTTATTTATAATTGTATAGAGTTAGTGTTTCAACGAATTTTACTGTAGCTGTGAAATAAATGTTTGTATACAAGGCTTGATGCTTCACAATGCTTTTAAATTTCTGATTTCACTAAAAATTTTTATTTATAATTAACAACAAAAACATTAAAAGATATTTACTGTATACGCTTATATAAGAAAATTTCTCAGTTCTGCCTCATTAGTGGCCAAGAAGTTTTTCGTTCAAAGCTGATAGATCAAAGGAGCGAGTTTCAAATTCAGGTCCAGCGAATTATTCTACCCCCAGGGAATTTATCGTGGTCTTTTCCGAATTTTCTATGTATAGAATGTGGGATAAGGCAACATCTCCTGTAATAATGCCTCCGAGCTGAGCTCTACGTCATGGAAGATCGGCCGATTTTATCCAATCAACACTTCCTATGATACACATGTTGGATCGTGGGGATTGGATGAAATCGGCTATCTTCCGTGACGTTGAGCTCAGCTCGGAGGCATTATTACCGGTGGTGTTGGATAAGGACCCTTCTGAACGCTTATGAAAAGCTTTCCAACCAGACTTACGCATCTCGTTTATTCAATAGGTTTTAAAACTCTATTTCAACTAAGATTTATATCCGTTATCCTTTTGAAGAATAAATAATATATTATTAATCAAATAGTCTTAAAATATTACTAACATTTTTTTTTTTTCTATTTCAGTTTGACAGACATTTTTCTTTTTAGCTGTATGAAGTATTACCTAGTAAAATTCAATTTTTCCCTCTAAAACCAAAGAAAATAATCATGTCTCTAAATTGAATAAAAAAATTATAAAAATTCTAATCTTATAAAATAATAATTTTGATGTCGTTGTTTATGAAATCTTGAGCATTACCCCCAACGAAATTCTGTAAAATTGAACAAATTTTGGAACATTTTTAAAACAGGAATGAAAGACTATGTTATTATTATTATTATTATTATTATTTTTAATGTTTACCTTTAATAAAAGTTAAATCAATTTTAAAACTAATATTTAAATTTATATGTAGTACAATAACACTAATTTCATTTTGTTTTTGAAATAATATTTGATTTGTATATTTTATGAAACATGCAACTGTAGCTTAAACTGAAATCTGTTAAAGAAAAAAAAAGTCTGTGTACATGTGTGGTAATATAACTGATTGTCATAAAACGTGCCTTTTTTTCTTTTACGTACGTCAACTCAGACAGGATATTGAAATTGAAATTTGACATATGAGTTTAGAACTAGGAAATGAAATAAATTTTAATGTTATTTCTAGTACAAATATTAAACTGTTAAGAAGTTTAGGTCTGCAAGATAAAAACAGGGTTTGGATTTTATTATTGTATTCAAATTCATTTTTATGCGGATCAATAATGGGAAAAAGTAAATAAATATAAAAAAAGGGGACGCGAAAAATTAAGTTTGAATTAAAAATAAAAACATAAAGAAAGAATCTTATATTTTGCTTGTCAACTTTAGTAACAAGAAAGGACTATTCTGTAGTATCTTTTTTTTCTTTTTATAAATTTCAGGAATGAAATAAAATATTTCCTGTCAAAATGTTATACATAATTTGGAAATAAAACTAAACTTTGAGTTTCAACTTCAAATTATGGAATTAACTGACGCTGCTTAGAAAATGCTAGTTAGCGCATTGCATATTTTTATAAGTGAGTTTTGTATATATTTTTCTGAAGTAAAATTTAAATGACATATTTCATTACTTTGAAATGTAAGTAATATAAGTAGTATAAGTAAACTCAAAATACAAATTTAAAAAAATTAATTTTATAGATACACGTTTAAAATTACTTAGATTAAAATTATCGTCCTTTTATTATTTTAAAACAAAATTAAAACGTATTTTATTTTGTCTTTAGGATTTTGCTCGGATTTTCAAAAATATACTTGAATTACAAAGAAAATTATTTATGGTTTCGAGTACTATTAGATCATGATTTCTAAATTTGATTTAAATTGTTCGCTTATTGAAAGAGTTAAGAGAAATTAGATGATACGATAAACGAAGATGATTTGTTTTAATATTATTTAATGTTTTGACATTTAGTCAAACTTGAAAGGATTGAATAATGTTAGTGAATTACTTGCCAAAACTTGCCAATGACATCAATCTGTTATTAAAAAGTCCTTCAAAATGATCGTAAAAATCTGGAATGTATACCAGTTATTTCATTACACAATCAAGAAAATTCGCACTTTTTCAAATTATTTTTGAGAAACTTTATTTTTGCTCATAGAGACGCATTGATTTTTAATACCTAATACATCAAACCAGCGTTTTAGACATGTGTTCAATCTTAAGGGCTTTGAATTATTCTAACGTTTTTAATTTTTAAGTTCTTATATATATTATGCTCAAGTACTTACATATTCTAAAATTAAAACATAATTTATGTAGCAAACAATTACTGGAGGTTCAAGGAGCATTATCTTCCATCAAGTTTGTCAATGCTTGTACAACCTTCAGCTAGTATAATCTTTGTACTGTATTGCTTCAATTAATATTAACAGCATAAGCAATTCCACTATGTTGCCGTCATAATAATAAAATTTATTGTATTGCTTTTGTTAAGTGAAATATAAATTTTTCTTTTAATCTCAATCGATACAATAAACTGCAAACATTTTATATTTTAATTTTCAGTAACAATTGTTACAAATTCGCTTTTTTCAACAAAAGCGTAAACAAAAGCAAAATTTATAAAATATAATGTAATTACGTAATACAAAAAATTAAATATTCCAGCTGTTATAGATTTAGAGAGGAAAATCTAATTATGAAACTGCATATTTTGAAATATTCCGGAACAATAAACTTCATAAAGTGAAAGCTGAAATTACTTGCGTAATCATATTTGCCAGTAGTTTCCCATTTATAATGATTTTTATTTTTAATCATTATTATTTTCTTTACGAGGCGATAATACAAAAAGCAATATTAAGTTAATTCTCTAACATAGTTCGAAAATACGTGCTAGGTATATTTAAAGTACTTTTTATCGTTTATTTATTCATCTGATTACATTTTCATGTCTTCAGATATAATATTTATGTCTTATAATCTCTTATATATATGTTGTTTGTTTAAAATACAGCAAAAGTTGTCATTTCTCTCTCTCTCTCTTTTTTTTTTTTTTTAGTATTTAATTTATAATTTTCAATATAAATTTGACAGTTGTATGCAAATATTTAAAAGTTTTAAACTCAGTATTAATGTAAAATATTGTAGAATCATTGTAGCTCACTATTACAGCGGGTATAGCTGTTTAAACTATCTAAATATTTTTTTGTTTGTTTGTTTATTCATCTGGCTACAGTTTTTATTTCTATTACCCGACTGCCGTATATAACGGAAGAATCCGGTGAAAAATTCTATTTCATCCGGTGAAAAATTCTGATATCGAGTGTTCATCTGAATTACATGTTTTATGGTGTCCAAAATCCAAAATCCAAACTGGTGATTTTGGTAATTGCTCAATGTAGATATGTATACGTGTCTGAGGGAACCTTTTGACTATCATATCTCCAAAATTAATAGATATAGAATAACAACACTTCAGAATTAGACAGGTCTAGTTTATAAATGATTTTTCTAACAAAGGTGAAAATTGAAAAACCAGAATAGGGATCGTAGTTCTGTATCTCTAAAATGTCCTTAACGATTTTCTTCAAGGTTGGTATATAAACACCCTATTACATGTCCTTTCGTATGTATTAGTTGGTTCGTTCAGTTAAAATTGATAAGGTTTCAGTAAAATTGATAGACGTCCTATATAAATAGACCAATTTTAGATTAGAGCGTTCATTTAAAAACGGCTCTACGGAATTTCTTCAAACTCGTCCTATTAACTCTCTTTTAGGTACTCCTTCGTAAATAATTGTTGGTTTTTGATGAATGGATGAGTTTGCCAATTTGACCGAAAATCGGTATATCGAAAACGGCTCTACATATTTCCTTGAAATTTGCTACATAAGTGCTATTTAAATATCCCTTAGCTGTATTACTTGGTCACTACAGTTAAATTTACCTACGTTCTGCTTAGATAGGTCACCTATAGATCTCGGAAACACCGTTAAAAATTTCAGTTCAAACTTGAACCTCTAAAAGGAGTAAAGTTATAAGCAATACCATAATATGGTTCAATCTTACTTTTAAGTATTTTACTTCTTGCGATTGAATTTAAGTTGCACCAAAACTTGGAGCTGTCCTACATCCATTCAGAAGGCAAAAATGAATCAGTAAAATTCCTATTGACACCAAATTAAGTTTAAATTACAGAGCGTGGTCGAAAACATAGGGTGAAGTGCAAATTTTGTGCAACAACTCACACATGGGCCTAGATAAGGCCCTAGAAAATTTAGCTATTTTTATCAAAATCAACGAAACACACACAGAATTAGCAGGCAAGAAAGCGTGGAACAATGCTTGACTTGAGGCAAGAAGGTCTTCAGTTCCATCCCCGTCTGTGTCGGATTTTGAATTATTTTTTATTTAAAACATAATACCAATATTTGGTTCAAAATAAAATTACCATCGGGTGGTTGCAGCTACTTCAGTACTAAGTTTTGGTTCAAACTAACACCGAATTTTCAACAATGAATGGTCATTTCAAAAAACGACTCTAACGATTTTTTTAAAGCTCGCAATGAAACTCTCTTTTACATGTCTTTACGACTTATGTAACAGTTTGTCACTATGGAAAATTGTTAGGGCTCTGATTTGTTAAATCAATTTCATGCCTTCCGATCACACTGTCTTCAAAAAGTGTATATAATATGTATAGTAATGGATTATAAGAATCGTGTGGTCGTTTCACACCTGATTTTTTTGATTACCGAAATGCTTTTTATGTTTTATGTTATATATATATATTTATATATTTATGTCTTTCGTTTAAATCATACATAAAAAAGGGTTGTTTAGTTTATTTTATTATCATTATTTTCTTTTCGCAAAATTTAATTTATAATATTTTTAATAAATTTCAAAATTACATTCAAACATTTGAAAATTTTAAACATACGAAAATTGTAATGATATGGAATAATGGAAAAATTTTATTATAAAATATTATCTATAAAATAAATCTGTACGTAATTGGAAGAAAGCAAATAAGTTTTATGAGAAAAAAAAAGTTATATCTGTAAATGGAAATATTTATATGTCTCTTAATTATAAATTTAAATGTATTTTTTTTTCTACTTGTCAAAGTCAATCTAAATTAAAAAAAAGAAAAAAAAAAAAAGTTTTTTTTTTTTTTTTTTTTTTTTTTTTTTTTTAATATATATATATATATATAGAGAGAGAGAGAGAGAGAGAGAGACTGGGCGTAAACGATATAGTAATATGTTTTTGTTTCAATTTATTTCATTATAATTTATTCACTGCAAAATTTTGAAAGTATTATAATTATTTTTATTTAGCTTTAAAATTGAGAGTACAACGCGACGATTCAGATACTAATTTATATAAGAAATGCAATTAAGCTTAATTAAAGCAATTTTATTAATTAAACTATTATAACAATTTTTGACTGATTTAATCGGATTGTTAAAATATATATATATATGATCGCCAATCTATTTTAAAATTACAATTTTGATAATTCAGCTATTTTTTTCTTTTTTATTAACAATTCATTATTTAAAAAAGTCAGCTGCAGTTGTATTAGAAAATATAAATCTAATTCTTAAAATAGTTTCATATTCGACAGAAAAATCGATTTATATAATGTCAAAAAAATCGGAAAGCTTACTATTTCATAGTTTAATATCGACATGATTTCAAAGAAAAAGTATTTAAATGAATAGATATAACAGTAAGAGAAAAATATATCTTGAAAATGAAATTTTTCTTACAAATATACCTTAAAGGGTTTTCTTTTAAGATCAAAGAAAGAAATAATATACTTTGGAAAGTTATTGAAAACGGAATGCTTTTTATTCTATTTGTTACGGCATAATTGTATTTTCAGAAAGAAAAAATAAATAATTTTGCAGAGTATACATTTTCAAAAGGAAAGCTGAGTTCAAATAAAGTTCACAGAAATAAATTTAGAAATGTTTTCATTTACAAAAGATAATATAAAAAATGAAATATGGAATAATTTTGGCATAAGTAAGTACATCCAGGGTAAGTGGTATGAAACAGTGTAGATATTGTTTCTATTACTATTGTATTTTGTAGCTAGAAAGTTTTATCATTTTTTTATGCCGAAGGTTTGTAATAAATAAAAAACAGATTGTCATTCGATCACAGATACGACATAATTGTTACGACACGCACATTACGCATGTGTACTGTGCATGGCATAATGTGAAATATTTGAATTTTTGCTAGCATGGTGATTTAACGACATTTTTCTCAGAGTCATTTGAAAATTTCTCCAAAATTACCCACCTTGATGTCCAATTTTTCGTCAAAAATATTTTTATAAACCCATTTTTTCTATTTACATTTTCTGACAAAATGTAAATATAAATATGATTTAATCTTTACAAAATGTCGATAAAAAGAATTCTGTTTGATAATTAACATCAACAAGTTCAAAAGAAGATTCTAGTATAAAGTTTCATTACCTGTTTTGTAAACTCTCTACATATCGTAGCTGGCAGCCAAACCCCATGCTATTGTATGGAGAACTTTGTTAATAAAATTACTCGTTACCGAATGCATTCTGTTTTTAGTTCCGTTTTCATGTTTAAAAAAGGAAAAAAAAACTTTTATGTTGCTTTTGTTCTCAAAAAAGTGAGTTTTAATTTTCTTTTTAAATATTTTATTTCGAAATTAAAAAATGCGTAAAATTAATTAATAAATTTTTCATATTTAAGAGCTTCAAAAAATAATATATATATATATTAATAATGGAAAAAAAGATTAAGGTTGTATGTTTTCTGCATATAATAATAAAATAAAAAGATTACGTTATGAGAAGGACAGTCCTCAAAAAGACACTGAGAGCAAGGTACATCAACTAGAGGTCTATATTTCCCAAACCCTAAAAGCATTTTTAAGAGAAAAGTCTCATAGCTGAAGCAAAGTTCAACAGACACCTGACAGGAAGAGATGCCAACAAAGATGCTCAAAACTGTTAATAGAAAATGCTTTATAGTCACATAAAATATGCCGAGCAGTCTATCCTTCCATATAACAAACACAACAAATGGAATCAAAATTAATACCCATAATGTTCAGATGCGTCTACAGTGACCAAGTAAGAAAGCCAATAACCTTCCTCAAACCAGTTTCATTAAACTCTAAATGCCTCTTATGACGCAGACCAAGACAGTCATGTTTTAGCTTTTTTTACTTGTCCTTGACAATCAGAGCTATTTCCTTCCTGTAATACTTCCTACCAAGGAGCTTGAAAAAAAGACTCTTGAAAGTACTGTAAAAAATGCCCTGAACAAGTTCAGAACCATAAAAGAGTGCGCTAAAGCCAAACTTTGCCAATTCAGCAGCCATCAAGATTGCGTTAGTTGAGCAATAATTTTGTAAACAAATACTCTTCATAGAATAATGCAGGATTTAGCTGACATAAACAACGCAATCGTAAGAGGTTGAAATGAGCTTTAATCCTAAAATGCATCTTAAAAATGAGACACGGTCTTTAACTCTTAATTAAAGTATTAACCGCAGTGAAAGTTTTGCTTTTGATTACCGCACAAAAATAATTTTTAGTTGATAATTTAATGTATTGTTGTTACTTCTGCCACTCGTAAGCGCATAGAGACCCGGTAGTGAAACTACCCGGATTTGAGCACCTTCCGTTTTTAGAGGAGTACCTCAAGTGGGGGAATAACGGCTTAGCACTGGCTAAGTCGTTGTGCTAGCTGGCGAAAGCTGGGAAATTTTTGAGATAGCTGGCTATTTTTTTTTTTTTTTTTTTTAATCGCTAGCTGGCAAAAAATGAAGCGCCAGCAAAACTAAGAGCTCTAATTTTAATTCAGATCAGGTCCGAATAAATACCAAGATCCAGTACCCCGAGAGGTATAATTTTGATTAGAACTTGGAAGACCCTGTGACCACGACAGCTTTAATGTGCAACAATCGTCTTTAGCATACACGATAGTCTTCGGCTAGCTCGGAGGTTCCATTCCGCAATCTTTCAGTTACGAGCCTGCTGCACTTACATATCATGCAAGAGCGGACAAAATGGTTGGAGTCATTTGAATGTTATAACCTGTTTAATCTCGAATTCAATTTAATTTTAAATATAGCACATTGCATGAATAACAAAATACAGTTCAAACATGCGCAGTTTCAGTCACTGTAGTTCTTCACCGCAAACACTAGGTAATCTTGTCATTGATCAGTGACATAACCATGCCTTTGTGATGAATACTCTTAACAGCACTCGTTGAAGTAAATGAAGAAGCGAGAAGTAATAAACCCAATCTTTCATTTAAACACATAAAAAAAAAAAAAAAGAAGAAGAAGAAGAGGAAGAAGTATGTTATTTGGGGGAATTTAATTAACCAATCGTTTTATTAATCTATTGGTATTATTAATCTAAAGTTTTTTTTATTATTATTATTTAGTTGCTACTTGTACTGAAATAAGTGCATGCATAATCTGGTGCAAGTAATGTCAGGTTAAGTTAGTAAATTCACCATACGAAAAATCAACTCCTACAAAATTTGCTTAATTTTACTAACCTCCACGAGAAACACCAAGAATGTGTGTTGGGATCGCTCCTCAAACACTCATACGCATTGAATGCGCGCTATTTATTTAGCTTGGATTGGAGAAACACCTTGTAACTTTACTTTAAATCATCTTCACAGAAATACTCGACATACAGCTGAGATACCAGACCTTTGCAACTTCCACCTATTACTTTTACCACCTAGTCCATTAAATCTAAACGAATTTTCAGGACGCTTCACAGGGTTTAACATCTCTGCGCGAATTTAAGTGTGTGACGATTCATATCCTTGCAGAATGCGTTTTATTTTCGGGTAAACATACTTTTTTTTTGTTTTGTTTTGTTCTAAACAGAAAAAAAAAAAAAAAAAAAAAAAAAAAAAAACAATGTAGAATGTAAATGTAAGTGAAGTGTGGGTCAGTAAAACAGTTATTCTTTTCATTTTACATGTTCATCATGTTTTAAAGTCAGACGGCCCTCATAATAATTCTTGTTGGCGATAACACAACAATGAGCTCATGAATCCGAATATGACGCCCATTTTGCCTTATCACCCATCTTTTTTGGGAATGCCCCCCCCCCACCTATATATATATTTTTTCGGTGATTTTATGGCTATAAATTTGATTTAACCTTTAAAATATCTTCTGAGGGGCTACAGAGTTGGAAAATTATAAAACATGGACATTTGCGACGAGGGAAAATTTTTTGGTGTGATTTGCCACTAAAATTATGCATTACATATCTTATAATTTTTTAATATGTTATTAATGTTATTTTTAAAACTTTATGTTTTTTTTTTTTTTTTTTTTTTTTTTTGGTGTTCAATTAATTATTTTTCATTCTTCAAATCAAATTCATGGCCATAAAATTATCGAACAGGGAATGAAATTGAAGGATGGGCTGGTGTTTCTAGAAAACGGTGGGTGACTGGGAAAAATTGGAGTCATATTCGGATTCAGGAGGTCATTTTACATAAAAATCAGCAAGAATAGTGTCAGATCTCGAATTTATTTATTTATTTATTTTATTTATATTTTTTGCAGAGCAGTGTTATTATCTTAACGAATTTAAGTTTACGTTATATAAGAAAATTAATAATAATAATAATAATAAAGAAAAAGAAAAAAAAAAAAAAAAAAAAACACACAGAAGGAGCTTGTTTTGTTGTTGTTGTTTAATTCTACTTTTGAAACACATTTTCTATGTAAGCTTGACGCTTTATAATGTTTAATTTTGCAAAAATATCAGTGATTATTTTCGATGGTATTGTGCAAATGAGTTGAGTTATGTATAACATAATAATAATAATAATAATAATAATAATAATTTACTCTAATAGAAAATGAACCTTATTTATAATTTTCGAAATTTGCTTTAATCTGTACTCTATTATAAAAAAAAAAAATAATATTATATACTTTTTGGCGCAGAAAAACTTGAAAATCATTAACTTTTCAAAGAGTATTCTATTATTTGTTGATTTTTAATAAATATTGTGGTTTATTATTCTCTATTATTGTTTGGTATTCTATTCAAAGGCTCTCAAAAAAGACGAAAAAAAAAATCTCCTTAAATTGAGAAATGCCTAAAATTTAGTTTGTCATTTTAATATCTTCTGTTTTGTGACAAATTCACCAATCTATCTAATGCTTTCAATATCTTCAAATATTTTTCTTACAATTTGTCATTGTGTTTAAAGAATATTTTTCTATAGGCTTTATTTAACTGCATCAGGAAATATTCTTGGAAAACTGTCAGTATGTTACGTCACTTTAACAACGCGTATTCGTAACATGAATCACTTAGTGATCTTCCCATTATGTTGTCATTTGTGATTCATTCAGTCGATAAGGAGCGCCATTATTCAACTGTCAAAACCAGTTATAATTCCTATAACTTACTAAAGGTAAAGGGCAATTTCTTTTTTAATTCTCACCTATCCGTCATTTTTATAAGTTGCTATTATATCTGGATGAATCATACTTTTTTCTTCTGCGTAAATCTTATAAATTGACTGGAGTTTGTGCAGCAAAAATTTTTTTTATTACTTTTATTTCTGCATAAAGATTTTATTTATTGGCTTACAATAGGATTAATATTAATGCAAAATGTAATATAAATATATATATACATGTATATATACATAATATATATATAAATTATCAAATGTTGTTAAAAAAAAAAAAAAGAAAAAAAAAAAATCTGTAAATTTACTGAAATGGTCACAATAATTCTCAATAAATCTCAGTTAAAAGTGAGTTATCGAGATTCAATATTTTTATTCTGTATTTTAGTGTATTTTTATTATTTAATTTCTCAATAAAAATTTAAAATGAGTGTTTCTACTTTATAAAAAAGTCTTCTAAGTCGCAAATGTTTTCTCGCCGATAGTTAAAATAATTAATATTAGTCATTAAAGTGCAGATATAATATACATTTTCTAACATCTTCGTTTATTTTTCTCTTTAATTTTATGTAAGACTTAAAAATAAATGACTACCAGTAGTTTTCTATTAAAATTTTTAACAGTGCGACAAGTTTTTTTTTTTTTTTTTTTTTTTTTGAAAAAAAATGAATAAATTTACTAACACTATTTTAAAGCTTGTCACTATTCTTTTGACACGAATCTTGTAAATCGTTCCATAGCGTCTACATATATATATATATATATATATATATATATATATATATACATATACAGTGACAGCTTGTGCAAATTTTCATAGGTGGGGTCCGATCCATCGTATGATGCGTAATTTAACATTAATACTATTCATTACTCAAACATGAAAACAGACATTATTAAAGTGAAATGTAAAACAAAATTTTGATTTTTTTTTTTTTTTTTTTATGGCGAATCTTAAATTCAACACTACGGAAAACTCAAAAATTAAAGTTTTGTAACTACAATTACAAAATTCTGCAATATTCTGATCAATGGAATATCAAAATTTAAATATCTTTAAGCTGGTAGACAGAAATTGCAAAGTTCGATACCAAGTCGCTTTCGTCGACATATACATTTGGAGTTTTCCATGGTTTTCTCCAAAACTCGCATAAATAAGGGCTATCTAACGCTTAGAAAGACTCTCTACAGAGAGTACACCACTCAGGTCTAGGACCCTCTTTTAGTCAACTGACTTTAACCCTAACACTACACACCATTAAAATTTAAATTTAAATGTCTCAGCGTGTAATATTATTTAGCTCATGCTAATTATATTCCTAAGTCTTTTAATTATATAATTTCAAGTGTTATATTCATATTTCTTATCTTAAAAAATAAATAAAATAAACCTTAACCAATCTGTAAGAAGTTATATTGGAATTTAGAAAGTCATGATTGATGTAATGTGGATTCATATTAAAAAAAAAAAAAAAAACCATATTTCTCCCCTTAAGAGCTTACTTTTAGATAATTTAAATTAATTTTCAATAAATAAGAAAAATAAGACAGCCTGCCATCTTAAAGAAAAAAAAAAAAAAGAAACTGGCGTGTCACTCACAAGGCGTGTCACTCTTACCCTGAAATCTAATACTATAAATGCAGGATGGAGATTAAGAGGTAAGATAACGAGTACTGTTATGTGAACCTGTGTTGAACAATTCAAATTAGGCTTCGGAAGAGCTTTTTATGATACTTAGTTCTGTGTGAGGGGGTGGGTGCCACTCTCCTCAACCCCCCGTCTCATTAATGCACCTACATTTACATAGAATTTAATTTGGTTATTAAAAAATAATACTGTTTTTAAAAAATAATTTATTAAAATTAGTATTTAAAAAAAATATCTTCCATGATAATGCAGACAATTTCCATATTAGAAATGTAGTACAACACTTAAAAAAAAAAAAAAAAAAAAAAAAAGTTGAATTTATTCTCAATATTACATTAAAAAAAAAAAAAAAAAATTAAATGAAAAATATCGATAAATTTATCTTAAATTATCGCAGATCGATGGTTCAACCATTCGTTTTAATGGTATTGGCGAGCTCTTTTGAAAGATACCCATCATGAAAATTTACTCCCCTCGAGAGGGGATTTCGCCCCCAGTGGGGGGGGGGGGGAGGTGAGGCTCCTACATACACAATTTTTTCCCCCAGTTGATTATCTCTATTACAAAAAATATATATTCGTTTCATTTGGTGTAATGCAGTCTATAGATGTTAAACTCTACGTACCTGTAATTTCCCCCATAGACGTAATGTATTTGAATAATTTTGAGTGTCCCTGTACACGAACCATGTGTTTCATCTCAACGAAATGCTTACTGTAGCATCTCTATATGATACACATTTAGAATACCGAGTTTGGAATTTCTGCTACTATTTGTTCATGAGATATGCTGATAACAGACACACAGACATCCACACAGACAGACAGACATACAGACTATTCGCTAAAAACGTGATTTTCATATTCAGGGGACCTCAGAACATGTAAATATAACAAAAACTCACGTTCGAAAATTTGACCCTAAAACAATACTTTCTCGACCCTATATGGGTAAGAGAAAGTAAAAAGGAACATTACGGATGTTTCTATTAAATCGTATTTAAAAGAAAAATCATTTAATGATAATAATAAATTACTTTATGCAGATATTTAATCCATTTATTCATGTAAATCCATTAATTATTTATCTAAAAATTTTGCAATTTATTTGCATAAAAGTTTTAATACACTATTCTAAAAAAAAAAAAATAAATAAATAAATAAATAAAAAATAAAAAATATCGTTTTTTTTTTCTTTTTCCTTTTTTCCCATTTAAATTCAAAATACTTTAGCTAAAGAAGTGTTAATTCTTATACGCTTTTATCTCAAAGGCTATTCTAGAAAATATTTTTTACTATTATTAGATTTCTTCTTTAAACACAAAAAATGCACCGAAAAATCAATGAGCCAAAAAAAAAAAGTAATGCAGAAGTCACCAAATTCTATCCGCGAATTGTATGGTTAACATATTTGAAAAAAGACAGTTTTTTCCCTATAGTTTTGTTCCAAAGGGCCATTCATTGTGGGCCCATCAAGGAAAAAATTTTAGCGTGCTAACACTGATAAAGCAGTTCGTCGCCAAATCTGTCAACCCGCTGTTCTAGTAGTATAAACTGTACAAATAAACACTCCAATTTCGGGCCGATTGTAAAGGGCCCCATTCTCTTAGATAAGGAAGGGAAATAGCAGTTGGTCAGTCATTAGTGATTTGTGGCAGCTGAAAAATGTATTGACAAATAAATGATAATGAAAGAAGATTAAGAAAGAGTTAGGTAGACGTTGTTATTTCGTATCTATGTTTTTGAACAGTTGTAAAAAACAAAAGAATTATTATTATTATTATTATTATTTTAATCGAGAAAAAATTTAGGTGGGGCCGTGCCCCGCTGGCCCTTAATGTAGAACCGCCACTGTATATGTATATATATAGCTCATTAAACTAAAAGAATATTTATTAAATTTTTTAATCGCATGTAATTTATTAAAATTAAGTCCTAGAGTTATAAAATAAAACTTCTATTACTTTAAGGATTTATAACATCCGTGCAAAGCATTTTATTGAAAACAAGTTGTTAATTTTGAATTACTTGAGCAATTACACTAAAAAGAGTCGAAATACTGGCTTTATAAATTAATGAATACAAAGTTTATTAGCAAATACTAAAAATTACAAAAAGTAGCAACAATTCCACCATGTCGAAATAATTCATTATTACACTACACTGTTAAAAATTTCAGTTCAAACTTGAACCACTATATGTAGTAAAGTTATAGGCAGTACCATAATGTAGTTCAACCTCACTTTTAAGTTTTTACTTATTTATTACGATTGAATTTAAGCTACACCAAAACTTGGAGCTACCATACTTTCGCTCATAAAGGCGGTATGAATCAGTAAAATTTCTACTGAAACCAAACCAAGCTTAAATTAAAAGGCGTAATCGAAAACACAGGTTGAAAGAAAAATTTTGCGCAACAACTCAACCAACGGAAGAGATAAGACACTAGAAAATTTAGCCCCTTTTATCAAACATAACGCATCCCCCCCCCGAATCAATGAACAAGAAAGCATGTCACAGTGCCAGTGTGTTTGACTCGAGTCAACAAGGTCTTGAGTTCGAACCCCGTCCCGGTCGAATTTTGAATTTATTTATTTATTTATGAACATGATACCAGTATTTGTTTCAACTTAATATTACGATATCATGGTAAAAGGTTACACCATTGGGTGGTTGCATCTACTTCTATACCAAGTTTTGGTTCAAACTAACATCAAATTTTTAATAGTGTAAGATTTTTAATTTCGTTCAAATTTATATAGTAATTTTAATTATTAAAGCATGAGTAGAAAGTCACAAAAATTAAATAAAATCTTCAATCGTAATAAAAATTATTTGTATTGTCTATATTTTTTCTTACTTAAATTTCTTTTTCAAAAAGAATTTAAGAATTCTTTCTATTTCTCAGAAAATTTTGTTAGTTTTTCCTATTCGACACCACAAATGAAACATTTCTTTATCACTGGCTTTCTACTTTAACCAAAACCTGTGTTGAAGCTTTGAAATTCTTCAAAGTTAAAGGAAATTTCCCGACATTCAAAATAAAAAAATCAAATTTTTTGAAATAGCCTTTGACGCTTCAATTTTCGAAAAATTCTATCTATGACGCGCATCTCTAAAAGCTTCTTTTATGACACTTTGATGTTTAAGTAACAAATTCATATATTTCTTTTGATATGCAAAATATGCAGTGGAGTAACCTAATAAAAAAAAACGATCGTTAAAAAGTTACATCGAAAAGTTATCATGAATGAAAAGTACCGAGTGACGATATTTATTCGATGTTACAGTTTTAAATTTTAACTTTAATGCATTTGTTTTCTAGTTTCAGAATCTAGCAATTTACGTTTTTAATTTTTAAATGTAATTTCTTATATATCTCATTAAAAATATATTTCGTTTTTAACGTTTAATATTTTCTGTGTATTTTTCTATAGTTATATTTATCATACATTTATTCTATATTTATTTATTCCATATATATTTATGTTTATTCTATAGTTAGTTATATTTATACCTGATATTTAATTTGTAAATATTACCTTCCTAATTCTGCTCCTTTAGTTTAACACTATAAAGGAACTACACTATAACATATACATATTTATATGCATGTATTTTTCGAATTTTTATGAAAGAGTATTATTTTCTTCTTGGAGAGAATTTATGACGCTTCACTTAAATTAATTTTAATTTTTGTAAAATATTTCTATTTTTAACTTTCAGTATATTAATATTCGAAAAAGCATATGATAAAAAACTGTATATGAAGGCTATGAATACGTTGTTTTCCTTAGTAAATTATATAATATATTTTAATGATAAATAATTCTTTATTTAACAGTCAAATAATTAAAAGAAGTTTGACTCACCTGGGTCATCACAGGTAATCCAGCCCTTGAGATTTATTGATGTTGAATCTCGTAATTTTTATCATCAGCGGAAAATAGAATTATTATACTTGAAGAATTCGATGAATTATATATATGTTAGTTTAAGGCGAACTTCTATTTTAGATAAAAACTACTTGTTTTTTCTGTAATAAAATGTAGATTAATATATATAATCTTACACAATATGTATAGGTTATTTTCTTATTGAATCAGTAATGACTAGACTAAAAAGTCTTTTTAAAACTTTTTATCTTAGACACAAAATACGATTAAGTAGAATTTTAAAAAAATGGAACGTCTGTCCCATACAAGAAATGTTACATGATTGAAAAAAGCATTACAGTAGTCGTAGAGAGATGCGATATATCGTCACGTGATGAGGCAGGTGCATTAAACAATCAGTTGGCGGGAAGCAAAAAATTTGGAACATGAAAACAAAAGTTAATAAAATTGTTCTGAGATTAGATATCACAACACCCCCCCTTAAGCTCAGAAATTTTCAATTGTTCATAAGACAATGTCTATGTCTATTAAACGCAGTTTTAGGTAGAGCCTTTGTGAGGGTGTCGGCAGTCATTTCATTGGTAGGTTTGTATTGAAGCTTGATTAGGCCTTCCTGTATCAGATTTCTCAGAAGATGAAATCTCAGATGTAAATGTTTTGTTTTGAAGTGGAACTTATCATTTTCAGCAATCTTGATGGTAGATTGGTTGTCCTGGTACAACATTATAAGACATTGTTGCGGCAAATTTAAATCATCTAGTAGCTCGTTGAGCCACTGTATTTCAAGTGCAGCACTCGCAGCTGCGACGTACTCAGCCGCTGCTGAAGACATGGACACACAGGATTGTTTCTTCGAAGTCCAAAAAATTGGATTTTTACCCAATATAAATAAATTTCCTGAGATAGATTTTCGATCATTTGGTTCATTGGCCCAATCAGAATCCGAATATGCTCTAAGAACAAGTTCACCAGAGTTGCAAAGTTTTAATTTAATATCTTTGGTATTTTTCAAATATCTAATTACCCTTTTAACTGCCTCCCAGTCTTTCGCTCTAGGATTTTCGTTTCTACGGCTTAATATGCCAACGAAAACACTTATATCAGGTCGCGATACTGTAGAAATGTAAAGTAACGCGCCTATATTAACAGGGAAGAGGTGCCGCTCACCGCTCTAGGAGCAGTGTCGAGCGATTCCAGCTATGCTAGGCCCCTCTTCCGGAGTTTATTTAAACTCTTAAAAAAAAAAAAATTACAAAAGCCGCTAGAGACAGGTCTCCCACGTGACAAGGAGCGGCATGTTCTATGCTGGTAGAAAAGTGACAAGTGGCTTAAGGCTTGTAAAAGTGACAAGCATGCAGAGCAAGGCAGAGCAAGCAGAGCAAGTGGCTTAAAGCAAGAGCAAGCAGATGTGAGATTAATCTGTGAGATTAGTCATATTCATAAGGAATTCAAATATATTATTTAGAAAGCAGGCTTTTTCTATTGAGGATATGAAACAGCCAATCGGCTGGCCTGGGAGTGGGATTTCTTAAGTGGAAGGCAGAAGTTAAACTACAGTAGTAATAATAGTGATTAGGAGTTCCCTCCTCCCCACAAGGACACAGAGGAGAGCGTCGGCAATGAAATCTGTATAAATAGGATGGAAATGGGCCATGACCTGTCAGAAAACCAGTCACGGGGGCGGAAAGACACCAAGAATTTAAGTTTACGAGAGGGATGAGATTAAAGGTGTATCTTCCCTTTGGAGAAGTATCCCACAGTTCCTGCCAATCTCTAAGTAATTGTTGTTTTAATACTTGTTTAAGGTATGAGGGAGGGGCAGGGAGTGAAAAATCTATTGAGTTGTTTTCGGTGGCTGCCTTGGCCAGTGAATCAGCAAGTTCATTGCCGAGAACTCCCCTGTGGGCAGTAACATGTGCCAGGGAAAGATGTTTAGCCAGATTAATAAGTTTTGATTTAATTGAGATAACCTGTGGATGTTTACTCCTGTGGCGAGCAATGGCTAGAAGACCTGACAGACTGTCACTGAAAATATTATGGGAGGGATAGTTATTAATATTAGCCATAACCCAGTCTATGGCCATTTGGATCGCGAATAATTCCGCTTGGAAAACAGAGTTATAGTTGGCCAGTCTGCCCGCCCACTGATGGACAACCGAACCATCGGTCATCACACAAAAGGCCGCACCCACACCGTGGTCCGTTTTGGAGCCATCAGTGTAGATAGCCACAGGAGCAGAAGGAGAAAAGCTATTTTTGTTATAATTTACTATTTGTGAAGCAACATCTTTGCCGGGATGAATATTCCAACTATTGACTGTGGGTTGTATTTCTGTGTTTGGAAAAAGGGTTTTTGCCAAAGAAATATTTTTTAATTGAAGAATGTTTGTTTTTAAGTATGTCTGTTGAAGCTGAAGATGGACGTGGGGAATGCCCGTAACAGCAGTGAGGGCGTCATTGGAGATTGTTCTATATCCTCTTGATAATTGGATTAGGAAGTTCCTCTGGATTGAGTTTAAGTTTGTCTGAGCAGCAACCGACAGGTTACCCCCCCAAATGCCAGCCCCGTCAGTTAATATTTTTTCTATTATTGTTGAGTACCATATTTTAAGAAAGGAGGTGGAGATTCCCCACCTCCTTCCAACCATTTTAGCTGCATTGTGATAGTGTGTGAGAGTTTTCAATTTAAGTTCTTTAATGTGGGCTAGCCATTTGAGACCAATGTCGACCGTGATGCCAAGGACCTTGACATGAGGAACATGTCTGACATTGACGCCGTCAATTCTCATCACAGGCATTCTTTTCAATTGTCTTGGGTGAGAGAATGTTAAGGCCTGTGTTTTACCTGGGGAGAGGGATAGATCTAGTTCTTTTAGAAGATTATTGAAAAGAGAGAGAGCCTCCTGGGCCTGAACCTCCAGATCTTTTCTAATTCTGCCCGAGAGAAGTAACGAGAAATCATCTGCGTATGCGTAAGTTTTGAAACCCCCAGAGTTCATGCGCAGCAGGATTTTGTTTCCTATGAGGTTCCAAAGAGTTGGTCCTAGGCATGAGCCCTGAGGGCAGCCTTTTGATTGAGATCTTTCTGAGTAGCAGTTATCCCAATTAATTAAAATTTTTCTATTGGAAAGGTAGGAAGCAATGATTCCCGCTGTATTGCCCGGGCAGTTGAGATCGCGTAGAGTATTGAGAATGTGGGGCCACTCTATGTTATCGAAAGCACCTTTAATATCGAGGGAGATGAGAGTGGTGTATTCTTTAGCACTTGCGTTGAGGGCGCAGGAGCTCCGGATTTGTTCCAAAAGCATTTCGCACGATCTGCCCTCTCTGAACCCAAATTGGTGTGTATGCAGTAAATTATTGGTTTCTAAAAAGTAATTTAATCTAGTAACGGTGAGTTTTTCAAGTAGTTTTCCTAGAGTGGGCAAAAGACAGATTGGTGTATATGAAGTTGGCTCAGAGGGGAGCTTCCCCTGCTTCAGAAAGTACACCACCTCTCCTTTTCGTAGAATTATTGGAAAATATTGGAATTTAAGACAGAGGTTTGTCCAGTCAGTAATGATTTGGGGAATTGTGTAGAATGTATGTCTAAGTATTTTAAAGTCTATATGATCTGGACCTGGTGCTTTCTTAACATTGAAACTGTGCAGATTAGCCCTATCCTCAGGCTCCGTGAAAGGGTCATCCGAGGGAGCTGAGAAGGGAGGAGGATTGAAATTAGGGTATTTACTAGATGGAAAAAGAATGCTCGTGATATATTCTAGGTTATTACGTTTAGAGGATCGAGCTGGAGGCCGTTGAAGTTTCAGCTCTTTTGGGGTAAAATATTTATTGGTGAAGAATTTTTGAGCGGTGCCAAATTTATTGGTTTGTGTGGAGCAGAACTTTCTCCATGCGCAAGTTTTAGCAGTATTTACCTGGGCCGAGAACTGGGCCGAGAGTTCTTTAATCTTTAGTTTTTGTTGCGGGTGTAATGTTGGGTCTAGATATTTTAATTGTCTCTTAAGCGCGGTTAGCTGGTTACGCATGGAGCGTAGCTGGGGGGACCAGAAGTTGTAGGCGAACTGCCTCCCCGATTTTTTGAGTCTGAAGGCAGAGGAGGCGGCTGAATGTATGGATTTGATTAAGTCAGAAGTTGCGCGCTCTAGTTGATTAGTGTTTGTTACTGAAGACATTGTATTATGTAGAGAGGAAGTATTAATTTTGAGTTGTTTTTTGAATTTATTAAAATTACCATGTGCGGTTGCAAATCTTTTAGAATAAGTGGTTGAGGGAGTCGAATTTAATGAGTAAGTAATATATTTATGATCAGAACTATTGTGGATATCCAGGACTGACCAGTCGTTACTGATTGCAAAAGTTTTAGGATTAACAAGGGTAAAATCTGGCCAGCCCTTGGCTTCATTTTTTCCGAAGGTTGAGTGGGAATTTTCAATATTGGCTAGACAGAGGTTATTTGAAGCTATGAATTCAATTAGGCTGCTCCCTCTAGCGTCCTCATGCGGTGAACACCATAATGGGGAATTCGCATTGAGGTCGCAGCCACAGAGAAAAAGAGATTTTTGAGTGATGAGAAATTGCCATTCTTGCAGACATTCCTCGAAATCAGAAGAGGGGGCAGCGTAGGCACTGCCAAGGATCAGTTCGCCTTCAAGTGTAGTCAAAGTCAGAAAGACACAATGCTCCCCAGTGAAAAGGTGAGTGTAGTTAAGATTTTGTGTGTTGATGAGTACATGCGCGGAGTGTTGATTAGAGCTGAATCTGGACCAGGAGGCAGGGAAACCATACAGGTCACCCTCTCGAGTGCAAGTTAGCCTGTTTGTACATTGTATTGTTTGGTAAGAGATTATCGTTATCAGTTAATTTTATATACCCTGGTACCATCGGTGTGTCAGAGGGCCGTGCGTTATCTAGCCCAAATTTTGTTACAATGTCTTGTATTTTATTACTTTGATCAAGCGTAATTACCCCATTACAAGGTCTTTCTATGTTTATGCCGAGGTAATATTTGGCTTCCCCGAGGTCAGTTAATGGATATTCTTCCCTAAGTTGATCAATTAATATTTCAATATTGTGATTTTTACCAGCTATAATTAAGTCATCGACGTAGACAAGAATGTAAGTTTCTGTGTTATCTTTGTTACAGATATATAAACATTTGTCATGCTGACTTTGTTTAAATCCTAATTTACACAATGATTCATTAATTTTCAAATTCTACGCCCTAGCGGCTTGCTTCAAGCCATATATCGCTTTCTTTAACTTACATATTTTATTTTCTTCGCCTTGGACAACGTAATCCTCGGGTTGATGCATGTATACATCTTCGTGCAAATTTCCATGTAGGAAAGCAGTTTTGATATCTACATGCCTTAGATTCAAATTTTTATATAGTGACATGGCTAAGTAACTTCTTAGAGTGATATGCGATGCAACTGGTGCAAAAGTTTCGTCGTAGTTCCCCGCCCCCCGTATTTTTGAGAGAAACCCTTGGCGACTAGCCTGGCTTTATATTTCTCGACTTGTCCTTGGCTATTGTATTTGGCCTTGAACGCCCACTTACACCCTACTACTTTGGTCCCTGGTTGAGCGTCAACAAAATCTCAAGTATTGTCTTCTCTGAGTGAATTCATTTCGTCGAGTGTGGCGTTCAGCCAATTTTCTTTTTCAGCTGGGTTTTGAATTTTTAGTATATCATCAAAACACTTAGGCTCATCAATTCTTTTTGTCATTTACTGCAAATGCAAATCTGTCGGGCGAAACACCTTTATTTAATCGTTGTGATCGTCGCGGCAGAGTTTGCGTGTCATCCGGACTATCGTTATCGCCCGCTATATCTATATCAGTATCTAATATTGGTAATTTGGACACCGTAATTTCATCATTTGAATTTTCATTCTTGATTTGTGATGTTTCATTATTGTGGGATTCTCTATTCTCATCTTCCAAGAATTTTACTGTTCTGCTAATTATTACATTTTTATTATTTGTGCAAATTCTGTAGCCTTTGCTACGATTATCATATCCCACAAAAATTCCTTCTTGAGCGGTGCTATCCAGTTTTCCCCTATGTATCTTATTTACATATGCGTATGCGCGACATCCGAATGTTTTTATATTTGATAAATTGGGTTTACGGCCGGTCCATTTTTCGTAAGGAGTTGAGTCGCATGAGGAGGTCGGGAGCCTATTTTGTATGTAATTTGCAGTATTTACGACTTCCCCCCAAAAGGAATTCGGTAAATTACTGTCTTTAAGCAGACAGCGTGCTATTTCCGTCAGCGTACGATTTTTACGTTCTGCCACGCCGTTCTGAGCACTAGAGTAAGGAACGGTAAACTGGTGCTCAATTCCTTCTTTATTCTAAAATTCATTTACTTCCATACTAGTGTATTCACCCCCGTTATCGGAGCGAATTGCTTGCACTTTCCGACCAAATTTGTTTGCGGTCATAGCCACATATTTCTTTAACTTAGAAAATACCTCAAACTTATTTCTTAGCAAATGTGTATAATAGTATAACGACTAAAATCATCGATAAATGTAAGAAAGTAATATTTTCCACCTACAGTGGGGTTTTTCATAGGGCCACATAAGTCTGTGTGGACTAGTTCGAGTGGTACGGAGGCTCTGAATTGTGCAGCTTTGGGGTAAGGTGAATCGACCAATTTAGACATTATGCATGTTTTACATTCAGTATTATGTCTGCAATCATTTAATTTTATACCCACAGCTATGTCCTTGTTAACTAAATCTTTAATGTGGTTAGTGTTTCTGTGGCCAAGTTTCACATGCCACTTGTTTATGCAATTTTCGTTATCACAAGTTTGTATTACAATGTTCGCTGTGTGTTTGTTTTCAGAATAATTTAATTGACATTCATATAAGTTATTTTTCACATATCCCTCAATGCATGTATTACCCTGATTTACAATTTTACAGGTTTTATCATCAAATACAGCGATACAGCCATTCTCTGTTGCTCTTTCTATAGAAATTAAATTAGTTTCTATTTCAGGGACATAAAGAACATTTTTAAGTGTTATTTTGGTCTGTGTGTTTTCCGAATTTACGGTATACAAATCCACAGTACCGGAACCCAAGGATTTTAGCTGCGTGCCGTTCGCGATAGTGTCGTTAGAAACGTTATTTTTAAGTTCGCGAAATTTTAGTTTATCATTGCAGATATGTGAAGACGACCCTGAATCAACCTCCCAATTTACAGTTTTATCTCCAACATAAAAAGAATACAATTTATCAGCTTTTGGTTTATTGCTCCCCTCTGCAATTTGAGCGCTATCTGTCTTCTCTTTGTTCTGAGAGCATATGTTGGATCTGAAGTTTTGTTTTTTGTTGATATTTTTATTGTAACTTTTAACAGCAGAATTATTTTTATTTTTCAACTTATAGCAATCTTCTATGTTGTGGTTGCTTTTCCGACAATATTTGCAGAATTTGTCCGATTGGTTATGGTTTTGGACTTTTAACGCTGAGTTTTCAACAGTTTTGTTTTCTAGCCTTTTGGCATATTCATCAGCCAATTTGTTTTGTATATATTCAGGTGTCAATTGCGCCTCGTCTCGCGATTCTAGACTTGTTATGAGAACGTCATACGAAGGAGGGAGTGAGCATAGCGTCAATGCAGATAGGTGTGATTCATCAATGACTTCACCTATGGAAGTGAGTCTGTCGCGTGTTTTATATATGTCAGATATATGTTGGTTTATGTCACCACCTTCAATTAATTTTATGGAATAAAGTTTTCTAAGTAAGAAAAGCTTACTTGTAAGTTACGATCTTCCGTGGACTTGGCGCAGAGCATTCCAGAACTCTCGTGCTGTATGTAGATTCATAACGTACACAATTTGGTTGTTATCAATAAGCAAATTAATAATTGCTCTGGCCTTTCTATTTTTAGAACGCCACTGATCCGTAATTGGGTTAGGAGGATCGTCAGTAATGACTGTAAAAAGATCCTCTTTTTGTAAATACATTTCCATTCGGAACTTCCACACATTATAATTTGTGGAGTTTAGCGGTTCAATTTGTTTATTTTTTGTTGCTGACATACTTAAACTAAATTTTTGTAACAGTTTTTGTTAATATTTGTTCAATACGTAAACATTTATTTAATATTTTAAGTCAACACAGTTTGGATAAAATAGTACTTGAAGAAGAAAATAAAATTAAATAACTTTCTAATAAGTACTTTCGATATATGATACTTTCGATTTAATATCAGTTCAAGCCTCATAATCTGATAAAAATCTATATATGAAGGCTATGAATACGTTGTTTTCCTCAGTAAGTTATATAATATATTTTAATGATAAATAATTCTTTATTTAATAGTCAAATAATTAAAAGAAGTTTGACTCACCTGGGTCATCACAGGTAATCCAGCCCTTGAGATTTATTGATGTTGAATCTCGTAATTTTTATCATCAGCAGAAAATAGAATTATTATACTTGAAGAATTCGATGAATTATATATATCTTAGTTTTAGGCGAACTTCTATTTTAGAGCAAAACTACTTGTTTTTTCTGTAATAAAATGTAGATTAATATATATAATCTTACACCACAATATGTATAGGTTATTTTCTCATTGAATCAGTAATGTCTAGACTAAAAATTCTTTTTAAAACTTTTTATCTTAGACACAAAATACGATTACGTAGAATTAAAAAAAAAAAAATGGAACGTCTGTCCCATACAAGAAATGTTACATGATTGAAAAAAGCATTACAGTAGTCGTAGAGAGACGCGACATATCGTCACGTGATGAGGCAGGTGCATTAAACAATCAGTTGGCGGGAAGCAAAAAATTTGGAACATGAAAACAAAAGTTAATAAAATTGTTCTGAGATTAGATATCACAACAGCATTGAATGATAAGAGTTTTTAGTTTGTTTCAATTTCAGTTTTTCTTTTCAACGATTTTGCATAAATTATATATTATGTACATAAATGTACCATATTTAAAAAAAAAATGTCTCAGTATCTGAATGACACTGTGTTACTGACATTAGAAAAGCGCGCATTGTTTGTTTGAATTATGTAGATGCTAATATTTGGAATGATTAATGGAGTTTTAAGACAATGTATGCCAAATTGATCCTCGATATAAATTATGCTGATTAAAATTGGAAGGATATTGTTTAACAGTTGATTGTGCCATGGATTGTGTCATTTCAAATTTAGCAATATGGCTATCATTTCTATGATATGGAATCATATTAAATTTGCATTTGTAAGTTCCTTAAAAGAATCCCATTGATTCAAATTGGATGCACCTCGTTTAGCAATTGCTCTGCTGTTTCATTTTTTCTATAATCTGCTTTGTACCTCACAATTTATAACAATGATTTTTATAAAACCTTATATAGCTGATTTAAAACTTTTAAATCAGCTATAAATTTGATTTATGAGAGGGGGGGGGGATTATTTTTACTGCTAAGTATCTTCTGAGGGCCTATAGAGGTGAACAACTTTGAAACATAAAAATTTGCAGCAAGGGCAAAATTTAGGGGGGGGGGGAGGGGTTTGCCACTGAAATTACAAATTACATTTATTATACATTATTAATAAATTATTTTTAGTACTTACTATGCATTATATTTTTTTGTTTTTAAATACTAAAATAATTATTTTTCATTCTCCAAATCAAATTCATAATTATAAAATTAACGAAAAATGATAAAAATTCCCGAGAGAACGATGGGTGGTTCGGCAAAATGGGTGTCATATTTGGATTCAGGAGGTCATTTTACATAAGAATCAGGAGGAATGGTATCAAAAGGCTCGATTTTTTTTTCTAGCGCAATGTTATTAAATATAAAAAAAATTTCGATTTTTTGGTACTTTTTCGATATTTATTTAGGGTTTTATCATATTTAATTCATTTACAGTTCGTTATAGTTATGGTTGGTTTGGATTTTAGTATTAGCCAACATATAAAATTTTTTGACCAAAAGTAATTGAAAGAAATATATTTATGAAAAATAATGATAATAATATTTATATGACATGATAATAATACTTATGAAAAATAATAACAGCATAAAATATTTTATTTCAATTTCAATGATACAAAATTATGCATAATATGGTAATTTTCCATTTTTTTTTTATAAATGGTATACTTTTTTAAAAATTAATATATGTACAGGGTGATCATAAAATAACGAGGCATCTGCAGCTCAAACTAATGAACGGAACGAAACCAAATTTTTTATACAGTCTGTAGAAGACATGGAGAGATGATTTATGTAGAGAAAAAAAAAATTGTACTAACGTTCGACAATAGGTGAGACTTTGGCGCTGTTGTTACGTACGCACTAGATAATATGCAAAATTGAGGTAGATTATGTAGCTTTCTTAGCGGATACGGGATTCAGAGCCGTTGCAGACGAAAATGTTAATATTTACAGTGAATGAATAATATAGATTTTCATATATGTTCGAATAAAACTGCGCAGCCAGAAATGAGGGATATACGCTCAAAGAAAATGTTCTTTTATTAATCATCATTAAGATCCGCAAAATCACATGGCATATGTTTAAATTTACACAAAAGAGGTAGATTATGCAAATTGCATAGTGCGTACGTGGTTGCAGTGTCGAAATCTCCCGCATTTGCGAATAAAATCTTTGCCGAAATCATCTCCCCTTCCACAGTCTGTACATGAAATTTGGTATCAATTCGTTCTTTTTTTTTTTTTTTTTTTTTTTTTTTTTTTTTTTTTTTAACGGATGTCTTCAAACATTTATTTTATAATCCCACTGTATATGTATCTTTAGCGTTTTCCTCACTATTAAAATACATTTCTCAGAATCTTCTCATTTTTGAGATGTTTCATTTCTTATAATAGCTTCGAGTAGGAACTTCTCATTTTTAAGATTTTTTTTTTTCTCATTTAATTATTCACTTTAATTTTTCATCAATTTATATATAACTGATGAATTTTCTAGAATTCGAAAAGTGTAGAAATGACATAACATTAATTGAATAATTAAAACAATGACATAATGAATAAATGAAAAATAAGTAATTTAAATAAAAGCCATTTTTAAACAATTTTCCTTGACGAGGGTCGAAACCACAATCTCTGGTTTCATAGCCCGATGCTTTACCTCGGAACCACAAGGTCCTCAAACGAAACAACATTTGTTACAATATAGTAAGTGTGAATATGAAATAAATAGTTAAATGAGAAAAAAAAATTGAAATGAGACGTTCATAAGAAGTTAAACTTCTCAAAAATGAGATGATCCTTCTTATTTTGAGACGATTCTGTTTATTTTTGAGAAGTGTTTTAACAGGGATTATTCAAGGATTATTACATTACATTATTCAAGGGATTTATAAAATAAATTTAAAGCAATGTCTTTCATGAAATTAAATTATTAGTAATTATACTTATATTTACCAATGTTCCTATTTTTAAGAAAGCAACGTCTACCATATATTTTGTGAAAACCTTTCTGAAAAAGACATAAGGAGGCTCACTTTCTCATTTTTAAGTAGCTCATTTTTAACAGTATAATTGGTTTGAGATGGGCGTGACATTTTCTTCTCAATAATTCGATCTTACCTGTATAAAAAGTAGCTTGTCAACGGTTTTCGAATTTCTTCAAGCAGGGAAGAAAGATATGTGACATTCTAAGTAACCGGATTATGCTTCTAGAATTTATTTTTAAGCCAGAATTTTCGAGAAAGTTTAAGCAGGAAATTGGCTTCTGACTTTTTAAAAAAGGATTTACATTTGGATATTAATTTTATTGAATTCTTTTGTTATTGTGAAGTTAAAATATTCCCTTTTGTAATTAAACATACCTACTAATTCCAGTTCATAAATCAAAAAAATCATTTAAACATTGTAAGCCATTTATGTAGCAATGTAATTGATATTGGCAAAATAAAACTGTCCCGTAGTAAAAAAAAAACCCAAATAGTTTTATAGTAAAGCACACAGTCATCGTCGATTTGTTTAGAAATATTTAAAACTTAAAAAAAAAAAGTAAGAAAGAAAAGAAAAGAAAGAGCGAAAAAAATAAGAGAAGGGAAGAGAAGAAGCAGAAATACTTATACAGTAGAACTTGGATAATTCGAAGCTGAAGGGACCAGAGAAAAATTCGAAATATCCAAATATTCGAATTACATATACTATTTTGTCAAAAAGAAGAGATAAATTAAAAATATAAAACTCTATGATCAAATATTTAACACATAAACTTTATATCTAAGAATACTGCATCATTAACCCCCTCTCATTAAATCAATATTTTTTTTACGAGCTTAATTATTCAATACTTTTTTTAAATAGTCAGATATTTTTGATTGCTTCTTTAAGTACAATCTTCGTGTCATAGCATATGACTTCAACCCATCAATTGATACAAAAACAGATTCCTCTACATTAGACATGACTTTCAATTTAAAAAAACCTCGAAGTTCGTGTATATGGGCGATATCTTATGATGCAGTACACTGTAAAAAATATGTCCTATTTGCTGCCAGAAATTCTCTGCAATTTGAGAAAATACGTTCTAGCAACGTAACGTTTTCGTAAATTACGCGTGTTTTCTCAAATTACAGAGAATTTCTGGCAGTAAATAGGACATATTTTTTACAGTGTAGACAGGAAATACTCTTGTATTTCCTTATCCTTCTTTTGAAAGACTGTTAAAAAACATAATGCACTTTAGCTGAGAAAAATCTAGGGAACAAATTTTACTGTAATGTTTTAAAGGTAATCGTATGAAAAATTCGAATTATACAAAATAGAATTCGAATTATCCATGATTTTTTAACATTATTTTAATACAAAATTCAAGGGACCGACTAAACAATTCGAATTATCCAAAATTTCGAATTAAACAAGTTCGAATTATTCAAGTTTCACTGTAATATATAATACATTATCGATTCTATAAGTATATATAAATTCGTTTTTATAATGTCCGATTAATTCGTATACAAAATAATTCCTCATTGCAATGATCAAACACTGGAAGGAGACTTGAATTAAGCATTAAACAATCACATATGAAAATGAAGCCATTTACAAGGCAAATGATAATATGAGTTGCTTCTGAGACAATAATAGATGAGATCATATATAACAAATGTTAATTTAATTTTGTAGCATTGTAATATATATATATACAGGGTAATATATTGTATAATATATTGTAATATATACATTGTAACATATACATATAGGATAATTTTTAAAATAGATGGTTAATAAAAGACATGGATAGAGCAACTGAATGTCCTCACATTATGATACAATTAAGTATAATGGTAATAACTACAAAATACTATTAATAGAATTAATAAGACTAAATAAGAATACACCAATCGATAATGCGCAAAAGCAGCTAAAATCCATGCATGTAACAGAATAAAATGAGTTGCCTTGAAAAACTTTAGCACATACTTTAAAACTTTAGCACATAGGCTTATATCATTTAAAAGCAGACATAAAAGTTACCATTTGCAATGGGTTTCATTAATAAAGAATTTAATTTTTAAATGATATATAATTTAACATATATACATATAAATTCAATCTATGTAAGAAACTGGTGTAGAAAGAAAACATAAAAGATAAAAAATGAAAATATTGATCTAATGACAACGTATTTAAAAAAAAAAAAAAAAAAAAAACGAACGTATTGTACAAAAATCTACTTCTGACACATCTGGAGTCTGAAATTTTTTTGTTAAACACTAATTAAGTAATTAAATGTGTCTTCTAATACTAGTGTCATTTTAATGAATAGTATTTATGTCAATTGTTTCAGCGAATCTATTTTTGAAGTAAAATGAACCGAAATGATGGTATTGAAAGGCAACGGAAAAAATCTTTCTAAGCAAATAGCCCCAAAATCAAAATTTTGCAACAAATGTTTCGTGGTGAATGAAGCGCATGTCTTCATTCATTATAATTAAATAGCAGTGCAGCAATGCAATTTTATTTTATAAATGTAGCATTTTTATTTAAAAGTTACTTATAAGATGCATAAAGAGTTTTTAATTCTTTAGAAAATTAAATACGTGCAAGTAGTATAAAAACCTATTTAAAAAATAATTGCTTATGAATATATTTTATACATAAGAACTTTTATGCAAATAGGAATTCATATAAAATAAATCGATTTTATCACTCGATCAGCTGAAGAGAAAACTTCAGTTTTACAAATTTGACAGGAAACAATTTAAAAACTTTCCCGCGAATAATGTTACATTTTAATTGTTATTTAACATATTTTTGCCAACGGGCAAATATAGAGGGAAAAAAATATATTAGTGACTAATAATTATTTATAATTATATTGTGTCCCACTAAAATAAAGCAACCGCCATGTAAATGGACACGAAAGAGATATTTTAAAATTTTCTAAATACAAATTATACATTTACAAGGAATAAATTACTCCTTGTCCCATCTAGGCTAGAAAAAAAAACGTGTAAAAGAAAGAGGGGAAAAAGTGCCCCACCGAAGTAAAGCCCCGACAAAGGATAAGTCACGACATTCCAGTTGCTACAGGAAAAAAAAAAAAAAGTTTATGACGTCCAGAAGATGTCAAATATCTGTTTTAAGCTAGTCAAACATTTTGCAGATTTTATAGGGTTCTATTTCCGATTTCTCTTTTAGTATTGTATTGGGAAAAGGAGCCCAGAGATTAGAGTTCTAGAAAGGTAAGACAATATTCTTTTTTAAGGAAAAAAGTTATTCCCACAGAAAAATGTCTACGCAAATGAAACAATGTAAACAATCAAACAATATATTTCTAGAATAATAATTAGATAATTCTAATTTTGTAAATATGGAACAAAGCTATTTAATGTAAAACCTTATAAATAATTTTTTATAAGAAGAAAGACATAAGCATTTTCTGTTTAATCGTAAGAAGGATGTTTCAAAGTTTTTTATTATAATAAAACTATTATAGTCGGAAAAGAAAACTCCGAAAAAAATTTAATTAAATTTCTATCTCCATATATAAAACTGTATTTACTAAACCTAGTAATACAGCCTAGTAACCCATTGTTAGATTATTAAAATTTAATTCAAAATCATACATATATGTTTTATATACATTAAAATCCTTTGAAGAATTAGTTTAATCTGACAAATTTAGAAAATGGCTAGGTAAGTATCAAGTGCAAAGAAACTGATATATCAACCTGCTACTTGCAATTAAATTTTTTATGTTACAAGCTTAAAATTTTATTTACCTTTCCCCTCATCCAGAAATTCTGATGTCTAATATTGTGAGTATGAATGATTCAGAAAATCTAAACTATAATATTAACATCAGTAAAATTTATATAAAAAAGCATTAAGAAATGCAAATAACGTCTAGATTTTTCTGCGGACCACTAGCACCGGTTGATCAACGCTGCATTACTGAAAGTCGCATTAAAATTCAAATGAGGTTGTAACAGTAACGGAGAGGGCTTTTCTTAACTGCTCATGATGATATTTTGTGGTACCAATAGTAGGCAAACACAGATATAAGTGTTAACACAGATTTAAAAATTTAGCATAATAAATGAATTCTGTATACATATTTTAATAAAGGATATTAGACTAAACGAGCAAAATTTTATTGCCTTAGTTCTCAATTACGAGGAAATATAACAATTAGAAAGCTTGTTATCTGCGTTTAAATGTAAAAGCGCCTACTACTGGCACAATATTCATTACTAGCACTTTTCCTTAATTTAATAAAAGTTAATGTTTCATTTCACATATGAATAACAGATGATGAAAATAAAGCGTAGTTAGTTACTAAACGATCTTTCCATTCTTATAAAAATTCATTTATAACTCTTAATAAGTTCTATATAAGTTTATTACACACTCTCTCTCTATGTATATATATATACGCTGTTAAAAGTTATAGTTCACTGTTTCACCCTAGGAAAGGTGCAAATTATAAAAGTTTAGCTACGACCAACATTATAAGAAATTTGGTGCTCTATGTTTCACCATTGTACTAGAGCTAGTTAAATAGTAAACACCATTTTAATGGTGTTTATGTTTCAAATAACACTACTAAAATGGGGAAACTTAGAGCACAAAACTTCTTAAAATGTTAGTTGCAGCTATAATTTCTAATTTGTAGGGTGAAACATTGAATTATAATATTATTTTTAACAGTCTATATCTATATATATATACATATATATATATAATACAATAATACATATGTTTATGTAAACAAATGAAGAAAAATTGTTAAACGTTACACTTAAGTTAAGAAACGTACAAAATATCAGAATCGTACCTGATATAATTATTTTCAAAATAAGAAAGAGTTAATTACTAAACGAATTTTCGAATTCCTCTTCCAGTTTCAAGTATTTTATTTTAATTAATATGCTTTTTTTTTTTTTTTTTTTTTTTTTTTTTTTTTTGCGAATGTTTATTAGCTACAGTCGGCGGCTTTCATTTAATTAGAAATGAAAACATCTGGACGATTGTCAAGATTTTTCCGCTCAATATTAATTATATCTTACCATTATTATTCTAGGAAGGAAAAGAAATGATCTTATTTAATGAAGACTCTGTTTTCAAGAGATATATTAAATGATCATTAAAGCTTTTAATGACCGTTCAATATATCGTTCACTGGAAACATTTTATCTAGAAAAGAAAGAAAAAGGTAATTTAACGATAAGAAGTAAAAATGTGAGACAAAAAAAAAAAAAAAAAAAAAAAAAAAAAATAGAAAGAAAAAAAGAATGGTCCGACTAAACAGAAATTTTTCCTTTTAACTAAGGCTATCATTTTTTACGGTAAAAAATAAAATAAAAATAAAAGCTATATTAAATATGAAAGCATGTGATCTTTCAAACTCCTTAGGAAGAAAAAAAAAGAGGAAAAAAGATAATTTTTATTGAGAACAAACTCTTTTTCTGTAATACGTCATTAGATTAATGATTTTAACAGGTTTTCTAGAAACAGATATTTTATTTAAATGTATTCTGTAATGAAACTATAAAAATTTTCCCTCCCTTATACTTTCAGGTGCTTGACAGGTTTGGTATAGATTCGGATTAATTATTAAATTTCTTTATATTTATCTGTATACTATCTAAAACACTTAATATTTTCTACGAGTATTCGAAAACAAAGAGCAATATTAACGATAAACGAAACAATAAAATCTAATAATTAAATAAAGGCTCAATCGGTTTTGAAATTGTACAGAGGGACCCTATTTTTACACTCATTCCTCCCTCTTTTACAGGGTTTTAATTTTTTTTAATAACGTAAAAAATATAAACTCCAATGAAGAATTGACTATATCTCTTCCTGCAATGCAAAGAAATGGTCGCTTTGCCAGTCTGTTTGTCTTCTTGGCAGGGTGTTAGCTTCTGGAATAAAGAAAAAAAATATTGTTTTAAATCCGGTTGAGCAGTTGAAAGCTGATCGATTCTTGATATGTACATTAAAAATCATGTGTTGTTATAGATTAATAGAGATGTAATTGTTCGAAAATATAGATTCGAAGTTATATGTCAAATATATAAACTATCGAATTTCAGCCCAAGCAGCACCAAAACGTTCTCTGAACGTTCAAAAATTGTTCTGCAAACACGTTCTAAGAACGTTCCCTTTGAACGTGCTATAGACGTCTATTTGTCCATCTTGAAGACGTACAATAGTACGGTTCAGGGAACGTTCAATGAACGTGTAGTTCTATAACACCATCGGTGTTATAGAAGCGTTTAGAGAACGTTCTATATATACGGTCTCAGAACGTTCTAAACGTTTTTAGAACGTTTTCAAAACGTTATACACATTTTCAGAACGTTCTAGAAAACGTACTGTAAACGTTCTAAAATAGTGTAGAAACGTTCTGAAAACGTTCTATACACACGTTCTCACAACGTTATGTAAACAATTTTTGAACGTTCTTTGAACGTGCTAAAAATTTGTTTCATGTATAATAAAATGGAAGAACTCGCAACAGTTGTTCCGGGTCGAAAGAAGACACGACCCTTCGTCAGACGAACATAATAGGCACGAGTGCTGCAAATACAAGAGCTACGTTGCAGATTTTTTGCAGTACTCGTGCCTACTTTGTTCGGTTGATGAAGGGTTGTGTCTTTTCTCGACCCGGAACAATTGCTTCGAGTTCTTGAATTTTATAGTGTGTTCAAAGTTTTGCATTTTTTATTTTATTTACTTCTTTTTTTTCTTCATTTTCTTATTTATCTTTGCTTTTCTTTTTTCCTTTTTGTGTAGAACATTATGAGATTTTTCATAAATAATTGTATTAGTATTCTAAAATTTTACATACATGCATTGAAATATAATATAACAAAAGATCAAGTATTTTGAATATTCTAGATAAATATTTGAATTCAAAAACAAATAAATAAATGAATTCAAGTTCTGGAATAATATGAAAAATTTTAAGATAATATGCCCCCTGCTAACTAATTATTATCTCCCCCCAATATTTTGCATCATTATAATTTAACTATAGAATATAACCATATTTGGATATTAATTTTAATAAGTTAACGGCCATCTTCACTTACCGTCGCCGGTAGCCCGAGCCAATGTTATTCTATGGGGAAATTTTCTTTACAAAAAACTTATTAACTAATACATATTTTTAAATTCTGTTTTCACATTCTGAAAATTTCCAGCTTTTAAATTGACGGACCTTTTTTAAAAAATTATTTTTTTAATTTTCTCTATTTTATTTTGAAGCTGCAAAATACGAATTTTCAGTATGTGAATTTTTTTCATTTTGCAATTTCAAAATAAAATATTAAAAATTAAAAAAATACATTTTTAAAAAAGGTCCGTCCATTTAACAGCTGGGAATTTTCATAATGTGAAAACAGAATTTAAAAATAGGTATTACTTAATAAGTTATTTGTAAAGAAAAATTTCCCATTGAATAACATTAGCTTCGGCTTCCAGCGGCGGTGAGTGAAGAGGGCCCTTAAGCAAAAAAATTTAAAAATAGTTATGTCTAAATTTTGAAACTTACTGCAAACTTTTACCATTCGAACACAAAAGTATTTTATTAAATTTTAAATTATCAATGAAATCTCAAATTAATGCCCAGATATGTTACATATTCTATTTTTAAACTATAATAATGCACAATCAATGGAAAGCAAAAAATAAAAAATAGTTAAAAGAAGTACACAAGTGTACAAAATTTAAACAATAAACTGTTTTCTCGTTTTCTTTTTTTTCCCCATAATTCAAACAAATAAACACAGAAGTATAAAATTTGGATAGTATGTTTTTTAAAATACAATAAATCGAATTTTATATAACTTTAGCATAAGTAATAATTTTTAAACTAAATATCAGTAAATTTTTCTCAAAAGTAAACATTGAAAAAATGAAAAATTTCAGCAATTTTAGAAAAGAAAACTTAATTAAAAATGGTCATGAAGATGCATTACAGATAGGTTAAAGATATACGTGCATGCATGCGTTAGATTAAAACCGTATATTTCTTCTTGTAGTCACTTTTTTGTTTCTTCTTTTTCCTTCATTTTTTCGCGTGTGAATATTTTTTTAAAAATTTTACATAGAAACATGAAAATCGGATAAGGCGTTCATTATTAAATTATTTATCGACGTTTTTATTATTCTGGTGATGATCACAGTTTATACAAATTAGTAATTATTATTATTATTATTATTATTTTTCAAAAATTCCGTTATTAAAGTAAAAGAAAAGTGAACACAGAAAGTAAAACCAGGATTTTGTTTAACATTTGAGGGCGTGTGCGTCTTCACTTGTTTATAATGCATCACTAACACAATTTTTTAGTTTTCTTGGCTAAAATTGTTGACATTTTTCAATTTTTCCAAAGCTTACTTTTGAGAAAAATTAATAATTATTAGTTTAAAATTATTACTTATTCTAAAGTTATGTAAAATTCGATTAATGATATGATAACGAACATGACATCCAAATTTTATGTCCATGTGTTTATTTGTTTAAAAGTTATGCATAAAAGAAGAAAATGGGAAAGCAGGTTTGTTCCTTTAATTTTGAACAGCGGTGTATTTTAAATACGTTTAAAAATATGAAAAATAAAAATTATTATTATTATTTTGTTTTTTTATTTAAATAGATTACGTGAAATTTACTTAATATTTTCATATTTCAAATCATGCGTATGCGAAATTTATTTAAATTATTGATTTTGAGTTTATAAATTTTACATACACATGCAGTGAAATATAACAGTATAAAATGTGGTGAAACATTTTGGAAAATAAATAAATAAATAATTAAAAGTTTATTCTGTAAACAAATAAATAAATAAAAATAAAATAAATAAATTTCAAATTTTAAAACATTTAGCAATATTAAGATTCACCTTAGTAACTATTTCTTTTTTAATACTTGTCCCTGCTTTTACATTTCTACAGTGTATTGTAAAATGTAAACATACATGATAAAATCTATCTATATATTTCTTTAACGTGGATCAGTTGCAATTAATTTTTGCCGAAACGATATAGTAGTGTAATTCTTGAAATACGCGAGGATAAAAAATAATATTTAAAAATGAACAATATTTAAGCATGCGGACTCAACTGAATGAACTAATAAGAAAAAATTAAGACATTTGTCTGCTTACATTATTTTATGGAAAACTGTATTTTTAAAAAATGCTTATTCAATCTTTATAAGTGTCATTTTTAACATAGAAATACTTTAAAGATTATACAGAATATGAATAATTGTCATAAATTGACTAAAAATCATAAACATAAAAATATAATCAAAATAAGAATTATTATTATTATTTACAAATTATTATACCAAAATAAATAAAAAGTCATCACTAACATCGCGACAAAAATTTAAAAGGCATCATGGAAATCCTATACTATAACTGTACTGCCTGCGAAAGTATGAAACTGGGCCTTCAACCATGAATTTTATTTTGAAACCTTTCTTTGAGTGATCTTGGTCTCACTATTGCACAATATTAATTTGGTACTAATAATAATTTGTCTTCTGGTAAATTAAAATTTTAATTAGATGGGGAATTCGGTATAATATTTATGAGTTTCAAATTTAAAAGTAAATAAGAAAAGAAAAGTGCGAAAAATTCGCATGGGTTTGTTTAAACTTCAACGTTGAACTGTAATAATAAAATATCGAACGAAATAAATTTAGGAGTTAGGGTGAAAGATGTAAAAAATTTAAAAATTTCAAATTTAACTTTAAAATATTATATGTTTTTTTTTGATAAATTTTAATAAATTTTGTAAGATTTCAATGCATACGTATGAAAATTTTATAAAAAGGAAAAGTAAGTGAACGAACTTATCTGTCTGTATCTTGAAGCTGTTTGCTGTTGTAGTGTATCCGAACGAAAGTTAAATTCAAATCTGAATGTAAATAGAAAATATGATGAGTAAGCAAGCAGTAGGACTTTGGATCCAACGAGCCACGCCAAGAAATACCAACTTCCTGTGTAAAAACAGAGCGGATGGCTTTTACACGCCGCGAAACTATCTTGTCGATCAAGCAATTTATTCAATAACACCCGTTTCTAATAAATATTTTTCATACTGTTCAAAACTTAACCTTTTTAAAAATTATTATACTGAGGCCATCCTAAAACTTTCTTCTATATTTTCCTGCGCAGGTCGATGTCAAAATATTATTTGCTAAAATAGTCTATCAAAATTATTTTCCATGGTAAATGTATACGATTTTCATCTCAAACAAATACAACACTAAATATCCAAAAAAATCAATTTTATAGTATACAAAATATGTATCTTAAGAAATGTATTTTACATAATGAAAAATGTGAAAAGTCGATAACTTTGTTTTAAATTATCACAGATTTAGAGTTCATCCTTTCGCTTTAAAAGTATAGACAACTTTTTTGGCAAGAATATTGAAAATTTTAATACAATAGCGAAAGCGATGAACTATACAAATTGCCCATACTTTTTTTTAATTAAATATTACTAATATAAATATATATATATATATATATATATATATACATACATATTTAATTTTCCAGGGAAAAGTTTAAAACAATGCTCACTCATGTACATTTATACGAAATTTTGACCTATTATGACATATTAAAAATTCTGAAAATAATGGTATGACAGCGCCACCTATTGAACGATTTATTAACAAATATAATCGCCACCAGTTTCGGTCATAGTCCAAGTAAACCAAGTTTGAATAAATTACGTTCATTAGTTCGTGAGATACAGCATCCATAAAATTTTAAAAGTTATTAATTTAATCATAAAAATTTAATCAACACAGGTTTTTATAATTAACATCTTTATATATGAAATTTTGTACATTTTTCACCAAAACATGCTGAAATACAGATATCTAAAAAAATCGCAGAAAGCAATATAGCAGCACCATCCGTCGGTGGATATATACGGAAACTGAAGCAGCACATTTTGTCATTATATATTTGTCTCACATACAAGGTTTGATAAGTATTCGTATTATAGAAGGTGAGGTACGGGCTTCCCGTGAGTTGAAACGTAACAGTGCCACCTGTCATTTGATATGTACTCGAAGTGAATCAGTAAAATTTACGTAATATCTATTTCACGTACCAAATTTAGAGCATTTATAAATCATAGAAAATGAGCTATTGCGTTCCGTTCTCTTATATAAAATTAAATTGCAGCATACCAGTGCCTCCAATTGTCCGATATGCAAGCAAAATTATTCTGCAAAGTTTTATATGATATTAATTTTACATACCAAGTTCAGTGTATTTATAATTATTTATATCACAAAAACTGAATTATTGCCATTACGTTAACGGGATTAAATTGCAGGAGAGCAGCGCCACCTGTTGGTCAATATATGCACCCGAATTAAATCAGCGTAGTGTTACATAATATCTGTTTCACATATTAAGTTTGGTGCACTTGTGCACTGTAGAAGCTGAGATATAATCTCCCCATAAAAGGGAGAATTTACAGAATAGAAGCGAACGCTATCTGGTGATACATTCCAGAGGCTAATGAGCACCAAAGCTGATATTTAGGTCAATATCTAATTAAATATTCCTGATATTTAGCAAATTAGTTTAAAGTCTAACTAAACATCAAGTTTGGTTAAATTCCGTCCATTGGTATGTGAGATACAGAGTCCACAGAACTTTGATAACACACACACACACAAAAAAAAAAAAAAAAAAAACAGACAGACTGGCATTTTGAAAGAATGATAGAATTGTGTTCTGGACATCTCAAGAGTGTATAAACCCATGGAAAACCGGAGATCAAAAATTACCAATTATCCAACACATTTTTCTTGGTATATACAAAATAATATTAATAATAATAATAATAAATAAATAAATAAATAAAATAAATTAATTTTTCGTAACTTAATTTATTAACAATTTAAGAAGCAAATAATAATGAATATCTGCAAAAGTAATCTGGAGTAATGTGTTTAACAGAATTCAACAACATAAAACTTAAATAAAATTATAAATAATTATAATGATTATAATAACATATAATTAAAGTTTAAAAATTTGTAATTTTTTCTCACCGCATCTCTATTACATTTCAATGATTATTCTACATGTCAACAAAATTTGAAACTGAAAAGAAGAAAAAAAAAACTGAAAAAAAAAAAGACATTTTCTCTTATTTCTTATAATTACACAGTGACAGAACGTGCTACGACGGTGATACACTTGAACGTTTTTCATAGAACTAGACTTGAACGTTTTATAGATGGTACAAAGCAAACCTTTTCAGAACGTTCTAAGTAATGCTATTTTTGAACGTCTAATCGAACGTTCTCTTGACACGAAACACGGTGTTTGAACGACTGTAACCGTTATTAGACGTTCACAGAACGTTCCCGTGCTACTTGGGAGTATTCTTTGCTCTAAGATTTTAAGACGTGTGCTCTGTACATTTAACAGCTCACTGTAAAATTTACCGCACATATGACTGATCTATTTTACAGAACAAATCTATTTCACAGATCCGTATAAAAATACCGTCTAGTGAGTAGGAATTTATTTTACTAGCAAACTATACTATAATTAGTTTCAAGAAAGTTTTACCAGTACGTATGTTATATATAAGGTGATTATATTTAAACTGACACTATTCAGAGTCACCTGCAGTTCGACCTAACAGTCGAACTGGCACAAAATTTAGTATTTAGAACAATGATGACATGAGAAGTAGAATTTCAAAAAGAAAAAAATAGCTCCAAAAATTGCCGATAGGGCTATTCATAATGCTGTTGTAGCTTACCAAACCAAGAATTAGCATAAAACACGGTTACCAGAGCAAAATTCAAATTTATGCTTAAATAGGTGACAACAGTGCTATTTATTTGTGCTATAAAAACATGTAGACAGCTCCGAAAAAAATCTCAGCTGAAGTGAGCCAACTCAAATGAAAATGTGACTCAAACTACCAGAACGCGGTTAAATAGAATGCGTTTGAATTCCTTGTCGGGAAGTGAATGTAGTGAAAAAAGCCTAATATTTCACTGTAATATTTTATAAATCCTTTATTTATTTATTCATTTATTTTTAACACCTTTTACGTCCTACAACGCCAAAAAAATTCTTATCGGTGATTTTGTAACTATATATATATATACATATATATTTTAATTATGTATCGATTAATCGATGTTTGCATAGCATTTATATTCAATTTCATAAATATGATGGTAACTTCCTATTCTCCATGTTGTCTGAAAGTGGACATGTGGTTACTCTGATTTTTTCTATTTTTCTTTCTGGTTTCCTTGATGATTTGAATTAATATTTTATTACATTTTTCATTCAAATTGGTTTTGTTGCTCCATCGAGGCATGAAAGATATATTTTTGCTATTGTTAGCTATATCGTTTTACGAAATCGTTGCAGCTTTCACAGCTTTATGAAGTACATGCTTCCTGATGAGATAATACTTCTATTTTTAAGCATTTTGTTCCAACTATTAATCAATTTTTTATTCCATTTATTATTTCTGTGGTTCTTTATTTATTTTCTCCGTCATTATGTTTAATTGTCCTTTTATACTCAATTGGGCGTAAGTAATTTATATTGTTTTTGTCTCTTATTGGATCTTAACATGTATCGCAACATTTTTGTGCTAGTTTTAGCAATGTTTTACAATTAGTTTTATTTTTTTGTGTTGGTTTTGACATGTATCTATTAAAAGCTAAATAATTAAGTTTAAAATATCTATCATTTATATATATATATATATATTCTGAGGGGGGGGGTCCTAACTACCATTACGACATTAGTCTTCATACCAAGTTTAGTACCATTTCGGTTGTTAAATCGAGCTACATCAGGTGGCTCTAAACAATGTCAGAAAAAAAGCACCCTGTATTTAAATGTTCCATCTATGGAACAGGGTCATATTTAAAGGAGAAATTCCTTTCCTAACTGATTTTAATTATTTAGACGATAAAACAGTTACTCATAAATTAGTAAAATTAGTTGAGGAAGCACATTAGTTTTCTACATTAGTTGTACTATGTATGTAGAACATTCCCAGTGGTATGGCAGGTAGATAGTCATCTTTAGCACACAAAAGCTACTTTTCTATTAAAGAATCTACAAAGATAATAAATTACAGGGGAATAACATACAATATTAAATAATTTGTTACCTGGCTTCCCTACGTCATAAACTAACCAGAATCTATAACTTCTGAATGCATCTTTCCAATTTGACCAACTAATTTTTCAATCTTCCAAGGCAGTTACCAACTTTTCTCTTGGAGGACCATATAATTTTTCAACACAAGCCTTTCCATGCGAGGGAGCAAGGCTCCGTTCTTCTTTTTATATTCTTGTTACCTTGTCGCCCTCTGTCGTGTGAAAGCTCCGCTTTGGCGACCTCTGTAATTTTTTTTCTGTTTATGCAATAAACAACGGAGGAGGTTTAATCTTTAGACACGGGCTCTTTTGAATATTCACAGTGCCATCGGAGTCCCTCTCTAAAGGTTAAAATCGCTCAAAACCGCTGCATAGTGGTGAGCAGCCACCTTCCGTCTTAGAATCTTAGAATATTAAATAATAAAACAATTTACAATTTTATAATTTTTTTTTTAATTTGAACAGTTGCATTTTTATTTTTCAAAATAGCATTAAGTGACACAGAAAATTTAAAACATTTCAATGATTTTTCCTTCTTCGTTTCTTTCTAAAACATTTTTAAGTTAAGTTTTGAAAATTTTTTTATTTTTTTTCTGGTGGACTTTCTATTTCTTCTACAACATATGTTACATGTTAAATTTCTTCTTTGATGAAAAGTTGTGTGACATGTTTTCAAATTCCTTAAATAGAAAGGAAAATTCACGGCCATTGAAAAAAAAAAAAATCGTTTTTTCATAAACTTAGTGTTAACGTTACAACTTTTGAACATTTTTATCTGTGAAAAGCGTCTTTTAAGATTTTTTCCTTCTCGACACTTCGATGATTAAATAACAGACTCAAATATCTCTTTTCATATACACAACCTGCAACGTTGTAACTTTAATAAGGAAAACGTTCAATAGAACATTATTTAAACATTTTCACGGAAAAAATTAATCAATGACAACTTTTACTGAAATTTAGAGTCGAGAATTGAAATTTTGAGACTGAGAATGAAACATTTCATCAAAGTGTTATTTTTCTAATTCACAAAGTTTCCGAATTTCTTCTTTACAAGGTCACAAACTAAATATATGAATTTTTTATAACATAAACGTACAAATTTCTTAAAACGCTTTTCCACTTAGTTATGTATTTTTGTTACACCATGGTCCTTGTGTCATGTTATCACAAGTCGTTTAGATGTACATATGTTTTACAAAATTTTCAGCGACATGAAAATTTTAACATAAATGTGTCGAAATTTTGTTAATCATTCTTTTTAATGTTAAACATATAATGGCAGTTTCTTTTAAGATTTCTTCTTTCATAATTGAAAACAAACATATATTACGAGGCTACATGTGTTTCGAGGGATAAAAAAGTATATTGTATATATTACAAAAATATATACAATAATTATTGTATATATTTATTGTATATATTACTATATACAATATATTAATATATTAATTATATATTAATATATATAATTAATATATTATATTAATTATATATATATAATTAATATAATAATATATATATATTAATATATAGGCTACATGTGTTTCGAGGGATAAAAAAGTATATTGTATATATTACAAAAATATATACAATAATTATTGTATATATTTATTGTATATATTATATACAAAAATATACAAAAATACAAAAATATATACAATTGTTGTATATATTTATTGTATATATTACTATATACAATATATTAATATATTAATTATATATTAATATATATAATTAATATATTATATTAATTATATATATATAATTAATATATATATATATATATATATATATTAATATATAGGCTACATGTGTTTCGAGGGATAAAAAATTATATTGTATATATTAGAAAAATATATACAATAATTATTGTATATATTTATTGTATATATTATATACAAAAATACAAAAATATATACAATAATTATTGTATATATTTATTGTATATATTACTTATTGTTTTAAAAATAAAATAAATGTATAAACTTTTTTTAATTAAAAATTTCAAGAGCAACATTTAAACAAGATTTTGTAAAATTTTCATTAAAAATTTTTGAAAAATTCTTCTGGTAGGGCCTGGATTTCGGAGATACTTCAGAAATACGTTGGAAACGATTTCTCAAAAACTAATACATCTATCTTAATAAAAACAAAACAAAAACAAATAAATATATAAATAAATAAATAAATTGATTTTTTGGCTCATTTGAGTCGTATACAAAAACAGTAGATTTTTTGGTCCATTTTACACCACGTATAGCCTTGTAAAATTAGTTGTATCCGAAGGGGGGAAAAAAAGAGAAAGAAAGAAAAGTTCTCCGTTCAAGTACTTCTCAATGCTGATTTGAAGAAGTTGGCAAAATGTCAAAAAATTCGGCGCAATATTTTTTGAGAAACATTATCGAGTGCTTTTCTGGAAGGGAACAGTTTTCTATAGAAACCAGGACCCACCAGCTGAATTTTCCAAATTTTTAATAAAAATTTTAAAACTATTGTTTGATTGTTGCTGTTTTAAATGATTAAATATATATATATATATATATTATATTAAACAAAAATAGAGAAATATGTTTTTTTAATCTTCGAAAGTCCTATACGGAATATAAGATAAGTAGAACTGGAAAATGTTTTATAATCAATGCGAGTCGCATTCTTTTTCTTTCTTCCTTAAAACTATAATAGTAATCGTCGTAATAAGTATAAATTGTTTGTTATATGACCATAATTACTGATATGTGTTGTATCTATTGTAAAAAAAAAATAGAAATTGAAAATACTCTGAAAATACACACACACACACGCACACACAAAAAAATCTGTACATTATGAAGGGTTGAAAAAGTGAATTTTAATTCTTAAATTTTGAAAGCGTTAAACATTAAGTATAGAAAAATAATCCATCCTACGGCTTAAATTTTATTTACTGAAATATTCTGATTTCGAAACTTAAACTGTTAAAAATAACAGTAAAATACACTAGTGCAATAATTTATTTTAAATATTATGTAAAATTACAGCGGAAGGTAAACGGAGATGTAAAAATAAAAATCTGTAACTGTTGGGGAAGTATGTAAATTATTAAGACGTGACATGCGCAACGCAGACACATGATTTCTGACTTTGGTATAACTGAAGAATATTGCTTATAGCGGGCAGATTGCGAATCTAGCCGACTTGAAGGCACGTATCACGTACCACATTCATAGCATTAGCACATATATCCTCTGATCTGTTGTAGAACACACTGTTTTGCGTTTTCAACTAGTAGCAGAACAAGTATATCGAAGGATTTAAGTTTTAATCATTCGTAAAATGTCTGTCTCATGAAGCTCCTCTTTTTCTCCTGGCATCGTGTCTGTTTTTGCTGTAAATACGTATTATTGTGTTTTCGCTAATAAATTTGTCGTAAACCCTTCCAGTCTACTGTTTCCTTTCGGCTAACAACATGCCTATGTTTCACGAATCCATTTAGACCTTTTCCCTGACTGTAACCTGACAGCGCCGTCTAATGGTATATATTGAAACTATGTGCTTTTCTTCGAGAAATGAAAATTCCATTGCCTTGTGATTGTTCTGGTAAAATATTAAGTCATTCTGACCAGTAGTTTTAAGGTTAGAGCGTGTTGAAATCTCAACTTTAGTTATAATTACCTTGTATGTGTGTGTATGAACACGTTAATGTCTAAACGTTTTGATCGATTGAGCTGAAAGTTGATATGTATGTTATAGGTCGCCGTTGAACGAACTGTACAGATATTTATAAGTCTAGTACTAACAGTTTTTTTTTTCTTTTTTTTTTTTTTTTTTTTTTTTTACAGAGATAAAAAGAAAAATACTGTATAATTATGGTCTATGGGATCAAATTATTTAATGAGCGATAACATCTAAATGCCTTATTCGGTTTTACTGAAAACTGGTATGTCGGTTATAGATCCCTGTCACGCAAACTGTGTAGAATTTGTTGAGTCTATTACTTATAGTTTTTTTACATAGACACACACAAAAAAAGATATTTTTTATCATTATGGCCTATAAGCTAAAACTATTTAAAGTGTGATAGCGTATAAAACTTTATTCGACTTAGCTATAAGCTTGTAAATATGTTATAGGTCACTGTCGTACCATTTATATAGATTTTGATGAGTGAATGATAGATAGTTCCTTTACAGGGACATAAAGAAATATTTTTTTACCATTAATGGACAATGGATAAATAATTACACTACCATTTCATAAATGACGGAATTCTTTCGATTTCAGACGTAGTGATAGATACCTCAATAAGTAACGAATCCTCTTGAATCTTCAGAAGTTATAAAACATATTATACAATGTAAAAGTTTCTGTAAATTTAATGAAATATTTATCCAGAGTTACTGTAAGTTTACAATAATTCTCAGTTAAAAGTGAATAATCAAGGTTCCCAATCTCTATTCTGTATTTGCATCTATTTTTGTTATTTAATTTCTTTATAACAATAAAAAATGAATGTTTCTACTTAAAAGAAAAACATTCTGAGTCACATATTTGTTCTTGCCAATAATTAACTAAATTAATATTATCATTAAAACGCATATATGAAATAGATTTTGTTACATTTTCGTTTACCTTTCTCTGTAATTTTATATAAGACAAGATAAATGATTACTAAGAGGTTTCTGTTAAAATTCTTACCAGTATACCTCCTGTACTTCAGTGAATACTTTGCCTCGAAAGATAAAGGAGGACCAGTAAAAAATTAAACGAAAAATGAAAATGTTTGGGATCACTCTATCAAAATTAAAGTTTGAAATGCGTTCTGGCTCAGGCGTATAATTATGAGGATTCTTCTTATTACCTGTATGAATTTGCATGAGACTACCTCATACGTACATAGAGATATAACGGTTTACTTAAAAAACTGCCACAAAATGTCACTTTTATAACACGCAAATGATTAAACCCAGTGAAAAGCTTTTTCTAGGAATCTTCATACACTACATTAGATAAAGCCTACTGCGATTATAATGCAAAAGTACTGAATATCTAATGGAATATGAGCATTTTTACTAAATACTTTTTAACTACGCATGCGCAAAGGTTCATGAAATATTATTTGCCTAATTTATTAGCCAAAAGCATTGAGCTACTTATATGAAAATCCCCCCCCCCTCCCTAAAAATACCGTGTAAATTCAAATATGATAAGGGGTTAATGGTAAGTTATTTTATCAATATTTATTTACAATCGACGAACACAAAATTACCATTAATTGAATTAAAATGATAATGTGAGTAAACCCGTCATAGTTTTCCTCTATTTTCAGAAGAATTGAAAATCAGTTCATACTATCGCAAAAACCTTTTTAAATTTAAATATTTTTTGAGGTTTTTATTGAGTAGTTCATTATTTATGGCTATTAAATTATGCACATAAAATTTCCTCAAAGCTTTCGTATGCTTGGTTAAAAATTATCCAGTAAAAATGCTCATACATTGTTAGATATTTAATATTTTCGCATTCTGATTGCAGTATGATGTTCATAATGTACAATGTCAAGTTTCCTGCAAATAACTTTGTAATAGTTTTAATATCCTGCGCGTTATAATTATAAAAATGGCATTTTTTTTTTTTTCAATTTTTCAAAGAAGTTGTTATATCCCCGGTACTATATGTAGTAACCTCATACAAATTCATGTATATTATTAGAAGAAGCTTCATGATATCACATGTTACTGCCAGAACAAGTTTCAAAGCATTCCTTTTTATAGGGTGATCCAAAACATTTTGATTTCACTTTATTTTTTTTACTTGTTCTTCTTTTGCTCTTGTGGCAAAAATTTCACTGAAATGTATGAAGTGTAACAAGTTCTTCACAGTTCTGAAGTTTCAAGATTATTTGTCAAGTACGTTTTGAAATATTTGATAAAACGTCTGATGTCGAATGTGCTCGGTCATTTATGGAAAGTTAGTGTATTTGAAGTATGATAGCATCTAGATGCCTTTTCTGATTGAAATAAAAAATGATAGGTATGTTATAGGTCACTAATGCATGATTTGTATTGGTTTTTATGAGTGTACGACTTATAGTTCCTTTACAAGGACACAAAATAGAATATCTTTACCATGACGGATTGTAGACTCGAATTATTTCAATTTCCCTAGCGTCTAAACTGTACATTAATTAAGGTTGATACGCTAGAGGGTATCATCAACAAATTTTTTTAAATATATAACTTATAGTTTTTCTCTTTTTTACCGGTATACAAAGTAGATTTTTATACATTGTCTAGGTCTATGGGCTCAAACAACTTAATGTTTGCTTAAGTAATAGTAAAAATTTTAAAAGACTAAGGAATAGATAACTGTTTTATATTTTGAGCTCTTCTATTGATTTTATAGAGACATACAAAAGAAATAAACTTTTTCTTGTTTTAATGCCTTTTCATAAAAAATTCTTAGTTCAACAGCGATTCAGTAAAAATGATATAAATAAGACATGATATGGGCAAAAATTCTATATTTACTAATTAAATAAAAACAACATTTCTGTATATTCAAATGAATTTTTAACCGACTTCAAAAAGGAAGGTAGGTTCTCAATTCAAACCGTATGTTTTTTTTTATGTTTGTTAGCTCATAACTTTTGAACGGATGCTCCGATTTTGATACTTGTTGTTTTGTTGAAAAGGTTTTGGTCTGAAATTGGTCCCATTGTAATATCTTTACGATCTAAAGAAAATACAGGGTGCCCAAAAAAATCAGTCACAACTCTTTTAACTGCTAAACGGCTGCAGCTGTAGTAATAAAAATTGTATGTAAGTATAGCAAAATGGCAATGCAGTACAAGGTTAAACCGCTTGCAGCGCCACCTGGTGGAAAATAGCGGAGTTAGTGTTCCTATCTCAAAAACGGTTCTAGAGAAAAAATGTATTACAAAGTTGAAGAGTCATTGATGATAAAAATACAATGATAAAAACGTGAATTTGTTTGTTCACAATTTCTTACACTTGAGCTACATTGCACACGTTGTAGCGTAGCTGGTGCGACATACGCTATATAGTTCAAAATACGGTTACTTGATACTTTTTGTTTTGTTGTAAAGATCTTGGTCTGAAATAGGACCCATTGTAAAATCTTTACAATATAAAGAAAATAAAACGCCATCTGGTGAAAAACAGCCGAATTAGCGCTCCTATATCAAAAACGGTTGAAGATGGGAGAAAAGTTAATTACGAAGTTGTAGAGCATCATCAATTTACTAAGGAAAGACAGATTAAGACATTATTGCTAAAAATAGAATGCTTAAAACGTGCAGTTGTTTGTCCGCAATTTCCTACACTGTGCACATTTGAACTACGTTGCACACTTTGCAGCGTAGCGGATGACACGTATACTCTGCGGTTCAAAGTACTGTTACTGTAAGCGGTCACATCGATTAGCGCAAAGTCGTTTTCAACCAACTTCAGAAAGGAGGGTTTTCATAATTTGAGCTATGTGTTGTTGTTGGTGTTTATAAGCTTATAACTTCGTAAGAGATGCTCTAATTAACCGACTTCAGAAAGGTGGGGGTTCTCAATTCAAAGCGTATGTTTTTTTGTTTTTGTTTTTGTTTGTTAGCTCATAACTTCTGAACGATGATCCGATTTTGATACTTTTTGTTTTATTTTAAAGGTCTTGGTCTGAAATAGGTCCCATTGTAAGACCTTTACGATCAAAAGAAAGTACAGGGTGCCCAAAAAAGTCAGTCCCGACTCTTTTAACTGTTGAACAGCTGCAGCTATGTCATAAAAGTGGGCATGTGCTACGCGATTCAACCACCTACAGCGCCACCTGATGGAAAACAGTGGAGTTAGCGCTCCTATCTCGGAAACGGTTCAAGACAGGGAAAAAAGTGAATTATAAAATTGCAGAGCATCATCGATTTAGTACGAAAAGATAGTTTAGACATTTATGCTAAAAACAGAACGCTTAAAACGTGCATTTGTTTGTTCACAATTTCCTATTTTGTGCACACTTGAACGACATTGCATATGTTGTAGCGTAGCGGGTGACATTTATGCTATGTAAAATTCAAAGTATGGTTATTGTAAGCGGTCACATCGATTAATGCATAAACGTTTTAAACCGATTTCATAAAGGAAGAGGTTCTCAATACAAACCATGTTTCTCATTGTTGTTGTTATTGAAATTTGTTAGCGTATAACTTCGTAAGAGATGATTTAATTTTAATACTTTTTTTGTTGTCGTAATGATCTTGGCCTGAAATAGGTTTCATTAGGATTTCATTAAGATATAAACAAATTACAGGATACTCACAAAAGTCTGTTCTCACTCTAACTGCTGAACGCATGCAGCTACACTGGTAAAAGCAGTATGTAAGTATCGATGTTGAAACTTCTGTTCGTCAGCTGCAATGCATACTTTGCTTTGTTTGAATTTTACGCTGCGCAATTTCCAGCGCAGCGGGTGACACGTATTCACTGTAAAATTCAATATATATGCCTAACAGAATTTTTGGTTACGAATACAGCGTATCCGTTCTTTACATTTCTAAAGACTTTTTAACTTTACTTGTGTTCATTCAATAGATAGTTTTTAGCTCATATCCGATGGCAAGAAAAGTGACACAACTTAAAAATGCAGCATTTGAGAAAAATCAACTGAAAAATAACTTGACTAGAATAAAGCTGGCACAACTGTCTCGCAAGTGGATAACTTTCTAGATGGAGATGTAACATTTTTGTTCACATTGTGTGCATTACATGTATTTTTCAGTGACATAAACCATTTTTTGAGTTATGTCACTTTTCTTGGAAGTTGTAATTTGTGAAACTGCTTTCGAATGTCTTTTGATGTTCTAATAAGTTTTCACTGAAAGGAGAAAAATAAAATCTTTTTGTAAAAAAATAGAACCGACTCCAAAAAGCAACTATTATTCAAACAACTAATAATAGTAATAATAATAATAAATTGGATATTAAACGAAACTATAGATTGCGCCTAAAAGTATAAAATAATTTCCTTCGCCAAACAACCTATAACACTACAATTAATCATAACTTTTGAAGTCAGCGCAAATTTAAATAAAACTTGATACCTTTATTCAATACAAACAAACCCTATTCAAATTACACATCTCACATTGTCACCTGGAAAACGCAGCCGAAAACTACTTTGATTCAAGAAAACAAATAAGATTTCGTAAGCAGCAAAAGTTGGCGAAGATGCTGCTATCTGACGTCCTTGGTTAAAAAAAAAAAACGCAAAACTATCTGGCAAACATATTTAATTTCTTTGGGATATCATGATTATTTTGATAAGGTATATTAAGAGAGTAATCAGGAATATGAAACAATATATCTTACAGTATATATTATGAAAATATACATCTTGCGTGTATATTTTTGTATTACGTTTCGATCGCCAAATCCAAACATAAATACTGCATTGTGAAGAGTGTTTACTGCTCTATGTAGATGCTACTAATGGACGAATTGTATACAGTGATAATATAATAAAGGAAACATGAAATTGGATGATTCGAAACAACAGCATTTGTTTCTACCGATCTAAAAACAAACCTTTAAAAACTAATTAAATTTTATTTAATTTTGCGCCGACTTCAAAAGTTATGATTAATTGTAGTGTTATAGGTTGTTTGGCGAAGGAAATTATTTTATACTTTTAGGTGCAATTTATAGTTTCATTTGATATCCATTTTTTTTTTCTTTTTAGTTGTTTGAATAGTAATTGCTTTTTGGAGTTGGTTCTATTTTTTTACAAAAATATTTTATTATATAATTTTATATGATATTTGATATCTTTTATTTAATTTCACTCTTAGTATAAAATTGACATTTTTTTTTAATATGTGCAAAAATAATTGTATTATATAAAACAAATTTAAGTACACAACACACAATGTTAAAATACTTTACTGTTTCAAAATTTCCTGTAAAAAAGATTTACAGTATTTCCAAACACATTAATTTTAATTTTTCTAATTTGCATAATATCTTAAATAATTAAACGAGTAAAGCAAATGTCATATATGTAGACATAATAGTAAATAAAAAGCAAATATATGAATATTCATGGTATGAAATTTTTAATTTTTTATAAATGAAAACTTTTACAAAATGTATTTTGAAAAATATGTTTTAGAAGTTTTCTTTTTTATTTGGCAGTATGACATTTTCTTTTGTGAAGTTCCTTCTTTTATGTATCCAAGTATGTCAAAAGTTTTCGAATTTTTTAAAGTAAAGAATAAAAATTTATAAAACTTAAAATAACCAGAACAAGTTCCTAGAATTATTTTAGAATAAAAAATTTGAAAACATTATAAGTAGGAAAATTATTCCAACATAGATTTATATATCAGCACGAAATATTTTTGTTAAGTCTTATATGTATATGTATGTATGTATATATATATGTATGTATGTATATATATATATGTATGTATGTATATATATATGTATGTATGTATATATATATATATATGTATGTATGTATATATATAATAAATATACATATAATACAGTACATTTATTAGAGTGATTTAATATATTTACAAGTTGCTATTTATTTATCATAGAACATATTAAAAATGTTTTTGGATATTCCAGGAGTTTAAGAAATTGTTTACTTAAAGTTTCAGAATAAAAAATGTTTGATAATAAAAGTATTAAAACGTGCGTTTAATAATGTATATATTTATATGATATACAATAATAAATATATTAAACGTTCAATAATGTATATATTAAACGTGTGTTTAATAATGTACATATTCTACAGTATGTATATATTATGTACAGTATGTATATACATACTAAAGTATGTATATATTAAACGTTTAATAATGTATATATGAAACATGTGTTTATTAATGTACGTATACAGCAGTACATTTATCAGAGAGATTAAATATTTTTACCAGATATTATTTATTTATCATACAGCATGTTAAAAATGTTCTTGGATATTTCAGAAGTTTCAGCAATAATTTACTCAAAGTTTCAGAATAAAAACTGTTTGATAGTGAAAATATTAAAACGCGTGCTTAATAATGTGTATATCTTTTGAAAATTACTTTTAAATAATATTTTGTGTAATTCATAAAGTAAAATGAAATTTATTTAAAGTTCCGACATTATATATTTTAAAGTACATTTTCTTACTTAGATGTTTAATTAAAACTAATTTTTGATATTTAAAGTTAAAACAGAAATAACGTAACAGAATAAAATCAAATAGATTAAAAGAATACTTCTTTCAAAATTTTTTGTTTTAAAAATAGAAATGAAATAAAACATTTTAGACTTTCTCAAATTCTCATCAAAATTCCCCTCAAATCTTCATTCACAGAATTCTAATCAAAAATTCTATTTTTTAAGTAACATAAGTATTTTAAACTATGAATTACTTCTATTTTTTGAATTGAAACTTGTCAAAAGTTCTCGAATTCTCAATGGTTAATAAAAGTATCAAATATAAATTCAAAATGAAAAGTAACTGCATTCGAACTAACTATATCTTTTTTTCCCAATATCAGTATAATGTAGTAAAATTTAAAAGATTTAATGATTCGCAAATACATTTGTTTTTAAATCTCATGTATAAAATGCATAAAATTTTGTAGTAATTCTTTTATAAAACTAAAAACTAGCTACAATTTACATTTTGTGAATTATATATTTATATATATATATATACGTATAGATATTGTGTCACAAACAAATTTTGAGTTTTCTATTTTCTATTTTGATACTATGTATACATGAACATGTGATACTGTACTCATAAACGTATTTTAAAAATATGCAGCCTGAAAATAGGCTTATGAATAGCTGTATTAGAATTAAAAAAAAAAAAAAAAAAAAAAAAGACTAAAAGCTGAATATTTTTTGATTTATAATAAAAAAAAGAAAGAAAGAAAGAAAATAGAATGTATACTAGAATTTTAAACTCTAAACTATGCTGGATTTTTGTACTTCTTGCAGAACTTAACAAATTTATTTTTAATTTTGGGGAAAATTATATTGTACAAAATGTTTAAATATTTTCAATAAATATTAATATTTTTAATGTGAATGTGCTTTTTCCCCTTTCAATTTAATTACTTGAAAATGTGTAAGACTTTCTTACAAACTTTTTAAGGATTTGGTGGTTAGTCTATTTATTCTGTTCCACAAACGGAATCTACGTTAAACTTTCTTCTTTAATCAAAATTTGTGTTACGAAATTTCAAATTTTTAAAGTAAATGGAATTCACGACATTCAAAATAAAAAGGTTTATTTTCAGATAGTCTTTTTTGACCCTTCGAATTTCTGACATTTCTATCTACGATACGCATCTTTTAAGGCTTCTTACCGACACTTGATGCTTCAATAACACATTGATATATTTCTTTTGATATGTAAATTATTCTTCTGTATAACCTAATTAAAATAAACGATTCTTAAAAAATTATAGCAAATTATTATCATGCATTAAAACTAGAAGATGGCGATTTTAATTTAAAATAGATGCTTTAAAATTTTTTGTTGCCATTAACAAGTTCAAAGTATGGTTTTTCTGATTTTTGATAAAAGACAATATTTTTAAAATTAGAAATATGATGATATTGCAATGCAAGTACTAAGTGAAACAATTTAAAGAAAATGATAATTGATATTATTTAAAGTAAGCAAACTTTTCCTAAAGCCAATTTTTAAAAGTAATCTTAACTATTAAGTACCGGGTGATCCAAAAGTCAGGACAAACTTTAAAAATGAATAATTCGAAAATGAATACAGATACAAAGATACGGTTTGCACCAAACGGATGGAAAAGAAGCCGGGTTTTGTGTGGCAACGAAAAAAAATAGTTCTGTTGGCGACCAACAGATGGCGCTGTCGGATATTTGATGTAGGATTATGCAAAGCAACAAACGATATAAAAAGGAGCAACTGCAGCAGTTAATGGTAGTCGAAGCTTACATGCATCGAAATATCGCATTCTCAGTCGCTACTTTAACCACGCATGGCCTCCAAGATCTCCCGATCTGACACCCTGTGACTTTTGGCTGTGGGGATTCTTGAAGTCAAAAGTGTACCGCGACCAACCGGAATCACTAGCAGCACTGAAAGATGCCATACGCAAAAATGTGTCTGCCATAACGCAAGAAATGCTACTAAATCCTGTGAACGGTGTGGTGAATCGTGTCACAGCTGTACTTCTGAATGATGGACAGCACATTGAGCAGTTATTGTAGTAGTACTAATTAACTGTAATTAAGCTGACTTGTAAGTTATCAACACTTTTTTCATTTGTAAATCATCTTTTGGTGAAATAAAACACTATAGCGCCATCTGTTGGTGGCCAACAGAACTAATTTTTTTTTCGTTGCCACACAAAACCCGGTTTCTTTTTCATCCGTTTGGTGAAAACCGTATCTTTGTATCTTGATTCGTTTTCGAATTATTCATTTTTAAAGTTTGCCCTGACTTTTGGATTACCCGGTATGTTTAAAAATTTCTTCAAATTTGGCGTTCTATTGGAATTTGCATTTGCACTTTCTAAATGATTTAGAAGTTTCGAACTTTTATGAGTTAGTATGAACTTTTGATTGGTTCTATGAATTTTCTATTTAGCTCTACTGATTAAAAAAAAAAAAAAAGAAAAGAAAAAAAAAAAAAAAAAAAAAAAAGAAATCTACTGATAGAAAAAAAGTGTTAATTAAAAAAAAAAAAAAAAAAATCCCGTTCAAACTTTAAATGAAAACTGCTCTCTCTCTTTCTTCTTATTATTTTTAATTTTACATGAACTATATAATTTCAGATTTCACATAACTCGCTTAATTTTTTACATTACTTCTACCTTTTTAATTTATATTAAAATTTTTGTAATAAAGAAATCCCAAAAAAGGTACGCAACATAGAAAAATATAATATCGTAACGCAAATGTCTGCTTTCTAGCGTATAGGAATGAATCGTAAGTAAGCATGTAGGTACTAGTCGATGAATTTGAATAAACGAATATGCTCAAAACAAACAATATGCCTTTCTACCTCAAAGGCAAGTAAACAGTCTTTTATACACCTCAAAGCAATAACATGGCTTGATTAGTAACAATGACCAACAACTCATCACGAAGTCTTTTGCAGACAACCACGTAGCACAAAAGTCAAACCACAACTTACTGATATCTCTTCTTTTATAGTTGGTGATTTTTCGGGCCAAGAAATCATTATATGACTCGTGAAACACCCATTAAATCTTTTCTTGATTTAGATAGGGCTTCCATATTTTAATAAACATGTGCTACTAATTTCTCTAAATTTGGATATAAAATTAGAAAGTTTGTCGCGAAGGGTGATCTCCATAAAGATAAATAGTTTTTATTTTTATTGTAACTGCACATTTATTTTTATTGAAACAAAATTTCTCGGGAAAAAAAAAATGTCATCTTCTTTGTAACAATATATTATATCTGAAATTAAAATCCTATTTAGTTTTTAAATAAAACGTATTTTTAAATTTCGCATGACTAAGGATTTTAGATATTATGTATTTTATTTTATACATTATATCTTTTCGTTATTTTAAAATCTATGAATTTTTTGTAAGACTGAAACGAAAAATGCTTACACTACGCAAAATATTTACGTATTAAAGGTTTGTTTACGTAAACGCTGACTTCAAACATTTCTAAAAATTATTAATTTAATTTTTTGTTTTCCAACTTGCAAAGTATTTTAAATAATAAGATACATTGAAAGAACTGTATGAATATTTAAAAATATTTTATTGTTTATTATTATAAAACATTAAATAAAATACAATTTTGAAAAAAGAAAAACACTATTATAGCAGTCTTCTGTTTGCTTAGCAAGGATGGATGTGACATTTTCTCCTTTAAAGTTTCTTCCTCTATATATTCATGTATGTCAAAAGTTTTCGAATTCTTTAAAGTAAAGAAGACAAATGTACGGAATTCAAAGTAACAAGATCAAGTTCCTAGAATCTTTTTTAAAACGAGAATTTTTGGTCGAGAATTTAGGTCGGGGACTTGTTTTGGAATTTTTGAAAATAGTTTGATATTTAAGTATTAATTGATTTTCTTATAAACCTGGATTGTTCTTAACACACGTTTGAAATATTTGGCTAACTGATTAAATTGACTCACTATTTGCTATATAAAAACCATTATGTTTCTAAAATGATTTCGGAATTTATGGGAATTTATGTAGTTGGGTCCTGTAGTAGTTGAAATACAGGAAGAAAAATAACTATATTTGTAAAAAATATATATATAAATAGTTTTTGTGAGTAACATATAGTATTTGAAAGTTAAATTTGAAAATAATTTTAGAAATTTGTTTTATATTGTGAAGTTATCGGAAGAAGATAAAATTTAAAATAAATGTGGCTATGAAACCACTTGATTATGCGTGGTCAAACCATAACTTAATGTCATGGTTAAAAAAATGTACTTGCTGTGTTTTTCATCTTTTATTAAAACATTATATGAATACTTTTCATTAAACAAATTTCGTCTTTATCAAGGTTTAATGTAATATACGTCTAAAAAAATTCTTTTGTTCATTACATCTGATAAATTAATACTATATTATACAAATCTTCAAAATCATGGCAAATAATTCAGACATATTACTTAAACTTTTTAAATTATCAATAATGAACTATTATTTTTCAAAATTGTATTATTTTAGTTTATTTAATAACGACTTACTGTCGTTAACTGTGTACGAACCGAAACCAAATATAACTGTGCTAAATGCAATGGGAGTTTTATTAAATTTAGAGACTAGAAATAACATGGAAAATCTTGATAGTTTTGTTTTAATTTTAATTTCTTATAAAATTTATCTATTTTATTACTGATTTCTTGTAAACATACATATGATTACAAAATTAGTTTTAGCTTTGTCGATATATGTGATTATAAATTTATCTTGTAATTCTTTAATTGAAGTTTCTTAATTTTCGTAGATATCATTTAGAGTACCATCATAATCTCTCTAAATAAAATCATTTGTCCTGAGTGAGTGAGTGCGTGCGTGAGTGAGTGATTCCTCATCGCCCAGCCTAAACTACTGGACCAAGAAACATGAAATTTTGTAACAATGTTCCTTCTAATACGTAGACATTTTACAAAATTCGCCACCAGGGGGGACGGGGGGGGGGGAAGGGAGGGCAAAACTACCTCACACACATATCTAAAAACGAATTTCTGGAAATTTAGAAAATCGTCCCAGGTTGGGTGGGAAGGGGTGGGTGGGTATGGGACAAAAAAATAGAAATACAGTTAGACCGTTCAAAATTGGTACAGATAGGTTATAGAGGCCTGCAAGTCGAATGAGGATATTTTCGAAAGTCTAAAATTATTAGGAGGGGTGGGAAGGCGGTATACGGAGGGGCAAAAAAATAAAAATAGAGTTAGATCATACAAAATTGGTACATAGTTTTTGATACTTACAAATCGATTGCGGATATTTTCGAATTTGTAAAAATTTTAGGAAAGCCGAGAAGAGGGGGGGAGGCGAAGGGGCAAAACAATAGAAATAGAGTTAGACCGTTCAAAATGGCACGTGCAGGTTTTGTGACCTACAAATTGAATGCAGATATTGAAAATATCTGCATTCCCCTTTTGAAATATTTCGTAATAATATCGTAATAATTTTCCCCTTTTGAAAAAGGGGAATATTATTACGATAGACGGAAAGAGGGGGGGGGGGGCGAAGGGGCAAAATTATATAAATAAAAGTTAGAGCGTTGAAACTTAGTATTGTTAGGTTTTAAGGTCTAATAAATCGATTGTGGATATTTTCGAAAGTGTAGAATTATTACGAGGGGCGGGAAGGGGGCGGGCGCAGGGGCAAAAATAAAGAAATTCAGATAGAACTTAGGAAATTAGTATTATTAGATTTAAAAGCCCGAGAAAACGATAGCGGATATTTTTGAAAGTGTAAAATAATTAGGAGGGGCGAGAACGATGCGCAAAGGCAGTGGAGGCCCAGACCGATTATTCTACCGATGAGAGAAGAATTTGTTTTGTATTTTATATTTATGTTTTTCCCTTACGATAATATAGTGATTCATTAAGAGTGTCGAACATATTTACGCGCGCGCAACGCACAATGTCCTGCGCTGCCGAAGGCAGTGGGGACCACGACATTTTTCCCGATCAGAATTTTTTTTCTCTCTTTTTTTTTTTTTTCCCACGATAAATATTAAAGCAATTTCGAGAATTCAGTAATTATAGCGATTCATTAAAAAATAGTGACCAACGAAGCGAACGTAGTCTGCTAGTTTTTTTAAATAAATACCCTTTGCATCCTTTAAAATATGATACCTCCATTCATTAAATACCTCAACAGGTAAACTGTAGTAATGAGGTGAAAAAATATAGATTTTTTCATATCAAAAATAGCTTCTGCCACTTTTGATATGAAATATATATATATATATATATATATTGTAATTCTTTTATATACAATATTTCTGGACAAAATTCTTTTTAATCTGTACTTTGTACCATAATTTCATATGATTATATAGATTATATATATATATATATATATATAAATAATTATAGACAATGATAAATTAAATTTATATAAAATGGGCATTTAAAGCAGCTCTAAAATTTCTATACAAAAAGATAAATTAAATTAAATTAATTATGATACATGAAAAATGACTGTGGAATATACAAAATTCAAATATTATAGCAAAAGTAAAAAATAGTTTAATAAATACTTTTTAGGAAGAAAAATGTTTAAATTAACATGAAAATTATTCAGTCCAAAAATTTATGCAGTATCATCCTCCTCAGCAGGTGATAATACTGCAAATTCAAAGAAATTATGTAAAGTTAATAGGTTTCGGAAGATATGAGAAGCTAGCTTACTTCATAATTTTATACAAAATATTTCAGTAAAAGAATAGTAAAACTTGAAATTATAATAACAAAAATATATTGCTTTAATAAAACAGTATTATTTATTGACAATATTGACATAGATAATTGTTAAATTTGAAAATAAGCAGAAATTTCATTTTTAATTTTAGAAATAGAAATTATAAACTAATAAAGTTTTATATTGGCATGGTAGCAATAATATACCCAACCTGTATTTTTTTTTTTTTTTTTTTTTTTTTTTTGGAAGAAAACAACTAACACTCAAACCTGCATAAGTTAAAATTTCAGGATTCATTGCAATTCGGGCTTGAAAACTTTAATAAACACAAGAAATTTAAACGCACAATGCTTATTCCGAGTCCAGGGATGCTCAATTCAATTCCAGGTCGGCAGTATGTCGTATACATATCTTCATCAGTAAAACAACCTTCCAAATTTCTTGGCTTTGAACTCTAAACATCGAATAGGACAAAAAATTATATAGTTTCAGAAAGCTCTCCGATTTCATTTATTTAATATTTATTACAACTATTATAATTGTAAAATTTGAATTAAAAAAAATTATAGCTGAATAAATTTAGTTACAGTGTAGATTATGTTAAATTTATTTTATATTGTGATCTAATAAAATCTATTGCTAATTCAAAAAACTGCAATGTAAGCATTCTTTCTTTCTTTGTAATGATTTATTTACATCTGTGAAAATAACTTTTCAAAAATATACATAAGAACAGAAAATTAGAATGTGAGGTTCTTTTATAAAATTATTTATTTAAATTTTAACCATTGTGTCGATGTCCATATTTACTAAATTAATAATTATATTTTTTTTTAAAGTCCGTCACGAAAGAGAATAAAAATATGACAAAATTAATAAAAAGCCGGTTGTAATGCGATATTTGGAAACATGATTATCTTTGTCTAAGTATAATGCATGATGATCATAATCGTATATTTTGTTATCCTTTGTAATACAGTAAATTTTTCACTTTCTTCAAAGGCGAATGAAAAATTAGAGATAAAGACATCATCAATTTACAAATTTTTCTTTTTCCTGTGTTAAGATGATATGAAATTAGATTAATGATTTCATTAAAAATATATATAATAAGTTCATTTTAAGGTATTCATTTGTTTAGAAGTTATCTGAAAAAGAAAATATAAGAACACAGGTTTGTTCCTTAAATATATCCAAATATCTTAAAAAGTCAATTTTCGGTGAAAATACTTACTTTTCAATTTTAATGTAAGTTTAAAATTTGAGTCGTTATCTTACCAAACATATTTGAATTTTTATTTTTAACGTTAAAGACTTCTAAATGTTGCAATGTGTAATAATTTAAATAAAGATAAATTTTTGTTTTAGTGTTTTCTCGAAATTGCATTTTTCACATATTGCGTTTATGGAAAACTCCATAGCTAAAAATATTATTGATTAAAATGAATAAAAATGCAAGCTTTCTAAAGAGTGATAAAAGAAGTGAATTGCTCTCTTACTTGTCAACGTATTAGATTTTTTTTTCTCAATATTTATTTACAATCATTGAAAACTGTATTACCATTCAATGAAACAAAATAAAAATGTGAGTAAAACGCCTTATAGTTTAGCTTCTTTTCGAGAGAAACTGAATAGCAGTTCATTCTATTGCGTAGAACTTTTTGATATTTCACGATACTTATTTGGGGATTTTATATAAGTATAGCTCAACACATTTGGCTGTTAAATTATGAAAATCAAATTTTGCTAAATCTTGCGCATGCGCAGTTAAAAATTATTTAGTAATAATGCTCATATTTCATAAGATATTTAAAACTTTTTCATTCTAATTGCAGTGTGCTTTGTTTTATATTGATTGTAGGTCGAGTTTCCTGAAAATAGCTTTGCGCTGAGTTTAATAACTTGCGTGTTGTAGTTAAAAATGATTTTTTTTTTTTTTTTTTTTTTTTTTTTTTTTGCAATTTTTTAAAATAAATCTTTATATCTCCCTGATTACATACGGTAGATGATATAAAAATCTATACAGATAATAAGGAAGAGCCCCATAATCACATTCTACAGCCAAATTGCATTTTAAGCATTATTTTTTACAGGGTGATGTCAAACACTTTCATTTCCTTTAATTTTTTACTTGTTCCCCTTTTACTTTCGGCGCAAAATTTAACTGAAACATATGAGGTATAGCATGTTCTTTGCACTCTTGAAGTTTCAAGATGATTTGTTTTGTATTTTTTGGGATATTTTGAAAAAAGTCTGCAATCGAAAGTGTCCGGTCATTTATGGGAATCTAGAGTATTATTGATAAATTCTAGGATTTGCAATGCATTGTTATTAGATTTCACTTCACTAATAATATAACTCGTATATATTTTTAAATGCTTAAGTTACAAATATAAGAGTACTTCATGCCTTCAAAAAATGTTTAATAATGTTAATTTGCAAGTTGAAAATATCTTGAATTTCAGCTATCATGCTTTGTGAATACTTACTTATGTTTACTGTTTGAATACTTATGAATATTGTGAATACTTATGTTTACTACTACTACTCATTTTTTTGGCAATATATGAATAAAAATAGTTTGAAATGTATAGCTTTTAATTATTTTGTGATTTTATCCATATTTTAATACATAATGAAATAATCTTTTAAAAATAATTTTAAAAAACCTACGAAACTATTCGCATAACTTAAGTTTTTAGAAGCCAGTGCATTCTAAGTAAACTGTTGTGTACTTGGGAATTTAGGAGGAATTATAATTATTTTGAATAAAAACCAACAAAAGCTTGCAGAATAATGAAGAAATGCTTTTATAAATACATTTCAAAAATTTTTAGAACAACTTTAAATATAAATTTGACAGATTTTTCGGTATGTTAATATTAAAGGGAAAAAATAATAATACATTTTTCTATCATCATTGTTAAGGTACTACGTAATGCATTAAAATTTTCCTTATAATATATACTACTCCGATTCAAAAAATTAGAATAATGAAAAGAAATATGGTCAAGGGAAATGAAAATCGAATTTATCAAATAAATAATCAACAATATCAAATATAAAGTACTATAATATGAATCTGCATATTTTGCAGATTATAAAAATGTAAACACATTACAATGAAATAGAAAATATATTTAAATCAGCTAACAACAAAAAATTCAAAATATTAGAATACTTTCTAACATGGTTCAAAAAATTAGAATAATGAAAATATATTGAACATAATTTAAACTCTAAGTATTTTTACTTGCTAATCAGTACTTTGTTGCATCACCCTTAGCTTTAATGACAGCTCTTAAACGTTTTGGCATGTTTTTAACTAAAGGTTCACAATCTTTTTTATCCAAATTCGCCCATATGCTCTATATACTAGAAATAAGTTCTTTTTTGTCTCTAGGCGCAACTTCTTGAAGTCGTTTCTTCATAATTCCCCACAAATTCTCGATAGGATTTAGATCGGGTGAGTTTGCAGGCCAAGGGAGTACAGGTATGTCCTTCTCTTTGAGCCATTTAGTTGTTGATTTGGAAGTGTGGGGAGAAGCTGAATCTTGCTGAAACAAGAAATCGTCATCACATAAATCCTCAGCTGAAGGATTCATGAAATGTTCAAGAATTTCTTGATAGACTTCTGAAGTGACTGTTGTGGAAACAATACACAACCTGCCTGGGCCTTCAGCAGTCATGCAGCCCCATACCATAACAGAGGTCGCAAATTTAAACGAACGTTTTAAACATTCTTTCTTATAAGCTTCATGTTTGAGTCTCCAGACACGTATACCTTGATTTCCGTTAGACACACAAAACACACTTTCATCGCTGAAAAGTATCTTTTTCCAATCGTCGTGATCCCCTAATTGTTTTGATTTGTTATTATTTCATAGTAGTACATTGTTTTTAGTTCCCTTTTAAGGGTTTTATTATTATTATTATTATTTGATAGTTTTTCGAAATGCCCGGGAAACGCAAATGTAATCTTTCCAACAGAAATAATAAAGCTCGGGCTATGAAAGTAGCTAGAAGTCAAGAGACGAGTTGTATCACAGAGCTGGGTATTAATATTATAAAATGTACCATTATTACAGGAACTGCTAAAGGAGACAGCGTTTTGATTCCCCGCATACCTATTATTCCCAACAACTTGCCATTTCATTTCAAGAGATTGCAATTTCCATTGAAATTGGCTTTTACAATGACGATCAACAAATCCCAGGGGCAAACCTTAAAAGTGGCAGGCATTCATTTAGGAACTCCATGCTTCTCACACGGTCAATTATATGTTGGTTGTTCACGTGTTTCAAGTGCCCAGAACTTGCATGTCTTGACGGAAAATAATAAGTCATTTAATGTTGTATACAGATCGGTATTAAAATAAAAATAAATTGTATATTTTTCCCGTAGATCTTTCAATGAGTTACAAATTTTTTTGAGTATACTTTATCAGACTCTATTTTGCACAGCACCACAATGATAAGGTTTCATTACATTACATATTATGATCAAACCGTCAGTTCCCACACATACACATCAAAATTTCTACGTGAACGAAGTCGCGGGTAACAGCTAGTATATAATAAAACTTTTGTCTAGATATACAGGGTAAGTTAAAATGAATATAGCGATTACAAACGGCTATAACTATTTAATGGAGAACATTTTATCAATAAGATTAACACAGAATGTAGATGGAACTTCAAAAGTTTCTATACATACGTCATAGATGTTCTATGTGACTTCAGTTGGTCACACGGACAACATCTAGGCGGTAGTCCATTTCACGCCATACATTCTGAAGCATTTGTTCAGTCACCGACGCAAGCGCATTACAAATGCGTACTTTGAGTTCTTCAATTGTTTTGGGCACGGGAAGCACATGTCCTGTCTTTCACATAAACTCATAGATAAAAATCGCAGAGTCTCAAAGTACGCATTTGTAAGGCGCTTGCGTCGGTGACTGCAGACTTGCTTCAGAATGTATGGTGTGAAATGGATAACCATCTTAATGTTGTCCGTGTGACCAAGGGAAGTCACATAGAACATCTATGACTTATGTATACAAAATTTTGGAGTTCTGTCCACATTCTGTGTTAATCTTATTGATAAACTTTTTTCCATTAAATAGTTATAGCCGTTTGTAATCGCTATATTCATTTTGACTTACCTTATTTTCAGGAATACAGAATTAGAGTAATTGTAAGTAAAAAAATATCAACTCTTCGAATTGCACTTATTTCTTTTACTTCATCCAGATATATACTTTTTTTTTTTTTTTTAATGAGTACTAAAATAAATATAAAACGTATAACAGTGTGTAGAAGCTTGTGATTCCATAATTATATTTTGAATACTAAAGGAACAAATAAGTGTTATAGGTTAGATTTAATCTACATAAGGTAATTTAAAATAATTGAAATCTTGTGTGAGTTAACTTTATTTGAACCAGAAAACAATTAATTAAAGAATTTTGATACAATTTTCAAACTAGTGCTTACAAAATGCACTATTCTCCCTCTTTAGTTAATGTTGCGTAGTTGGGGGTTCGTGAGTTGTCCGAGAATGAAAGGCCAAACTTACAAAAATTCAGTAATTTATTCACAGAAAGTTCCAGAGAAATACAGGTCTATAACCCAAGTATCAGCTTCAATTCAAACAATAAACACAGCTTAAACAACAGCTGTCAATAGCAAATCCACAGTACAAACTGTATAGCAATAACACTTGAAGCACGTCTCTTTCAAAGAGGCTCAACACAATACAAGCATTAGCGAAGCTGGCTGAGATGTGAACTGAAGTGCCTTGGCGAGAAAGCGCTTCTTATATACTGTTCCATGGAACCCAGATTTTTCGAGAAAACTCTAGAAAGTGGTCAACCAATCAACTTACAGCTTCCATATTTGGTATATCCCTAATAAGGATTTTCTCGCCAAGGTCGCCAAAAAAATCGCCAAGGTGGGAAAAAGTCGCCAAATTTGGCGCCAAATCCATTACCTGCCTTATTGGGGCTTTTTAATGCGTTTTTAAGGGAAATTAAGGCTATTTCAACGCTAAAACGACTAGAAATGCACAAAATTAGCATTTTATCAACTTACTAAGCCTCTTTGAAAGAATTTATACAAAAATAAACACACTTATTTACAATTTTGTAACACTGCCCCCCTCCCAAGGACTGCACGTCCCGGGCAGTGCAACCCTTGGTCAAGAGGCGAAAATAACCAAATTTACACAATCTCAAATGCAAAACTAAGTTGCATATAATGACAAAATAGAAACAAAAATCAAGTGAGAAATATTTACAAAAGTATTTATATACAAATATTTACATTACGCATGCGCAAATTTTACCAGTATTTACATTTTAAATTTTAATATTACCTTTAACCCATTAGGTGCCAAAGCTCCCGCTGCGGGAACAATTTTTTAAGAATGTTTTTCTCTGCAAATAATTAAGATAAATATATTTTTTATTTTTTACATTAAATGTTGAAACTCCTAGTTTCGGTGGTAAGTTTTTCGAAAAGTTTGTAATGTAACTTCGATTCTTTTTTTTTAATTATTCAAACAAGGATGTTTATTTTTCTGCAAAACATTAGCAAAGAAAAAAATCATTAAAAATAACTCATTCGAATGCAATGGTTTAAAACAATGGATATGAAATAAAACAGTTCTTTTCTTAAATTATAACAAATAGGGATCAAGAAAACTAATTAAAAAGGGTTTTGTAGTTTTTCAACATCTGTTCTACCCAAATTAGGTGTCAAATCTCCCACTTTGGAAAAATGTCATATCTTCTAACAAAACAATTTTTTTTTTTTAAATTGTTTGAACTACATTTGAGTAGAGATGCACATTCAAACCCAAAATGTGGGAAAATTAAAAAAATTCAGTTGATTCAAATAGCGGCGTTTAATGGGTTAATTGTGGTACTTGGCTAGCCTGTTATAGTGCACCACCTTCGGCTTGGATGAAGGTGTTTTAGTGATCCGCACCACTACATCATTCAGCCTTTTTAAGACTGCGTATGGTCCGTCCCAGTTGCACTGTAACTTGGGAGAGAGTCCTTTGCGTCGAACAGGATTCCACAACCAGACCTTCTCTCCTTCCTGGAACTCATGCTGTGTAGCCTTTAGATCGTACCTTGTCTTCATTTTCTCCGTTGCAATGTGAATCCGCTCCCGAGCAAAGTTGCGTACGTCCTCAAATCGTGCCTGGAGATCTTGGATGTACTCCTCGGGCGATGAAGGCGCATCGGGTGGACAACCAAACAGGAGATCACAAGGAAGACGAAGTTCACGTCCAAACAGCATCTGGGCTGGAGTATAGCCGGTGGTTTCATGGACAGCACTTCGATCAGCCAGCAGGAACAATGGCAACTTCAAGTCCCAATCTTGCTGGTTCCTTGATACTAGAAGAGCGAGGTTATTCAGGATGGTACGATTGAACCTCTCGACCATGCCGTCCGACTGGGGATGTAAGGGTGTTGTCCGGGTTTTGTCTATGCCGAGTAGTTGACACAGTCCTTTGAAAACATCAGAGGTAAAGTTCCTACCTTGGTCGGTATGAAGTTGTAGGGGCGTGCCGTACCTTGACACCCATTGCTGCACTAGGACCTCTGCGACTGTGCATGCGTCTTGATTGGGGATGGGATATGCCTCAGGCCACTTGGTGAAATAGTCCATCACGACGAGGATGTATTTATTTCCACTGGAGGTCCGTGGCAAAGGACCCAAGATGTCGATTGCAATCCGTTCAAATGGTGCTCCTACGTTATACCGTTGCAGTCTTCCTCGACTTCGTTTCTGCGGGCCTTTACGTGCGGCACAAGCATCACAGAATTTACACCATTTCTCCACATCCTTCTTTGCCTTGCACCAGTAGAAGCATTCCCGAACTTTCTGCAGAGTCTTCATGACCCCAAAATGGCCTCCGGTAGAGCTACTATGCAGTTGTTCTAAAACATCTGGAATTCTTGATCTTGGTAAAACAATTTGCCATCTGAAGCTTTTCCCATCATCAGATTCCCACTTTCTGGATAATACGCCGTTTCTGATATTAAGAGAGTCCCAAAGTGCCCAATAACTTTTCGTAATGGGACTGAATCTGTAAATGTCCTGCCAGGTAGGTCTGTTGCTGGTCGTCTCCTTCAGCTGTAATATTGGCCTTATGTCAGGATCTTCCAACTGGGCTTGTCTAAGTTCTTCGTCACTCCATGGATCGAGATCTTGTTCTGATGGTGTTGAGACAGTAACTTGGCGAGCAACTGGCTGTATTCTTTGGGGTCTATCTTTGGCTTTAGAGCTGTATTTATGATCTTCAGATGGAGGCTTCCGAAAGAAGGCATCTGGATTTTCCCGAAGAGCTCCTTCTGGGTAGCATACTTTAGAGGCATTCTTGGTTGCTTCTCTAGGCGTTCTTACTGGGCAGCTTCGTTTGATATGTCCGTTTTTTCCACAGCCCCAGCATTTAGTTGTTGGAGTCTTCCCTTCTTTCTTACTCTCAAGAATGCGCAGTCTTCTATGAATTTCTGCAATCATTTTCTGAATCTCTTTAAAATCATCTTGAGAACGGTTCACTTTGTCTACTGTGCTGTTCTGGCGATGTTCATGGGAGGCTTGTTGGGCTGCTTCGATTTTTAGGGCATACACTAAGGCTGACTCCACATCCTTCACGCCGGAGAGTCTGAGGGCTTTTTGAATATCTGGATCTCCAACAGCATCAAAGAAATATTCTAGGGCCAGATCATTGCGTGTTTCAGGATGACAGTCTGAGAAAGCCAAATGTGACAGCCTCTGGATGTTTGATGCCAGTTCTTGTAAGCTTTCTCCTGGTCTCTGGCGACGGGACCTTAGCTGGAGTCGATTATATTCCTTGGACCATTTCGCTCCAAAACGTAGCTCTAGTGCTCTGGTTACAGCTTCGAAGTCATATAGCTGTTCCTCCGAAAGGGTCTCCAGAATATCTGCGGCGTCGCCCCGCAACGAACCTACCAGGTGAGCCGTCTTTGCAACAGAGTCCCAGCCGTTAGCTTCAGCTACGATGGAAAACTGTGTCTTATATACATGCCAGGAGAAACTGCCGTTGTAGGTGGATAGCTTAATAAATTCCTGATTCTGGATTCTTCTCTCTTTCTTTTCAGTTTCCTGGGGCATGGATTCTAAATTTTCTTCGAGATTCCGAATCTTGCTCTGCAGTTCATTCCCTATTACTTCTCTGTTCCACTCTTCTTTCATTTTTCTTTTAAGATCTTCCTCCATTCTCTTAAACTTACTTTCTATCTCTGAAAACCTTCCTTTCAGCTCTTGATCAAAGTTTTCTTTAAATTTCTCCTCTACACTCCGTTCTATCCTCGTAACACTCTCTTCAACCTTCATAACATTTTCTTCTATCTTCATAGCTTTCTCTTCAACCTTCATAACATTTGCTTCTATCTTCATAGCTTTCTCTTCAAAACTTTCTTCTATTTTCAAAACTTTCTCTTCAAAATTTTCTTCTATCTTTGTAACTTTCTCTTCTATTCCATCCATTCTATTTTCCATCACCGTTAATTTACCCTCGATTGATTCTTTCACCGTTGAAAGCTCTCTCTTCATCTCATCTTGATTAGATTTAATTTCTTCCTGAACTTCACCCATAGTGTCTTTCATTTCCTTCATCTCTTGACTCAGGCTATCTTTCATCTCTTTTTGTCCAGTTTCCATCTTTTCCAGTCCTGTTTCCATTTTCTCTATCAATCCGGTTTCCATCTTTTCCTGTCCGGCTTTCATTTCATTCATCTGGGTAGCTAAGGTTTCTAGAAGTTTTTTCATCTCTTGCTCCATAGCTCTCGTTATCACCATTCACAGACAACCCGGCTCCTGACACCAGAAATGTTGCGTAGTTGGGGGTTCGTGAGTTGTCCGAGAATGAAAGGCCAAACTTACAAAAATTCAGTAATTTATTGACAGAAAGTTCCAGAGAAATACAGGTCTATAACCCAAGTATCAGCTTCAATTCAACCAATAAACACAGCTTAAACAACATCTGTCAATAGCAAATCCACAGTACAAACTGTATAGCAATAACACTTGAAGCACGTCTCTTTCAAAGAGGCTCAACACAATACAAGCATTAGCGAAGCTGGCTGAGATGTGAACTGAACTGCCTTGGCGAGAAAGCGCTTCTTATATACTGTTCCATGGAACCCAGATTTTTCGAGAAAACTCTAGAAAGTGGTCAACCAATCAACTTACAGCTTCCATATTTGGTATATCCCTAATAAGGATTTTCTCGCCAAGGTCGCCAAAAAAATCGCCAAGGTGGGAAAAAGTCGCCAAATTTGGCGCCAAATCCATTACCTGCCTTATTGGGGCTTTTTAATGCGTTTTTAAGGGAAATTAAGGCTATTACAACGCTAAAACGACTAGAAATGCACAAAATTAGCACTTTATCAACTTACTAAGCCTCTTTGAAAGAATTTAAACAAAAATAAACACAATTATTTACAATTTTGTAACACTGCCCCCCTCCCAAGGACTGCACGTCCCGGGCAGTGCAACCCTTGGTCAAGAGGCGAAAATAACCAAATTTACACAATCTCAAATGCAAAACTAAGTTGCATATAATGACAAAACAGAAACAAAAATCAAGTGAGAAATATTTACAAAAGTATTTATATACAAATATTTACATTACGCATGCGCAAATTTTACCAGTATTTACATTTTAAATTTTAATATTACCGTTAATTGTGGTACTTGGCTAGCCTGTTATAGTGCACCACCTTCGGCTTGGATGAAGGTGTTTTAGTGATCCGCACCACTACATCATTCAGCCTTTTTAAGACTGCGTATGGTCCGTCCCAGTTGCACTGTAACTTGGGAGAGAGTCCTTTGCGTCGAACAGGATTCCACAACCAGACCTTCTCTCCTTCCTGGAACTCATGCTGTGTAGCCTTTAGATCGTACCTTGTCTTCATTTTCTCCGTTGCAATGTGAATCCGCTCCCGAGCAAAGTTGCGTACGTCCTCAAATCGTGCCTGGAGATCTTGGATGTACTCCTCGGGCGATGAAGGCGCATCGGGTGGACAACCAAACAGGAGATCACAAGGAAGACGAAGTTCACGTCCAAACAGCATCTGGGCTGGAGTATAGCCGGTGGTTTCATGGACAGCACTTCGATCAGCCAGCAGGAACAATGGCAACTTCAAGTCCCAATCTTGCTGGTTCCTTGATACTAGAAGAGCGAGGTTATTCAGGATGGTACGATTGAACCTCTCGACCATGCCGTCCGACTGGGGATGTAAGGGTGTTGTCCGGGTTTTGTCTATGCCGAGTAGTTGACACAGTCCTTTGAAAACATCAGAGGTAAAGTTCCTACCTTGGTCGGTATGAAGTTGTAGGGGCGTGCCGTACCTTGACACCCATTGCTGCACTAGGACCTCTGCGACTGTGCATGCGTCTTGATTGGGGATGGGATATGCCTCAGGCCACTTGGTGAAATAGTCCATCACGACGAGGATGTATTTATTTCCACTGGAGGTCCGTGGCAAAGGACCCAAGATGTCGATTGCAATCCGTTCAAATGGTGCTCCTACGTTATACCGTTGCAGTCTTCCTCGACTTCGTTTCTGCGGGCCTTTACGTGCGGCACAAGCATCACAGAATTTACACCATTTCTCCACATCCTTCTTTGCCTTGCACCAGTAGAAGCATTCCCGAACTTTCTGCAGAGTCTTCATGACCCCAAAATGGCCTCCGGTAGAGCTACTATGCAGTTGTTCTAAAACATCTGGAATTCTTGATCTTGGTAAAACAATTTGCCATCTGAAGCTTTTCCCATCATCAGATTCCCACTTTCTGGATAATACGCCGTTTCTGATATTAAGAGAGTCCCAAAGTGCCCAATAACTTTTCGTAATGGGACTGAATCTGTAAATGTCCTGCCAGGTAGGTCTGTTGCTGGTCGTCTCCTTCAGCTGTAATATTGGCCTTATGTCAGGATCTTCCAACTGGGCTTGTCTAAGTTCTTCGTCACTCCATGGATCGAGATCTTGTTCTGATGGTGTTGAGACAGTAACTTGGCGAGCAACTGGCTGTATTCTTTGGGGTCTATCTTTGGCTTTAGAGCTGTATTTATGATCTTCAGATGGAGGCTTCCGAAAGAAGGCATCTGGATTTTCCCGAAGAGCTCCTTCTGGGTAGCATACTTTAGAGGCATTCTTGGTTGCTTCTCTAGGCGTTCTTACTGGGCAGCTTCGTTTGATATGTCCGTTTTTTCCACAGCCCCAGCATTTAGTTGTTGGAGTCTTCCCTTCTTTCTTACTCTCAAGAATGCGCAGTCTTCTATGAATTTCTGCAATCATTTTCTGAATCTCTTTAAAATCATCTTGAGAACGGTTCACTTTGTCTACTGTGCTGTTCTGGCGATGTTCATGGGAGGCTTGTTGGGCTGCTTCGATTTTTAGGGCATACACTAAGGCTGACTCCACATCCTTCACGCCGGAGAGTCTGAGGGCTTTTTGAATATCTGGATCTCCAACAGCATCAAAGAAATATTCTAGGGCCAGATCATTGCGTGTTTCAGGATGACAGTCTGAGAAAGCCAAATGTGACAGCCTCTGGATGTTTGATGCCAGTTCTTGTAAGCTTTCTCCTGGTCTCTGGCGACGGGACCTTAGCTGGAGTCGATTATATTCCTTGGACCATTTCGCTCCAAAACGTAGCTCTAGTGCTCTGGTTACAGCTTCGAAGTCATATAGCTGTTCCTCCGAAAGGGTCTCCAGAATATCTGCGGCGTCGCCCCGCAACGAACCTACCAGGTGAGCCGTCTTTGCAACAGAGTCCCAGCCGTTAGCTTCAGCTACGATGGAAAACTGTGTCTTATATACATGCCAGGAGAAACTGCCGTTGTAGGTGGATAGCTTAATAAATTCCTGATTCTGGATTCTTCTCTCTTTCTTTTCAGTTTCCTGGGGCATGGATTCTAAATTTTCTTCGAGATTCCGAATCTTGCTCTGCAGTTCATTCCCTATTACTTCTCTGTTCCACTCTTCTTTCATTTTTCTTTTAAGATCTTCCTCCATTCTCTTAAACTTACTTTCTATCTCTGAAAACCTTCCTTTCAGCTCTTGATCAAAGTTTTCTTTAAATTTCTCCTCTACACTCCGTTCTATCCTCGTAACACTCTCTTCAACCTTCATAACATTTTCTTCTATCTTCATAGCTTTCTCTTCAACCTTCATAACATTTGCTTCTATCTTCATAGCTTTCTCTTCAAAACTTTCTTCTATTTTCAAAACTTTCTCTTCAAAATTTTCTTCTATCTTTGTAACTTTCTCTTCTATTCCATCCATTCTATTTTCCATCACCGTTAATTTACCCTCGATTGATTCTTTCACCGTTGAAAGCTCTCTCTTCATCTCATCTTGATTAGATTTAATTTCTTCCTGAACTTCACCCATAGTGTCTTTCATTTCCTTCATCTCTTGACTCAGGCTATCTTTCATCTCTTTTTGTCCAGTTTCCATCTTTTCCAGTCCTGTTTCCATTTTCTCTATCAATCCGGTTTCCATCTTTTCCTGTCCGGCTTTCATTTCATTCATCTGGGTAGCTAAGGTTTCTAGAAGTTTTTTCATCTCTTGCTCCATAGCTCTCGTTATCACCATTCACAGACAACCCGGCTCCTGACACCAGAAATGTTGCGTAGTTGGGGGTTCGTGAGTTGTCCGAGAATGAAAGGCCAAACTTACAAAAATTCAGTAATTTATTGACAGAAAGTTCCAGAGAAATACAGGTCTATAACCCAAGTATCAGCTTCAATTCAACCAATAAACACAGCTTAAACAACATCTGTCAATAGCAAATCCACAGTACAAACTGTATAGCAATAACACTTGAAGCACGTCTCTTTCAAAGAGGCTCAACACAATACAAGCATTAGCGAAGCTGGCTGAGATGTGAACTGAACTGCCTTGGCGAGAAAGCGCTTCTTATATACTGTTCCATGGAACCCAGATTTTTCGAGAAAACTCTAGAAAGTGGTCAACCAATCAACTTACAGCTTCCATATTTGGTATATCCCTAATAAGGATTTTCTCGCCAAGGTCGCCAAAAAAATCGCCAAGGTGGGAAAAAGTCGCCAAATTTGGCGCCAAATCCATTACCTGCCTTATTGGGGCTTTTTAATGCGTTTTTAAGGGAAATTAAGGCTATTTCAACGCTAAAACGACTAGAAATGCACAAAATTAGCACTTTATCAACTTACTAAGCCTCTTTGAAAGAATTTAAACAAAAATAAACACAATTATTTACAATTTTGTAACACTGCCCCCCTCCCAAGGACTGCACGTCCCGGGCAGTGCAACCCTTGGTCAAGAGGCGAAAATAACCAAATTTACACAATCTCAAATGCAAAACTAAGTTGCATATAATGACAAAATAGAAACAAAAATCAAGTGAGAAATATTTACAAAAGTATTTATATACAAATATTTACATTACGCATGCGCAAATTTTACCAGTATTTACATTTTAAATTTTAATATTACCGTTAATTGTGGTACTTGGCTAGCCTGTTATAGTGCACCACCTTCGGCTTGGATGAAGGTGTTTTAGTGATCCGCACCACTACATCATTCAGCCTTTTTAAGACTGCGTATGGTCCGTCCCAGTTGCACTGTAACTTGGGAGAGAGTCCTTTGCGTCGAACAGGATTCCACAACCAGACCTTCTCTCCTTCCTGGAACTCATGTTGTGTAGCCTTTAGATCGTACCTTGTCTTCATTTTCTCCGTTGCAATGTGAATCCGCTCCCGAGCAAAGTTGTGTACGTCCTCAAATCGTGCCTGGAGATCTTGGATGTACTCCTCGGGCGATGAAGGCGCATCGGGTGGCGACCAAACAGGAGATCACAAGGAAGACGAAGTTCACGTCCAAACAGCATCTGGGCTGGAGTATAGCCGGTGGTTTCATGGACAGCACTTCGATCAGCCAGCAGGAACAATGGCAACTTCAAGTCCCAATCTTGCTGGTTCCTTGATACTAGAAGAGAGAGGTTATTCAAGATGGTACGATTGAACCTCTCGACCATGCCGTCCGACTGGGGATGTAAGGGTGTTGTCCGGGTTTTGTCTATGCCGAGTAGTTGACACAGTCCTTTGAAAACATCAGAGGTAAAGTTCCTACCTTGGTCGGTATGAAGTTGTAGGGGCGTGCCGTACCTTGACACCCATTGCTGCACTAGGACCTCTGCGACTGTGCATGCGTCTTGATTGGGGATGGGATATGCCTCAGGCCACATGGTGAGATAGTCCATTACGACGAGGATGTATTTATTTCCACTGGAGGTCCGTGGCAAAGGACCCAAGATATCGATTGCAATCCGTTCAAATGGTGCTCCTACGTTATACCGTTGCAGTCTTCCTCGACTTCGTTTCTGCGGGCCTTTACGTGCGGCACAAGCATCACAGGATTTACACCATTTCTCCACATCCTTCTTTGCCTTGCACCAGTAGAAGCATTCCCGAACTTTCTGCAGAGTCTTCATGACCCCAAAATGGCCTCCGGTAGAGCTACTATGCAGTTGTTCTAAAACATCTGGAATTCTTGATCTTGGTAAAACAATTTGCCATCTGAAGCTTTTCCCATCATCAGATTCCCACTTTCTGGATAATACGCCGTTTCTGATATTAAGAGAGTCCCAAAGTGCCCAATAACTTTTCGTAATGGGACTGAATCTGGAAATGTCCTGCCAGGTAGGTCTGTTGCTGGTCGTCTCCTTCAGCTGTAATATTGGCCTTATGTCAGGATCTTCCAACTGGGCTTCTCTAAGTTCTTCGTCACTCCATGGATCGATATCTTGTTCTGATGGTGTTGAGACAGTAACTTGGCGAGCAACTGGCTGTATTCTTTGGGGTCTATGGCTTTAGAGCTGTATTTATGATCTTCAGATGGAGGCTTCCGAAAGAAGGCATCTGGATTTTCCCGAAGAGCTCCTTCTGGGTAGCATACTTTAGAGACATTCTTGGTTGCTTCTCTAGGCGTTCTTACTGGGCAGCTTCGTTTGATATGTCCGTTTTTTCCACAGCCACAGCATTTAGTTGTTGGAGTCTTCCCTTCTTTCTTACTCTCAAGAATGCGCAGTCTTCTATGAATTTCTGCAATCATTTTCTGAATCTCTTTAAAATCATCTTGAGAACGGTTCACTTTGTCTACTGTGCTGTTCTGGCGATGTTCATGGGAGGCTTGTTGGGCTGCTTCGATTTTTAGGGCATACACCAAGGCTGACTCCACATCCTTCACGCCGGAGAGTCTGAGGGCTTTTTGAATATCTGGATCTCCAACAGCATCAAAGAAATATTCTAGGGCCAGATTATTGCGTGTTTCAGGATGACAGTCTGAGAAAGCCAAATGTGACAGCCTCTGGATGTTTGATGCCAGTTCTTGTAAGCTTTCTCCTGGTCTCTGGCGACGGGACCTTAGCTGGAGTCGATTATATTCCTTGGACCATTTCGCTCCAAAACGTAGCTCTAGTGCTCTGGTTACAGCTTCGAAGTCATATCGCTGTTCCTCCGAAAGGGTCTCCAGAATATCTGCGGCGTCGCCCCGCAACGACCCTACCAGGTGAGCCGTCTTTGCAACAGAGTCCCAGCCGTTAGCTTCAGCTACGATGGAAAACTGTGTCTTATATACATGCCAGGAGAAACTGCCGTCGTAGGTGGATAGCTTAATAAATTCCTGATTCTGGATTCTTCTCTCTTTCTTTTCAGTTTCCTGGGGCATGGATTCTAATTTTTCTTCGAGATTCCGAATCTTGCTCTGCAGTTCATTCCCTATTACTTCTCTGTTCCACTCTTCTTTCATTTTTCTTTTAAGATCTTCCTCCATTCTCTTAAACTTGCTTTCTATCTCTGAAAACCTTCTTTTCAGCTCTTGATCAAAGTTTTCTTTAAATTTCTCCTCTACACTCCGTTCTATCCTCGTAACACTCTCTTCAACCTTCATAACATTTTCTTCTATCTTCATAGCTTTCTCTTCAACCTTCATAACATTTGCTTCTATCTTCATAGCTTTCTCTTCAAAACTTTCTTCTATTTTCAAAACTTTCTCTTCAAAATTTTCTTCTATCTTTATAACTTTCTCTTCTATTCCATCCATTCTATTTTCCATCACCGTTAATTTACCCTCGATTGATTCTTTCACCGTTGAAAGCTCTCTCTTCATCTCATCTTGATTAGATTTAATTTCTTCCTGAACTTCACCCATAGTGTCTTTCATTTCCTTCATCTCTTGACTCAGGTTATCTTTCATCTCTTTTTGTCCAGTTTCCATCTTTTCCAGTCCTGTTTCCATTTTCTCTATCAATCCGGTTTCCATCTTTTCCTGTCCGGCTTTCATTTCATTCATCTGGGTAGCTAAGGTTTCTAGAAGTTTTTTCATCTCTTGCTCCATAGCTCTCGTTATCACCATTCACAGACAACCCCGCTCCTGACACCAGAAATGTTGCGTAGTTGGGGGTTCGTGAGTTGTCCGAGAATGAAAGGCCAAACTTACAAAAATTCAGTAATTTATTGACAGAAAGTTCCAGAGAAATACAGGTCTATAACCCAAGTATCAGCTTCAATTCAACCAATAAACACAGCTTAAACAACAGCTGTCAATAGCAAATCCACAGTACAAACTGTATAGCAATAACACTTGAAGCACGTCTCTTTCAAAGAGGCTCAACACAATACAAGCATTAGCGAAGCTGGCTGAGATGTGAACTGAAGTGCCTTGGCGAGAAAGCGCTTCTTATATACTGTTCCATGGAACCCAGATTTTTCGAGAAAACTCTAGAAAGTGGTCAACCAATCAACTTACAGCTTCCATATTTGGTATATCCCTAATAAGGATTTTCTCGCCAAGGTCGCCAAACAAATCGCCAAGGTGGGAAAAAGTCGCCAAATTTGGCGCCAAATCCATTACCTGCCTTATTGGGGCTTTTTAATGCGTTTTTTAGGGAAATTAAGGCTATTTCAACGCTAAAATGACTAGAAATGCACAAAATTAGCACTTTATCAACTTACTAAGCCTCTTTGAAAGAATTTATACAAAAATAAACACAATTATTTACAATTTTGTAACAATATTTATTAATTAAAATCGGTTTTTATTTAATAAACAAGTAAAATACCTAAATCTAAAGCGTGAAGACTACATCATTTAAATTTCCTAATGGGACGTTATTTTTTTCATATAAAAACAGAAATAACCTTCATACAATAAAGACTCTGTTAAAACATTTAATGATCATTCAATATATACTACATGGGAAACATTTTTCTCAGTAATGAATAAAATAAAATAAAAATAAATCAGGAAAAATAAACTAATATAAAATAGGAATGAAAGAACTAATGTATAATCAGAAAAACAATAAAAAAATTGTGCATAGATGTTTTTTCTTTCAATTGGGACTATCATCTTTTTATGGGGGAAAAAAAGAATAAAAGAAAAGAAAAAGAGACGCTTATTGAAATATATTAAATTCAGTGGGATGTAATTTTTCTCAAACGTTATTTAAAAAGAAAAAAAAAATATGACTAATGAACATTTTTACGAGGAAGAATTTTTTCAATAAAACGTCATTAAAGTAATGATTTTTATTGTCCTTTTTCTGAAATGGATTCATTTCCTGCGGAGATATTCAGTAACCATAAGTCAGAAATATTTCATAGTTCATCAATGCATATGCTTAAGAAAATTTATGAGTAACATTAATAATTATATTTTTACTTGATTGGTAAAAAACAACATTAAAAAAAATGTCCAGCTAATAATAAATATTTGAGTGTTCGATAATATTACTAGCAACACCACGGTGTTTGTTTTATTCATATAGCTAAAATATTTTTTGATGACATCAAAAAATTTGAAGTTAACAAAGATATAAATAAATATACACTATCTGCCAATGAGTATTTGTAGCATATGATTATGAGGATATTTGTCATTATCTGTATAAACTTTTATGAGGCTACCACGTATATCCATGGAGATATAACTTTATTTATTTATTTTTATTTATTAAAAAATTTCCACTTTTTAAATTATGACACGTAGGGTATTAGGCACAGTGCAAAGCCATTTTTAGAAAATTTGACATACTACATTAGAGACAGCATACTGCAATCAGAAAGCAAAAATGTTAATTATTTTACAAAATTTTAGCATTTTTACTAAATAATTTTTAACTACGCATGCACTAGCTTTTAAAAAATTTCATTTGCATCATTTAATAGCCAAAAGTACTGAGCAACGTATTTGAAAACTTCAAAGAAATATCGTGTAAATTCAAAAAGTTATGACGGGTAGAATGAACATAATTTTTGTTCTCTCAAAATAAAAGCTAAACTAAAAGGGGTTTTACTCACATGTTTATTTTGATTCAATAAATGTCCAATGGGAACACAGTGTTCGCTGATTGTAAATAAATATTGATAAAACCCTCTATCATCCTTTTTTTTTTTCTTTTTCTTTTAAGAACTGAAATTCTGTTCATTCTATCTCTTATAACTTTTTGAATTTACATGGTATTTGTTTAAGGTTTTTATATAAGTTGCTCGATACTTTTGGATGGATGGATGGTTGGGTTTTACGTCGCACTAGTGCTGCGCAGATGGGCAATTGGCGACGGTCTGGGACTCACCCCTAGAGGTGGTCCGGAGACATTCCATCGCAATTTTGATCCTCCACGGAAGGGATGGCTCTTCCGCTTCGGTGACCCCCAGAGGTATAATTTTTGATGGGAACATGGAGGACATTGCGGCCACGACAGATTTTACGTGCACCAGCCACCATTAGTGTACACGACGGTCTTTAGCCGGCTCGAGTACCGAACCCGCAATCTTCCAATTACGAGGCCGGCGCTCTACCGACTGGGCTACCGCGGCCCCGATACTTTTGGCTATTAAATTACTCAAATGATTTTTTTTTAAGCTAGCGCATGCGTAGTTATAAATTATTTAGTAAAATGCTCATATTTTGCCAGATATTTAACATTTTTTTCTTGCATTCTGTTTGCAGTATGCTGTGTCTAATGTAGTATACCAAATTCCCCAAAAATGGCTTTGCACTGGGTCTAATATTCTACGTTTTATAATGTAAAAAGTAGAATTTTTTTTGCAATAGAAAAAAAAAAAAAAAAGAATAGAAAAGAGGTCACATTTTTATGAATATAATGTGGTAGCCGCATAAAATATATATATATATATATATATATATATAGATATATATACAGATAGTGAGAAAAATCGTCATAACCACATGCTACAGCCAAAACGCATTTAAAGTATTACGTTTTACAGGGTGATCCGAAACATTTTTTTTGTTGTTGTTTATTTTTTTTTTTTTACTGATTCCTTTTTTCTTTTCAGGACACAAATTTTGCTGTAATATATATGAGGTATAACATGTTCTTTACACTACCAAAGCTTCAAGATGATTCCTAAAGAACATTTCTAGATATTTGACAAAACGTCTAAATTCGAAGGTGTCCAAATACTTATTGGTAGATAGAGTATAATAAAAAAAAAAAAAAGAAATATCATTATTATCAAAAGAAATAATATAATTTTTATTTAAATAGCGAAAGCCCTATTTAAAAATTTAAATCGAAAATAATTAATAAATCGCTCTTTAGTCTTACTTTCTCATCATAATACTTCCTAAAGCAAAAATCAATATAAAGGGAAATTAAAAAAAAAAAAAAAAATTAGCTCCTGAATGCTAACTTACTTTCTATGCAGTAATTGTTGTATGAAATAAACAGAGGCAGATTTTTCTCCGGGATTTTAAATTAGGTCGGGTTATCAGACAACTAATTGATTAGCCAATAGGAAGTAAGAAACTTCTGAAAAACACTTTCTTTTTAGATTGATCCATATTTTTTATGAAATTTATATTAGCATAATTTTTAATAGATAGATAATTTAGAAAAAAAAAACACAGATGGAGATACAATGGAAAATAATACCTATAAACATTAAAGTAAAGTATATCATTCTAAATAACATCGACCCTTTTTAGCTAACATGGTATGCAAAAAATTTTATGATAGCTTTTTACAAAACAGATTTTTATTTCGTTGTTTGATGTAATTTTAACCAATAAATGCTTTGAAGAATTCACGTCAAAAATCAAAGATGATGAACAAAAGCAGAGCTACCTGTTGGTCGATATACACCCAAATAAAATCAGCATTTGAAATTTTTTATCTTACACATAAAGTGTGTATTTATACTTCATAGAAGCTAAGAATACTGAGAATAATTTCCATTTCACAAGAAAAATCTACAACATATCACCATCTGATATGCATCAAATATTAAATCATGATGGTCTTTCATAATGAAACTATAAAATACGAGTCTATTGCATTTATATGGCATAGATGCTGAAAATATTTAACTTAAAAATTGCCTGATTAACAATTGTAAAAATTATAACATAGTAGTGCCACCTGTCGCCCTTTATGTACCAATTTGAAGGAGCATAATGTTTCATAATGACCCTGTAATATATCAAATTTACTTACGCCATAAATGCTGAGATATAACCGTCCGATGCATGAGAAAATTACAATGCAGCAGCTCCCTCTGTTGTTCGATTTACAGCCAAATTGAATCAGCATAGCTTTTACATAATGACTTTATCACATATCAAGTTTGGTGCATTTATTCTCCATAGAAACTGAGATTTAGCCTTTCCATTCAAGGAGAAAATTGCAGTATAACAGTGCAACTTATCGGCCAATATGCCCCTAAATGAAATCAGCATACTCTTTCATAATGTACCTTTCACACATGAAGTACATCTATATACAATAAAAGCTATAGTGTACTCGCCTAGTATAGTGTACTCGTAAATGGGAGATATCACTGCGTAGCACCGCCGTCTTTTCTAAAATTTGAACTGAAAGTTGATAAGCACAATTTTGTGTGACATTAAATATAAAATTTTTGAAACCATTGGCATTAGTTCTTGAGCTACAGTTGCTATACAATTATTATCACGCAGACATACTGACAGACATTATCTAAATATGGTTAATTCGTATTCTGATAACAGGAAAGGCCAACGAAAGACAACAGCCGAAAATTATTACGAATCGTACACTGTAAAAAATAGGTTCTTAAAAATAAGTATATACTCGTACTGTCTCAAAATAGCCCCGAAACAATATATACTTAAATTTGAAAACCCATGTACTCATCTTTGAGTACATTGACATGTCAAACACGGGGATATTGGGAATCTTATTGGTCAACCCCATTTTTGAGCATGTCAATATACTCAAAAATGAGTACATGGGTTTTCAAATTTAAGTATATATATTGTTTCGGGGCTATTTTGAGACAATATATACATATTTTTAAGAACCTTTAACAGTGTATACTTTTTTCTGTTGAATATAAAAGAATCTACGATAATCTACGATATAAAGCCCGTCCAGAAATATACTCTATAACAAAAAAAGTGACGCACCAAGAAGGAGTAATGCAAACTGGACACAAATTGACATATATACAGGTTTTGATGGAATCAAGCATCATTATCGTCGATCCTACGTGCAACTGGTACTTCAGTGACTTCAAATACCCTTAACGGCCCTCTTCACGTACCGTCGCCGGAAGCCCGAGCCAAGGTTTTTCTATGGGGAAATTTTCTTTACAAGTAACTTATTAACTAATACATATTTTTAAATTCTGTTTTCGCATTCAGAAAATTTCCAACTGTTAAACTGACGGACCTTTTTTAAAAATATATTTTTTTAATTTTTAATATTTTATTTTGAAATTGCAAAATGAAAAAAAATTCACATATTGAAAATTCGTATTTTGCAGCTTCAAAATAAAATATAAAAAAATTAAAAAATAGTTTTTTAAAAAAGGTCCGTCAATTTAACAGCTGGGAATTTTCAGAATGTAAAAACAGAATTTAAAAATATGTATTAGTTAATAAGTTATTTGTAAAGAAAATTTTCCCATAGAATAACATTAGCTTCGGCTTCCGGCGGCGATGAGTGAAGTGGGCCCTTAATAGGCGGCTAGAGTGAAATGAGGTTGAGCTCAGTCCCCGGATCTCTCTTCCACTGAGGACGTTTGGAGCATTATAAAAAGGGTCCTACAACCAGCTCGGAATTTTACCAATCTAACGCAACAATTGGACAGAATTTCGCACGATACTTCACTGGAGCACATCTGCCAACTCTATCAATTAATACCAAGCCTAATAACTGCGTAATAAGGGCCAGAAGTGGACCAACGCATTATTGACGCTTACTTTGTGAGGCCCTTTCTCTTGATTAAATCATTCAAATTTTCTGAAACTGTAATTAATTGTTTTTCTCCACATGTACATCACATCTACCAATTTTTGTCCCATTCGGACCACCCATTCCACCCTAACTACCAATTTTTGTTTCCACTTCTTCTTGGTGCGTCGTTTTTTTTTTTTTTTTTTTTTTTTTTTTTTGTTTTGTTATAGAGTGTGTATAAGATAATAATAAGAAAATACGCAATTGTTCATAGTCTTAAAAATAAGTAGTAAAAAATAAGTTTTCTTTATGAACAGACGTAAAAAAAAATTCTCTTTCAAATTATTTAAAACTCTGGTTTCTTGCTTGCTTGAAAGCTTCAATTAAAAAAAAATAAAATAAATAATAATAATAATAAAAAAAATACTTTTCTCTTAAAATAAAATAGCAAGTTTCAGAATATTCTTTAAAAAATCTTTATGTTAAAATGTTTTAAGTTTCTTTACAACTAATTTATTTTGAGAAAAAAAGTAAACATAAAATATATATTAATGGTTCTCGTTAAAAAGAACTTGTATTCGCTTAAACATTTGAAATATCTTTATCAAGGGAAACATTTAGCTCAGTTTTAAACTGCCATAAATTATGAAAACTTAGATAGAAAGATTACAGAAGTTCCATTTTACAAACACAAACATAATTTTTCTCTCACCTTATTTTTAATTAACTTGTCAAGCATACGTCCTTAATAGCCTCTTTTCTTAAATCATTTTGAAATTGTGAAAGTCTTGTTTAACTGGTCGATATTTTACAGCTTTGTTTAAATTAAGAAGAAGTGACAACATGAAATTTTAATAAATGTTGAAAAATTGTAAGTTCTCAAGTATGAAATAAAAGATGCTAGAAATAATAATACAAGTTATAAGAATAGAGGTATGAAATACAATTTATATTGTTAATAATCAGGAGAAACATTTGGTAATAGTGAAAAATTATTTGGCGAGTACTATGGATCAAGATATGATTGAGAAATAAAAATTTTCTGTAAAATAAAATAATTTAAAATGTATTAAAAATACAATCAGTTATTGAAAGTGTTTATATTCGTTTTACAGAAAATACTAGAATTTTTAGGTTTTTAAAGTATTTTTAAAAAATGATTCAGTTAAAGTTGCCTTTAATAATCTAATTAAATATACAAATTTTTATATAAAATAGTGTTACAGAATACATGTATTATTTTAAAATATAACTTTTAAATATTGCATTTAAATTTTCTATTTGTAAAAAAGTCTGGCAATTCTTTAAAATCCAATGCTATGTAATGATTAACATAAAGATTGAAGCACAAAGCACGATATTTATAATATTCGAAGTTCGAAAGTTGACGCCAGCGGCGAAATACAAATTACAAGTCATAAGCAAGAAATATTGTAAATTCTTTCCATTTATTTGCATGTACTCTAATTTTAATAAGTGAGGGCTAGAAAACGTATTTATGCCATTTTGCTGTAATTTCATGTTTTTTCTTTTTCTTTTTACAGTATAACACAAGAACTCCAGTGATATATTAATCACTCCAATTTTATTTTATTAAATATATTTCAATTTTAATGTAGATTTATAATCGTTTTCCAACAAAATACGTGTTCTTTTTAACTATTTTAAGTTTTTAATAAAAAAAATAATAAAACATAAAAACGTCTATATTTAATGGTAGTTTTTGTATTTTGTATTCAAGTGATTTCTTCTTAATAAACAGATACTTTACATTAACTTTATTCTAAAAGAAGATATGCAATCGAAAACATTAACTGTTTATGCTATTATTTGTAAACAATAATACAAACCTCTTTTAAACAGCTTATCATCTAGAAATAATACTTTTTCTTTAACTCAAAATATTGTTATCATTAACAATAGAAAAATTCACAGTTATTATAAATTATTGAAGCTTCCTTTTAATAATTTCAACTATCCTTATCTTGTACTAATCCCTATGTTTCATAAATCTCCTATTAAATTTAGAACGGTTACTATTGGTTGTAATAGTACATATAATAAATTACTATTTGATATTCTGAAATAGGTTTATAACATCACTTGTAAAGATAACTTTCGCAGCCTTAAAAATAATTACAAACTCATTAACCATATCAAAAATCTCGATAATATAGATAATACTACTACTTATAATTTTCAAGATCTATTTAATAATATTATTTTATCAGGCCTACATAAATTATGAATAATCTTTTTAATAAATACAAAATTCAAATAAAGTTAACTAATAACTTTAATGAGGAAAATTTTAAAACTCTTCTTAATTTCATAATATATAATAACTATATCTTACCCAATAGCCTCATATACTTAGAAAAAGTGGGAACCCCGTAATGTGAGTGCAGCTCGAGTATATTGGCTGATCGTTATCTTCATTATCATGAGTACAAATTAACATATGCCAACATTTTACTGTACCGTTATATTGATGATATTATCATTTTATTCATTCTTAATAAATCACCTCATTTAATTACATTAGACTATCCTTCTAATTTAATATTAACGGAGACGTAGTCTCCGTGATGTCCAATCAGTACTGGTAAGTGCTGAGTAACCTCGCTAATTGTGCATCAGTGGCTGCGAGGGAATATCGTCGCCGACTAAACTGTTAAAAATGGTTTCTGAAAAATGAACTAAATTGTCTCAAGATAGATAAGAAACAATATATACTTGAATTTGAAAATCCATGTACACATTTTTGAGTATATTGACATGCTCAAAAACGGGGTTGACCAATAAGAATCCCAATATTCCCATTTTTGACATGACACGATACTCAAAAATGAGTACATGGGTTTTGAAATTTAAGTATATATCGTTTCGGAGCTATTTTGAGACAATTTAGCTCATTTTTAAGAAACCGTTTTTAATAGTGTATATATTGGACTTTGGTTCAATGATGAATTGCAAAACTAGAATATTTTATTTAATGCGAGATTCTTTACAGTTATACTGTGGAAAGAAATCTATTGTAAAGTCGACAGCAAAATTATCGAAGCGGCAGCAATTATTCATATTTAAAAAATTTGTATCTAATAAAGTTTTGTAAAGTAAATGTTTGTCGAGTAATGATCTTAGATTTTATGCTGTTTATAAAAAAGTAAGTTGATGATAAAGATTAGCTAACAAACTGATTAAAAAATAAAGTGAAAAATGTGGATGTAATAATTTTTCTGCCGACTGTATATAAATATTTCTTGCATTGGTTTGGGGGCTGTGATTGCCTGGTCGGTAATAAGCTGAGCTCGTCACTGACAGATTGCGGATTCAGGCATTTATTACCAAATTAATATATAAAATATCTTTTTTTTTACATATTATAATTTTAAGTTCATGCCGAAATATTGAGTACTTTGCCCGTTTTGCTATGTATATATATATATATATATATATAATTTTTATTTTTCGGTAAATCATAAAATGAATTAAGGATTTTTTTGAAGAGTCGTCCATGTGTAAAAAATGTAAATGAGAACTTTAAGTTGAAATAACTTTTAGAGTGTAAATGCTTATTTTTCACTTTGAAAGTCGAATTCTTACAACTGTAATATTTTGTTTTATAAAACAACATTAGTACAATTGCTTCAAGAATGTTTATAATCACAACAAAAATTATTACCTAAATTATTAAAAGAATTGAATTTATTTATTGAATCATAATTTTTTTCTGATATTTTATTTAAAAAAAAACAATAATATTTTTTAACATTTGAGAATTTTTCAAAAACGAAACAATACACATACATACATGCTTCGTTAGATATATGAAAAATTTCTGAAATTTTATTATGTAATTATATGTGAGACTCTGTAAGAAATCTCTGAAATGTAGAATGTGTAATTATTTTTTAGTCTAAAAAGTCTTTTTTAAAAATACTGTGAAAAAAAAAAGTTAAGAAACTGAAAAAAAAAAAAAAAAAAAAAAAAAAAAGATTTCTTTTAGTTGGATTTTTCCGAACGTCTTATTTAGAATGTATGAGATAAAACAAGAAGCTTAAGAAAATGTTTTGCCTTTATTGCATTATTATATTATCTTTGAATAATTTCTTTGTTGAAAATCCTTTCACCAACTTAAAAAATTATTATTTTTTTTAGTGATGTGAAACAAATAACGAATATATATAAATATATATCAAATGATTTCTCCCAAAACCGCTTTTTTCTAATTTTAATAAAATTAGTTTTCTTAAGGCTATCTTTATATTCACAGCGACAATTTTGTTAAAAAAAAAAAAAAAAAAAAAAAAATCAATGCAAGGGAAAAAAAACTAACGGAAAGTTCTAACGAAAAAAAAAACTTTGAACAAATAGTTCAAAAAATAAAATCTAGTTTTTCTAAATGATGCTGTTATTTAAAATCATGTTATTCATAGGAATTCATTTGACTAAGTCATGAAAATTGAATAACATTCCCTTACATTTAAATTTTTCCCGTTCCTTCAAAAAATCAATATATATGCTTATTTAATTTTTTACCTCCTTTTTCCTTATGCAAATGATATTTATTTATTTTTAAACTTAAGTTTAAACATAGAAATTTTGTTTTTATCAGTTTATGTATCGCAATAATGAATCTGTACAGAAGAATACATGGATACATAAATTGCATCCATCTTTTTTTTTTTTTTTTTTTTTTTTTTAATATAAAATTAACAATATTTTGAAAAACATTTGTTATTTTTTTAAAGTGTTTAATAAATCTATTATTTTTTATAAATGTTTTGGAAATAGTTAATTGCAGAAAATTAATATAGCGGATAATTTATAGATAATAATAATAATACAAATAATTTACTTTTCGAATGCCAGATTTTTTTTTAAGTATTTAAGTTTTTATTTATATAAAAAATCATCTAATGTTTCATTGGACATATTTCTAAATCAAGATTGCATCAATTTAAATGAAGGTCTTAAAAGCATATGACCAGCAAGAGTTCAATTGGAATTTTATCCAATTTTGTGTACTAGTTATTTCTATTCCGAAACAATCAGATGTTCGGAAACAATCAGTTTGGATACTTTAATCGTGACTTTTTTACATTTATAAAAGTAAACACTTGTTTGTAAACACTATATTTTGTAATTTTTGTAAACACTATATTTGTAATTTATTTTGTAAACACTTTCCAAACTTTGGTGGAAAAGATTTCAAAAACGTCAAATAAAAGTTACATTAAACTGGAAGTTATTTCATTAGCATATAATAGAAGAAATGTTAGAGATTACAGGGTTAAATTAAAAAAAAAAAAAAAAATAAATAAAAAAAAAATAAATTTGCATAACGTAGTGTGTTATGTAGTAGTTTGTAAAATAAAATATTTAAAAACTGAAATCTCAAATACGTTTCACCAAAATATTCATAATTGTCAAATAATTCGTTTGTAGTTCATAGATTATTCTTTTCTAATCAGCGCATGCGCCTTTTCTTTCTTTCTTTTCTTTTTTACTTTTTTTAAATTGCTATTACACTAATAAAGATATTATAACATTTTATATATTTATTGTGATTTCAGAAAAAAAAAAATACTTTAGGCTAATTAATAAGGGTAAAGAGTTGTAAAGAATGTATCTTGATCTCGAAATTTTTCCTTAACTGCTGATTTTAGACCTGTAGCAAAAATTGCAAAAATAAGTCATGTTTATTTAAAAAAAAAAAAACTGAATTTTTAAGGTTCCGTATGTATATTTAATAAGTGAAAATACCCCATACACTAGTTTAAATATTTTTAGCTTTCAGAAGATGTATCCGAGATGTGGAAAAAAAAGATTTAAACCTTTTCTCAGTGTTTCAGTATAAATTCTACGGTTTAAAAAATAATCAAATTTATAAAATCAATTATAGTATATTCATATTTAAATTTGTGAATGGCTTCTAAACGACACCTTTTAAATGCATACTTGAAACATATTATTACAGAATGAGCAATGTTCAAGTATTGTGCATACGTGCCATTTTATACCGGAAATTTACTCACTGGAGCACATATGACTCACATTTTACTCATATTTTGTATAGAGGCAGTATGAATGTGTGGATGTGTGAGCATATAAAATAACTAAATAAAATGAAAAAATAAATAAATACGTAAATATATATATATATATATATATATATATATATATATATATATATATATATATATATATATACATATATATATATATATATTTCAACCAATACATTTCTTAAGATGTCATTTAACAGCCCAAATATGGTTTTCATTGACATATATATGTAAGTTACGAAAAAGGTAATAAACGGCCGATGATTTATAATTACCGGTGATTATTCATAATCACCAACTAAATTTGGTAAATGTGATAAATTACTGAATATTTATCATATTTCCAGGTTACTTTATAAAATCCCCAACTCGTAATGGGAAATGTAATAAAAGTCCATAACTTTTCTAAAATTCGTTCACTTTCATTAGCTGCATGGCTTCTGTCATGACGTACGCCATTGCTAAGCAACGCAGGTTCGTAGACAGTTATTGGCGATCTCTGTTGATGTCAGATGCACGCGATTTTAGTAGTGCTTCTAATTTCGTACTGGATATACTTCTTTTTCGTGACGCTCTTGCTTTTTTTTAAATAAAATATTGAATAATGGACGATATACATCAGCGTTTTAATTCCAAGTTATTAATTTTGTACTGCAGCAGTCAGTATTACGCACGTCTGTACGCGTTGCATACATGAAAAAAAAATCACTGAATACCCCTATCTCAAAATGCATGAATCTGAATAATATGGAAAGTTTTGTACTACAGCAGCCAGTATTATGCACATCTGTACGCGTCACGTACATGAAAACAAAACAAAACAAAAAAATATCAGTGAATACCCCTATCTCAAAATGCATAAATCTGAAAAATATGCAAAATTTTGTACTGCAGCAGGCAGTATTGCGCACGTCTGTACGCTTTGCGTACACGAAAATAAATCACTCAATACCCCTATCTCAAAGTGCATTAATCTGAAAAATATGATTTTTTTTTTTTTTTTTTTTTTTTTTTTTTTTTACTTCAGCAGCCAGTATTATGCACGTCTGTACGCTTCGCGTTCATAAAAACCAAAAAAGAACATCACTGAATACACTATCTCAAAATGCATGAATCTGAAAAATATGCAAAATTTTGTACTGCAGCAGCCAGTATTACACACGTCTGTACGCTTCGCGTACGTGAAAAAAAAAATCACTAAATACCTTTATCTCAAAATGCATTAATCTGAAAAATAGACAAAATTTCGTGCTGCAGGAGTATTACGCATATCTCTACGCTTCGCGTGCATGGAAAAAAAAATCACTGAATACTTCTTTTCTCAAAATGCATAATCTGAAAAAAAGGCAAAATTGTGTACAGCAGCAGCCAATATTACACACGTTTCTACGCTTCGCGTACATGGAAAAAAAATAAATTAATAAAAAAATAAATAATAAATAAATAAATAATAATAATAAAAATAAATAAATAAATAAATAATTCTGAATATTCCTATCTCAAAATGCATGAATCTGAATTTATTACATTCCTCATTCCGAGTTGGGGATTTTATAAACTAACCGGTAAATGTGATAAATATTAAATAATTTATCACATTTACCAAATTTAGGGGTGTTTATGAATAATCACCGGATTAATCACTTTTACCGTAGCATATACATATTAGATGGGAAGTGTCTGCAATAATTTGGAAAATATTTTTAATAAAGAGTAATATTAACAAGTTATTTGCACTGCGCGAATTTATAAATAATTTTTTTTTTTTTTTTTTTTTTTTTCATGACCCAAACATGCTGGTTTTTCAGAGCAACTATTTGTTTAATTGATATATTAATCTGAAAGAAAAGAAAAAGATTAATCCCCCCCCCCCTTAAAAAAAAGAAAAAGATGAAGAAGATGATAGCTGTACGCAAATTTTGGTAAAGTAAATTGAATATAAATTTGGAAATGTATTCATTTTTATTTTATTAAGGGACAAGAGGCCTTCAAATAAATTAATATTATTATAATGCAGATTAATTTCCGTTTTAATTGAAAATTATAATAAAATTGTTTACATTATAATTTTATTATAATTATTATGATACAATGTAAAATTGCAATTATATCGCTTCTTAAATCATGGACCACAATGAAATCTATTATTTTTATACATAAAGCATACACTGATTTCAAGAAAACTGCAAGCAAATTTTTATAAATAAATTACGTATAATTTAGAAATGTACTCTTTTTATTTCATGAAAGGGACAAAGGATGTTCAGATTAATTAATATTATTATAATGTAAAATAATTTCCGTTTTAAAGTAAAATTATAATAAAATTATAATTTTACATTAAAAGTTACTACAATGTAAAATTAAAATTATATCGCTTCTCAAATCACGCACTACTACAAAATCTATTATTCTTATGCATAAAACATGTTTTACAGTATAAGTAATAATTCGAGGGATGGAAAAGCTTCTTATAAAGAGAAATTATTACAAAATGATGCCCAATTTGAAAATAGTCCAGGCGAAATCTAAATTATTTTAGATCGCCATTTTTCTTTTAATTATCCATTTCTTGTATATAACGGATTACATCTGTGTGTCTACTTTTTTTATAACTCAATTACAGAATCATTAACATCAAGTGGGGGTATTCATTTATGTATATTCTGTATAAATTACGTCTCAAATATTTTATATAACTTAAGATTTACATCATAAAATTCAATTTTTAAAACGTTAGCTATAACTAATAAATAATTTAAAAAAAAAAAAAGTTTTTATCCTTTATTTCTGAAAATTGTACATCTTAATAAAGAGTTTCAGCATTTGAATATTTGCATCCCCATCAAGAACATTCACACCATCTGACACGATTCCATTGGTACATCTGCAAAACCAGGAAACAACCTTACGTTATATTTTCTACAAAATAATTAGTTCCTGTATTTCATTCATCCTTTTTCCGAAGTTCTTTATGTCATTCATTGTATCCAATAAGAAAAGAAAGAAAAAATCGTCTGTCGATATCCATTTTTCTCTGAAAGTATACAAAAGTTCATTAATATAGTCTTTATATTAGATGAACTTAATTATCAGAAATGGAAATTAAATGTAATTAAGCCTTAAGGAAAATGGAACTCTGTTTTGTTGTTTAAGATTTAATTTTCAAATGTATTATTTTATACGAAAAAAGTTTCGTATCTGCATGATATGAATGTTAATCAAAATATATAGTTTAATAAAGATCAAAATAATATTTGGATAAAATATCATTAAATAAATTTAATAAATTTATCTTTTCATATATTATAATACTAAAGCACAATTTTTTGTAAAAGTAATTTCTCTTAGTCGTTCTAAAATGTAATTATTATTATTATTTATTTATTTATTTGAAATAATTATATTTTTCATTGTTAATTCTATTATTGTTATCCACTTTCTATTTTACTAATTCCTAAAACACTAAAACTGTTAATGCTTAAATATATACGTTACTTTTGTGAAATTTCTAAAAATAAAAAATGCCGCTTATATTTTGGTTTGACGTTTATAGTTATATATCGTACGTTTTAAAACATGAATTATTTCTAGCGATAAATTAAAATACAACTCCACTGAAGGTAAATAATCATAAGCTTTTATCCATAAGGTATTCTAGAACCTTAACTTTAAAACTTAAATATGCTTTTCATAGCAATGACATAAATCTTCTATATTGTGTGCCTTAATTATTTCTATGTATTTGTTTTTTCACAAATTTAGCCAATATATTTTTGCTTTAAGTATAAATAGTAATATTGCAGGGATAATGATGTACTTCAGCAGAATCATTTAACAAAACATTCGTTTACAAAATTTTTTATTTTATTATTATTATTATTATTATTATTATTATTATTATTTGAGCATTTGGATTCCGCGAAATAATTAGCCATAATGATTTTTATGAAATTTACTCCATTTGATATAATATTATATATAAAATTTAATATAACTAAATTTTTACAAATATATTATTATAAATTATATATCAACCATGAAAATGACTTACTTATTTGTATTCGTCGTAAACACAAATAATATATATATATATATGTGTGTGTGTGTGTGTTTGTGTATATATATATATATATATATATATATAGTTCTCTGGGAGAATTTAAAAAACTTTCGAGTTAAAAAAAGAGAGAAATTACTCCCTGTTAACTATATCAAAAATGAAAATAGAAAAATGATTCTGGTACAAATTGATTCGATTTTAGACATAATATGTACTCTTGGACACATTTTCGAATATTGTCATTGGATAACTTTTTCTCTTTCTTTTTCTGTATACTTATCAGTACAAAAAACCCTTAACGGGTTAAAAGTTTGTGACGCCGCTACTGTATGGCTATAAGAATTTGAAATATGAGTCTTAAAAATAATGATATCAAATTTTAAGTGACGCTTTGCAATTAGTTAAAATATACATAGATTTTCTTATTTGATCATTTACTTTCTACTTTGATTTATATTTATAATGCAAACGTAATATTTTTAGCTTCAAGATCAGACAGATATATAAAATACACTCACTGATGCTTTTTCATTTACATTTTAAATTCAAAATAACAGTTTTAAAAGGAATGATATAAAAATTCGAGTGGCGCCTCGGTGTTATTTTAAAAGATTTGTTTTTAGATTCCATTAAAATTACTTTTGTTTTGCCTAATAAAGTATATTTACATATTGAAACAGTGCTTTTAATTTTCAAATATACTGTCAAATAATTATACTTTCACTGAGTTTGCATTATAAATTAAAATTATTTATTTCAATAAATTGATTTATCTTTTGCATCACGCTATCCAAAACATAGTATCATTATCATAGTATCCAGCTGAGTGAAAATTTGCGCAAAGAGGTAGTGTAACGTAAAGAAAATATTTACACAGATTTTACTTGCAGTTTTGGATAGAGTGACGCAAAAGATAAATCAATTTATTGAAATAAATAATTTTAATTTATAATGCAAACTCAGTGAAAGTATAATTATTTGACAGTATATTTGAAAATTAAAAGCACTGTTTCAATATGTAAATATACTTTATTAGACAAAACAAAAGTAATTTTAATGGAATCTAAAAACAAATCTTTTAAAATAACACCGAGGCGCCACTGGAATTTTTATATCATTCCTTTTAAAACTGTTATTTTGAATTTGAAATGTAAATGAAAAAGCATCAGTGAGTGTATTTTATATATCTGTCTGATCTTGAAGCTAAAAATATTACGTTTGCATTATAAATATAAATCAAAGTAGAAAGTAAATGATCAAATAAGAAAATCTATGTATATTTTAACTAATTGCAAAGCGGCACTTAAAATTTGATATCATTATTTTTAAGACTCATATTTCAAATTCTTATAGCCATAAAGTAGCGGCGTCACAAACTTTTAACCCGTTAAGGGTTTTTTGTACTGATATCATTACTTTTTAGGGGTTATTGATCAAAAAATTAAAGCAAGTCCTTCTGGCTCCTAGAAAGGGTAAGCTGATTTATCTTTTATTATGAAGTTGCCACCATTTTTTTTTTTTTTTTTTTCAAAATTCTACAATTTTTCAATTCTACAATTTATTAATGGACTAGGTGGATTTATTAATGAAGTCTTGTATATATGGAGTTTTAACATAGAACCTTTCTAATGTAAATTTGAAATTTTCAGTGGGCTGGCACAGGGAAACAAGAGGGTAGATTAAGTTGGCAAATGGACATAACAAATACATTTCTGAGATAAATCCAAACTACAAATTTAGTTTGAATTAATTCAATATTTCAAACGTTATCATGCCGACAAATTTTCAAGTAGCCTGCCACTTGGAAACAAAATGGAGAAGCTTCACACTAGAAGAAAATATTGAGTGGGATTCTCAAACTCTTTAAAATAATAATAATAATAATAATAAGTGGGAAATTTCAAATTTAAGTTTTAGAATTACGTAATTTACATTTTGCAAGTTTCTTTTTAGAGAATTACAAATGCAAATTAAACAATTTAAAAAAAATCAAGTTAATGTTAAAAATGGAAAATTATTTATTTTCTTTTCCCTTTTGAGGCTAAGCTCCAATATTCACAATTTTAATTTTCTTAAAAAATCCAGGTAAAAATTATTTCATAAAAATATTTGGTGGAAAAAAAATAGACAAAATATAAATTAAGCTCTACATTTCTATAATTTTAAAAATAAGATAAAATCATTTGGAGAAAAAATTATGGAAAATACAAGTTAAGCTAAAGTTAATACAAGTTAATTAAAATACAAGTTAAGCTTAAGTTTTATGGAAAATACAAGTTATATATATATTTCTTTTTAAAAATTAAAAATCTCTTTTTAAAATACAGTTAGAGTTTATTCATATATTTACTTTTCAGCCTTTAAAATGATACATATTTTAAATATTAACATAAACTAATTTTTTTATTAGTATTTAAAGCAACAATGGCTAGGGGGTGAAAGAGGGGATAAACACGCTATATATATATGAAAATAGAATTAAAATTCATGAAAAGTGTGTCAAATAGCAATTATTGAAAAACACGTCAAAATAAATAAATAACATCTTTACTTTGAAACCCATAATAATTTATTTAAAAAGTATAATTCTCTCTTTCTTTTTTTTAAATTAATTAATTTATGCATGAAAAATTCCATTTCATAAATATATTTACAACTACAATAAGCAAAAAAAAAAAAAACCGTCTTTTAATTGTAAATAATTATTTCTACATTTTTCTAAGCAATTAAAAGTGTCTTTTTTTTTTAAAAGAAAAATAAATTTAATATAGGAATGTATATGGTTTCAATACAAGCTACGAGATGGCGCCACTAGATGGCCAAATTATTACCTTTATGATAAAACCATATACTTTCCGATATTTAAACTATTTTTCTTAAAAAAAAAAAAAAAAAAAAAAAAAAAAACACTTTTAATTGCTTAGAAACATGTAGAAATGGATATTTAAAATTAAAGGAGGGTGTTTATTGTAGTTTTAAATATAGTAATGAAATGGAATTTTTCATGCAGAAATTAATTAATAAAAAAAAAAAAAAAAAAAAAAAAAAAAGGAAAAGAAAGAGAGAATTATATTTTTAAAATAAATTATGGGTTTCAAAGTAAAGATGTTATTTATTTATTTTGACGTGTTTTTCAATAATTGCTATTTGACACATTTTTCATGAATTTTAATTCTATTTTCACGTTTTTTTTTTTTTTTTTTTTTTAATATACAGTGTCATGAATATCCCTTCTTTCATTTCCTAGTCATTATAGCTTTAAATAATAATAAAAATATTAGTTTTATTATGCTAATATTTAAAATATGTATCATTTTAAAGTCAGAAAAGTAAATATATGAATAAACTAACTGTATTTTAAAAAGAGATTTTTAATTTTTAAAAAGAAATATATATATATATATATATATATATATATATATTTGCAAAAGTGTATGTTTTAATTTAAATTAAAGACAAAAGATGGCGCCAGAACACCATTTACTGTTTTTTCCCATCTCTGCGCGGAATGATACATGAATAGGAATCGCAAATCATTGAGCTACTATAAAATCTATGTTTATGAATGATTAAAAATTTTTTGCTTTAAAAAATTGTAAATCCATCATTATTATGATAAAATGGAATATCTAAAATTACAAAATACTTCCTTATTTGAAATATTATCGAAATAATTTTTTCACGAAATGCGAAATTTTAAAATCTTAAATATTTCCTTTATAACAAAAAAAAAAATATATATATATATATATATATTTAAGTGAAATTTTATTTCGTATATATACAATAAATATTTAAAAGAAACAATAAAGTTTCTTTCTTGCATTAAAAAACAAAATCTTAATTTTTTATTGACTGCATTCAGATTGAACCAACCAACCAACTACAAGACCAAACCGAATAACACCTGTTCAGAATTCTGAGAATTACCAATAGAAATCTTTGCATCGCGTAGTAAAAATAGTTCGATTTTTAAACTGAGTTATAAAAAAAACAAGAGTTTTCCTAGGGAAAAGGGAGATGTCAGGCACATCAGATAAAAGCGATTAATATCATATATAAATTAAACTAAATTCGCTCGAGCCATATTCGAGAAAAAATTCTTACACATTAGGCGCCCATTTATAGCTTAAATGAGCCAATTCATATCTCGAAATATATTGCACGCAGAAATGTAACAATTTCAGGGTAGGATCAGACAGAAGGTGAAAGACTATTTTGAAATTATCAGAACATAACCTCCCATATTTCCTGAGATATTAAGTGTCGGCTTTCAGCGGTTTCTTTGATCTTTAAATTGGTGTATATATAAGTGTCGCAGTTTCGTTCGTTTTTCCGTTTCCGCTGAGTGTCGTGGCGTTCATTTGTTTTTGCGCTTGCGTCACTTGAGACTCTGCCGAGTCTCTTGAATATACATACATATCCATACATGCAAACACATGTCAAATTCTTTTATTTCTCCACTAAAGATCACTATTCATACGGACGAATTAGAAAGTGTATGCAGTTATACTTATCAAGGACAAGTCCTTACGACGAACAAGAACATCATGGAAGAAATTAACACCCAATTTAAACTTGCATAGAGAGCTTGGGGAAGAAATAGCGCTATATTCAAAAGCGATCTTCCAATTTCTTTGAAAAGAAAAGGTTTTCATGTGTGCGTTTTGCCTGTTTTAACTAATGCTTGAGAAACTTGTACATTAAAGTGTAAAACTATACAAAAACTTCAAATAATCCAGAGAAACATGGAGGAATGCATGTTATTACTCACTTGAAGAGACAGAAAGCGAAACACTTGCATTAAGGTGAAAAACAAAGTTACTGATGTTATTGCTAGAGTTAAGAAGTTAAAATGAAGCTGGAGAAGAGGTAATGATAAATGGACCACCAAAGTCCTATTTTGGATACTGAGAGTTAAGAAAGACCAAGAAAGAGGCCACTGGGTCGTTAAAGAGATGGAATTGTGAAGTTTGGAAGAGCAAATGGGAATAATTTGCAGAAATCAGAGCAGTTTGGAAACACCTAGGAGAGGCTTTCATCCTGCAGTTGATTTATAAAAGCTGACAATGATAATGATGATGATATATCAAAAAAGCTCATCAGTGAAATTTCCCATGATAATGCCAAAAACATCCGAAAAGTTGGCATCAGAATTATTTTCCCAGGTGGGTGTAGACGATTTTAATCTCAGAAAAGTATTGTCTTTAAATAAAAAATAAAAAAAAAGTCGATTTAGTGCTTTTTTAAAAAAAAAAATTGTTTGTTTGTTAAAGATAATTAAATTCATAGAATTCTATGTTTGAACCATATGTTTGAAATGCTTTGAGAAATTCTTTTGAAAAATATTCATTGAAAATTTTCACCCTTGGAGAGAAGGGATGCTCCTACTTATTCAAAAATTTTATACTGATTGTTTGCTATTATTGTCTATTTCATAATGATTGGTTAAAAATAATCCTTCTTGTATACAGTTATAAGAAATTTTGTTCTAAGACGTCATATCAAAATCATGATAAAACGGAATGACAGTGCGACTTGTTGTGTAATATATACCAAAATTTAAGTCATCAGATAATGCCAATTTGCAACTAAATATAAGTTTGTATGAAATTCTCTGAATTTGTTCTCAAGCTATACTTAATAGGGAATTTTATGTCACATACTCACATAAGCAGACAATTGGATATTTTTAAACTGTGGTTAAACTTTGTTCAGGACATAGCCAAACATGTAAGTCCATGGAAAATCGAAAGGCGAAAATTCAATAATCAAATGCTTTCTTCTATTGATTATGAAAGAAAGTAAAAAATTATAAGCATTACAACCTGACAAATTAATAGTGGTTACCTTTCTATGAATCTTGTCAGCGGCCCAGTCAGGTTCAGTATAGGCCCATAGCGATAAAGTTCTCACATTTACCTGCCAAAAAAAAATGTTATTTCACCCTAACATGAATAACTTACCAGTGGTTACCATTCTGCCAGCCACTCCAATTGCCTAGCCAAGTCTGCAGTAGAGAAGTAAAGATCAAGTTTAAAATCGCAACATATATATGATATGGAAAGTCACATGTATTGTTTTAATTAAATTATGTAAAAGAAAAATGTCATTGTTAACAAGTTCATTGGAAAAATCCATTTTGCGTTTAAGTTCTCTTTTTAATTCGATTATTAAGTACCTATATCTTATTCATTAATTATTCTTCAAATTAGTTTTTTCAGGTGGTTCTTTATTAGTTTGATCTGAAACATAACCGATCATTTTAGGGAAATTGTTTTATGTTAAAGTCATTTAATGAAATATTGCAGTTTTTTTGTGATTAAAACAAAATACTTATTAAAACAAGCCATTTCAAATATACCTTATGATATGCAGCTGTCTTTTGAGAGCTGCTTTCATTTTCAAGAGACATCGTAAATAAAAGCCCAACTCATCTCATTATCAGCATTGAAAGTTAAGATTATTTAGACTGGATATGTTGTAAACCTGATTATTTTTTAAAACTAATTTCCATTTTTCCTTTAACGTGAAAATCAAAAATTATATTGTTTGTTAAAGAAATTTTGGAGCAAACTCATATCTTTCCCATCAAACTTCTTACGGTTATTCTGGGTAGAGTCGGTTGCAAATAACGTTTTAAATAAAAACTGATAAATTTTAACAATTAAAAAAGTAAATGTTGCTTTTCTAAAATTGTGGCGGCTTGTATAATTTCAGCTAAATGTTGACACGGAGAAAGATGCACACTTTCTTGTTATCTGTCGAAACATTACCGTAAAATCCCAAAAGTAACCCCCATTCCCTCTTTTCCAAAACCGTAGTGATGTGTGCGGACCTGGAGGACTTAAGATCGAAAATAAGTTTGTATAAAATAGTAAAAAACAGTTTTATCGGCGCTCCGTATGTACGCCCGGTGATAGGATGGATAAAAAGAGCGAAGGGGTTATATTTAAGAAAATGGAATAACTTCGCTTTCGGCAAGAAAGCGGAGGGCGGGGGGACTTACATTCGTGGGAGGAGTTATTTTTGGGATTTTACTGTATGTGTTACCGGTATACCTAAAAAAAGCTAATTTTTGTTCTGTTATTCCCTGTATACCTTGCACTTTTTCACGAGCAGTCTTATATGTGCGTTTGCTGTTTTAGAAAATAATATGTAAGTGTTTTCTTTAAAACTTGGAAAGAAACTAATCAGATAACCGAAAACCAACATTTACATAATAAAAGACATATAAAAAGAGTTAATACAGCAAGATACAAGAAAATCTGGATAACCATTTTTAAGATACCCTAAGACATAGAATTTGTTTACCAATTCGTAACGACCAATCAGGACGACTATCAATTAATACATTACATTGGGTTTATACAGCAAATTTAAAGAAATTCTTTAACGTCATTTTAGGGATACAGGCTTAAATTAAAATACATTTCTATTTCCGGCTCTCCATGTCTTATATCGGATTTCCAATTTTCACCAAAAGTTGACAAAATCATCTGTAAATTTTACCTTTCTTAGTTTTTAGATATTTTTGTTTTCGTTTAGAAGATATAATCGAAGATTCCATACACTCAGACATATCCCGGAACACACCAATATCATAAAAACAACTTCTTATTACCATGTTTTTATTAACTTCTATTCTTGTTTGTTTGTTTGTTTGTATGTATGTTTGTTTGTTTGTGTTTGTTTGTCCGGTACAAATCTTGCAATCGAATTTTAACAAACTTCCCTACTAGCTACACATTTGGAACTTTCACAGTAGCTCAGAACCCGGTGACAACACAATACTTCGAAGTCCGATCTTCGAATTTTTGATTAGTTTTCTTATAATTAATTAAAATATGAAAATAATAACATCATAATACCGTTAAAATAGCCATTAAAATATTAACTATAATTTAATTGTTGCCAAAAAAAAAAAAAAAAGTACGACTTCATTTTCTTTCGATATAAAAATAAATATATTTAATTAAACGTGAATATTAAAAAATTATAAAAAGTTAAATTATGCATCTCACAAAAATTGACGTCATTATCACTTTAAAAATTTTATGCACATTGATAAGAGCTCTAGATAATTTAACTCAGAAAATTTAAAACATGGTATATAAAAAGTTTTTTTTTTTTTTAAAATCTTATAAATATTTGGACGTAGGATTTTTTTTTCCATACAGCACAGTCTTTTTCAGCTATGTTGCAAAAAGTCACTTGAATTATCGTATCACATCTCAGCGTACTCTATGATATATTTCTGAAAAGGTCACCCTTTTCAATGTTCTATTTGTTAAGTGATTGATTTTATTTTATTTTGCTGTTGTTGTTGTTGTTGTTGTTACGTATCTGATTTTTTGCTACGATCGTGAACATTTCTACGTTTTCGAAACTAATATGAAAGCGAACTCGACGTTTCGGAACTTTTCTCCAATATGTGCAATGTTTCGATGTTATAGAATTTTTATATTTCTAAACGCATTGTGCTGTTAATGTAAACAATCAAATAAAAGCTAGGTATCGAATTTTTTGAACTAATCCATTACCTACGGTAGTCGGGTAAGTGAAGTAAAAAGGTTTTTCTTTTCTATTAAACACTCTAAAAGAGTATTTTCAATGAGAGTTAAAAATATGAATAAATACACTAAGCAATTTTATTATTAAACGTAGTAAAAATATTTGTATCATTTGATTGAAAAAAAAAAAAAAACTTTAACAATTCATCTGAATAATTCATTTTTTTTTTTTAAGAAATAATAATATTTCTGTATTTCAGAAGGATTTTGATGAAAAATAATAGAGTAATTCGAACGTTTATTTCTTTAAATGGAGTGAAAAAATTCCGCAACTAGAAATCCAATTATATAAGATACTCAAGAGTTTTATCTATGTAAATATTGAAAATTCCTTTTAAACACCAACTAGATTTCTTTAAAAGTTTTGCTGAAGAAATTCAATTTCGCAGAAAATCTCTAAAAGCGTGTTTACATGTAAGCTTTTATTTTAAGTTTTATGCAATCGAATCGAATGTTCAAAATTTGTTTTGAACAAAAAGACACTGCTTGCATTTTCTATTGTATGATAATACCTAGAAGGAAGAAAAAAAAAAAAAAACAGAAATATAAAGATTGAATGAGCTTTATATAAGCTTAATTGTTAATGAGAATTTTGACTAAATAAAAAACATTTAATAACTAAAAAAAAAAAAAAAAATTTAAATATATATTTCTATATTTCTAACAGACACCAATTTAGTACCAGAGAATTACACGTAGTCTTATAACCACATGATTCTTTGCGTCTCCTTAATGAAAAGTATCTTAGTATTTCATCGAACTGGACAAAGTTATTCATTTCCCGTAAGTTTTTCATGTATAAATTGGAGCTAGGAGTGAAAAAGTTATGTTTACGGAAATAACAATCTGTCGTATCCATTTGTACACACAAAAAATTATCATATAAAAAATAACAAAAAATTTAGCTTTCTGCAACGATTTTTAACACAGAAAATGACAACAAAGTGCATGTTACTAGCACAAAAAAAAACTTTCCCCACTGCATCAATCTGTTGTACTGATTTGCGACTGCTAAGTGGTTCCAAAATTTAATTTTTTCAACAAATCATGAATCCATTAAATTTTATTGAAACTTAAAAACTAAATGACAATGTTGGTTTTTATTTACAGAAAAAGAACAGAAATGAATATATAGGTGAATATTCACAGATTTCAAATATTCGCAAGGTATCCTATTTAAAGCTCATGGGAACTTTTTAAATTGTCCATTTTGTGGTTAACTAGAATTCCAAGATCGTTGCCTCTTTAACTAATACGCAGCTAGACAATCACTAAACACTTCTGGGTGAGAAATAACCCGTTCTCTTCGGGATTCCGAGATAGGCGACTCCTGGATGCCAGAAATCGAAAATCTCACTTCAGGATGAAGGCCTATTGAAAAACTGACTTATCTTTCATCGAAATTTTTCTATTTCTTACGCTGGGTTGGAAAACTGCCCCATTTTAATCTTATTGGATGGGAAAGGTTTTAAAGTAAAATGTAGAAAAAGAAAATACACTCCTTTCTGGTAAATGCAACTTGAAAAGTTTTGCATGTTTTGATTACAAATTTAAGGTAAAATAATTCTTGGAATGTACTAAAATCTTAACGATAAAAATTAAGGAAAATGAGTATGAATACTTATAAACGTTAAATCACAATGTACAAGAGTCGCATAATCTTTGTGAAAAAGAAAACTTATAAACTTGTTTTTGCTTTATAAATATTTTTACACTTTATGACTAACTGAACATGTTCTAAACAGTAAAGTAAAATTTCAGGCAGAAAATTAAACACAGCAGTAGAGCACGAAAAAAAAAATGTCTAGGATTACATTTGACAGATGTTAAAAATTATTATAATATAATAATCGTAAACAAATGTTGTTTAACTACCACAAAACAAACATGACTTTTACACCAATTTAAAACAATTATTTTATTTTTAATTACCTTAAATGCTGCATATTTGATTGATCACTGATTTTTTTTTTTTTTTTTTTTTTTTTTTTTTTTTTTTTTTTTAATCTTATAACATTATTGTGTGTTTAGACATACTTGCCAACATACTAATTTATATTCCGTTTATTATTGTTAGCCCCGCATTCTTTTTGACACCACTATCATATTAGAGTATTTATCTTCTTATTTAATCATAATTGCATTTGGAGAATATTACTCTAAAAATTTACTGGTGTGAAAAAAAGGGCAGGATTAACAACACTACAGAATACTGATTAGGCTGTTGGCAAGTAGGGTTTAGAAATAAATAAAATGTAATTTAAATTTTAAAATACAAATTCTAATTGTTTTTATTAATAACATAACCAATATTATATCTCAGAAACTTCCAACTCTAAAATCTTCCATTTATGTGTTTTCAAAATTAAAAATTTGAGTATTAATATTTAATACGTCATAAGCGCTAATTACGTCACAAATTGTATCTATATGTAAGAAATAATAAAAATTCATGTGACGAATGTAGTGTAAAGAAAATAAAAATTGTGATATATTCATAAAATGTAATATTTTAGTAGTGTGAGTTACATATATATATATATATATATATATATATATATATATACAGGGAAACTTGAATAATGCGAGTTTGTTTAATTCGAAATTCTGGATAATTCGAATCTTTTAGTCGGTCCCTTGAATTTTGTACTGAAATAATGCTAAATAGTCTGGTGTGTCCCTCACACGACTTTCTCTCACCCTGAAATTTAATAATATAAATACAGGTTGCAGATTAAGAGGTAAGATAACGAGAACTGTCATGTAACCCTAAGCTAACCAATTCAAATTAGGCTTCAGAAAAGTTTTATACGATAATTAGTTCTGTGTGAGGGGGGGGTACAGCCCCCCTCAAAGCCCCGTTTCATTAATGCACCTACATTTATATAGAATTTTATTCGGTTATTAAAAATTAATTCTGTTTTTAACCGACTTCAAAAAAGAAGGAAGGTTCTCAATTCAAACCGTATGTTTTTTTTATGTTTGTTAGCTCATAACTTCTGAACGGATGCTCCGATTTTGATACTTTTTGTTTTGTTGAGAAGGTCTTGGTCTGCAATAGGTCCCATTGTAATATATTTACGATCTAAAGAAAATACAGGGTGCCCAAAAAATCAGTCCCAACTCTTTTAACTGCTAAATGGCTGCAGCTATAGTGATAAAAATGGTATGTAAGTATAGCAAAGTGGCCATGCAGTACAAGGTTAAACTGCTTGCAGCGCCACCTGATGGAAAATAGCGGAGCTAGTGTTCCTATCTCGAAAACGGTCTAAAGAAAAAGTGAATTACAAAGCTTAAGAGTATCACCGATTTAGTACAAAAAGATAGTTTGGACATTCATGCTAATGTTCCTATCTCGGAAACGGTTCAAGACAGGGGGGAAAAGTGAATTATAAAATTGCAGAGCATCATCGATTTAGTACGAAAAGATAGTTTTGACATTGATGCTAAAAGTACAATGCTAAAAACGTGCATTTTTTTGTTCGCAATTTCTTACACTATACACACTTCAGCTACATTGCTCACGTTGTAGCGTAGCTGGTGAGACAAACGCTATATAGTTCAAAATACGGTTACTGGATACTTTTTGTTTTGTTGTAGAGATCTTGGTCTGAAGAAGAACCAATTATAACATCTAGTAGGTCCCATTATAACATCTTTGCAATCTAAAGAAAATAAAGCGCCATCTGGTGAAAAACAGCGGAACAAAAACGGTTCAAAAACGGTTCAAGATGGGAATAAAGTTAATTATGAAGTTATAGAGCATCATCGATTTACTACGAAAAGACAGTTTTTAGACATTCTTACTAAAAACAGAACGCTTAAAACGTGCAGTTGTTTGTTTGCAATTTCCTACACTGTGCACACTTGAACTACGTTGCACACTTTGCAGCGTAGCGAATGACACGTATACTCTCTGGTTCAAAGTACTGTTACTGTAAGCCGTCACATCGATTAGCGCAAAGTCGTTTTCAACCAACTTCAGAAAGGAGGGTGTTCTTAATTCGAGCTATGTGTTTGTAAGCTTATAACTTCGTAAGAGATGCTCTAATTAACCGACTTCAAAAAGTAAAGCTTCTCAATTCAAAGCGTATGTTTTTTGTTTTTGTTTTTGTTATAACTTCTGAACAGATGATCCGATTTTGATACTTTTTTTTTTGTTTTATTGGAAAGGTCTTGGTCTGAAATAGGTCCCATTGTAAGATCTTTACGATCAAAAGAAAATACAGGGTGACCAAAAAAGTCAGTCCCGACACTTTTAACTGCTGAACAGCTGCAGCTATAGCCATAAAAGTGATATGTAGGAATAGTAAAGTGGACATTCGCTACGCGATTCAACCGCCTAAAGCGCCACCTGGTGGAAAAGAGTGGAGTTAACGATCCTATCTCGTAAACGTTTCAAGACAGGGGAAAAAAGTGAATTATAAAATTGCAGAGCATCATCGATGTAGTACGCAAAGTTAGTTTAGACATTAATGCTAGAAACAGAACGCTTAAAACGTGCATTTGTTTGTTCACAATTTCCTATTTTGTGCACACTTGAACGACAATGCATATGATGTAGCGCAGTGAGTGACATTTATGCTATGTAAAATTTAAAGTATGGTTATTGTAAGTCGTCACATACATTAGACGTTTTAAACCGACTTCATAAAAGAAGAGGTTCTCAATACAAACCATGTTTCTCGTTGTTGTTGTTGAAATTTGTTAGCTTATAACTTCGTAAGAGATGATTTAATTTTAATACTTCTTTTGTTGTCGTAATGATATTGGCCTGAAATAGGTTTCATTATGATTTCATTAAGATATAAACAAATTACATTATACTCACAAAAGTCTGTTCTCTCTCTAACTGCTGAACGCATGCAGCTACACTGGTAAAAGCAGTATGTAAGTATCGATGTTGAAACTTCTGTCCGTCAGCTGCAATGCATATTTTGCTCTTTGTTTGAACTTTACGCTACGCAATTTCCAGCGCAGCGGGTGACACGTATTCACTGTAAAGTTCAATATTTATGCCTAATAGAATTTTTGGTTACGAATATAGCGTATCCGTTCTTTACATTTCTAAAGACTTTTTAATTTAACGTATGTTCGTTCAATCGATAGTTTTTTGCTCATATCCGATAAAGGCAAGAAAAGTGACACAACTTAAAAATGCAGCATTTGAGAAAAATCAACTTAAAACTTGACTAGAATAAAACTGACACAACTGTCTCTCGAGTGGATAACTTTCTAGATGGAGATGTAACTTTTTTGTTAACATTGGGTGCATTTCATGTATTTTTCAGTGACATAAACCATTTTTTGAGTAATGTCACTTTTCTTGGAAGTTGTGATTTGTGAAACTTCCGTCGAACGTCTTCTGATGCTCTGCTGTATAAATAAGTTTTCACTGAAAAGAGAAAAATAAAATCTTTTTGTAAAAAAATAGAACCGACTCCAAAAAGTAACTACTATTCGAACAACTAAAAAGGAAAGAGAATTGGCAGAAAATGGAACTGTAAATTGCGCCTAAAAGTATAAAATAATTTCCTTCACCAAACAACCTATAACACTACAATTAATGATAACTTTTGAAGTCGGCGCAAAATTAAATAAAAATTTATACCTTCATTCAATACAAAAATCAAATCCTATTCAAAATACACATCTCACATTGTTACCTGCAAAACGCAGCCGAAAACTACTTTGATTCAAGAAAACAAATCAGATTTCGCAAGCAGCAAAAGTTGGCGAAGAAGCTGGTATCTGACGTCATTGGTGAAAGAATAATCGCAAATTTATCTGTCAAACATATTTAATTTCTTTGGGATATCATGAATATTTTGATAAGGTATATCAAGAGAGTAATTAAGAATATGAAACAACACATCGTACAATATATATTATGAAAATATACATCTTGCGTGTATATTTTTGCCTTACGTTTTGATCGCCAAATTCAAAAGCCATCATGGATGATAGTTATCAAAGTTATTCCAAATTTACAAAGGAAACTCTAACTTCGTAGAAACATAAATACCGCATTGTGAAGAACGTTCACTGTTCTATGTAGATGCTACTAATGGACCAATTGTATACAGTGATAAAATAATAAAGGAAACATGAAAATGGATCATTCGAGACAACAGCATTTCTTGCTACCGATCTAAAGGCAAACCTTTAAAAACTAATTAAATTTTATTTAATTTTGCGCCGACTTCAAAAGTTATCATTAATTGTAGTGTTATAGGTTGTTTGGTGAAGGAAATTATTTTATACTTTTAGGCGCAATTTACAGTTCCATTTTCTGCCAATTCTCTTTCCTTTTTAGTTGTTCGAATAGTAGTTACTTTTTGGAGTCGGTTCTATTTTTTTACAAAAAGATTTTATTAAAAAATAATTTATTAAAATTACTATTTAAAAAAATTATCTTTTATGATAATGCAGTCGATTTCCATATTAGAGAAGTAGTGTAACACTAAATATCCAACAAAAGTTCATTCTACTCTCAATCTTTAAAAAAAAAAAAAAAAAAAACGATTTTTTTCGTTAAAAGTAAAAAAAAATCTATAACTTTGTTTTAAATTATCACAGATTTATAGTTCAACCATTCGTTTTAAAGGTATTGGCGAGCTCTTTTGAATGATACATATCATGAAAATTTACTCCCCTCGAGGGGGGACTTCCCCCCAGGGGGGAAGGCGAGGCTCCTACATACACAAAAAAATTTTCCCAGTTAACTATCTCTATTACAAAAAATATATATTCGTTTCATTTCGTTTAGTGCAGTCTGTAGACGTTAAACTCTACTTACCTGCAATTTCCCCCATAGACGTAATGTATTAGAATTATATTGATTGTCCCTGTACACGAACCATTTGCTTGATCTTAGCGAAAAGCTTACTGTAGCATCCCCATATGATACACATTTACGATACCAAGTTAGGGATGTCTGCTACTATTTGTTCTTGAGATATGCTGATAAAAGCCAGACACACACACAGACACACACACAGACATACACACAGACCATTTGCTAAAAACATGATTTTCGTATTCAGGGGACATCAAAACGTGTAAATATAACAAAATCTCGCGTTCGAAAATTTGACCCAAAAATAATACTTTCTCTACCTTATGGGTAAGAGAAAGAAAAAATCATGGATAATTCGAATTCTATTTTGGATAATTCGAATTTTTCACGCGATAACCTTTAAAATATTACAGTAAAATTTCTTCCCGAGATTTTTCTCAGCTAAAGTCATTGTTTTCTTTAACAGTCTTTTATAAACAGGATAAGGAAATACAAGAGCATTTCCTACCTAGTGCATCAGAAGAAATGGTCCATATGCATGAAATTTTGATGGTTTTTTTCATTGAAAGTCATGTCTAATGTACAAGATTCTATTTTTGTATCAGTTGATAGGTTGAAGTCGTATGCTATGACAGAAAGATTGTGCTTAAAGAAGCAATCACAAATATCTGACTATTTTTTTAAAAAGTGTTGAATAATTAAGTTCGTAGAAAAATATTGATATAATTTGTGGGGGGGGGGGGGGATGTAGCAGTATTCTTAGATATAAAGTTTATGTGTTAAATCCTTGATCGTAGAGTTTTACTTTTTTTTAATTTATCTCTTCTTTTTGAAAAAATAGTATATATAATTCGAATTTTTGGATATTTCGAATTTTTCTCCGGTTCCTTCAACTTCGAATTATCCAAGTTCTACTGTATATATATATAGATAGATAGATAGATATAGATATACCAGGTGTCCCATAAGTCTGTAGACATTTAAAAAATTCATAAAAACTGAAGGAATTGGAAAAATTGAACACGGTTTGCAAAAACGTTGATCTCGTGAAGGGTTTTTTTTTTTTTTCTTTTCTTTTTTCTTTTTTTTTTTTTTTTGGGGGGGGGGAGGGGTAAAAGAAAAAAGTTAAAATTTTCGTCGATAGAGGGCGTGCACGGATGCGCAACGAGAAATAGGGAAATCAAGGTCTTGAAAATTGCACGGTTTTACAATTAACATCTCTTATTTCTTACTTTGCCTCCTACTTGTGCATACATGAAGTTTTAATTGCGATGCTGACTTGGTGGATAAAGCGTTATTGGTGAAGATGTTTCTCCTCTGGTAAGAACTAGAGCCCCTAAATAAAATAATAGGCCGACGCATCACCGCCATTTTTTTGCCTCTGAAGAGGACAGCATTCCCGCTTGGCGTCTTTATCGCTTCCCTAATGATTTTAAGAAATCGTGATCTGAAGCTAATCTGGTCAAGATAAGAGCAATAAGCAACAATAATATTCCTAAAAACACATTTTTTTCACAGTACATTCTCAGGATGTCATTTTATTCTGAGGATATCCTATGGTTGTACTGGAGTAAGATGTGTTGTTAGGGCGGTTTCTGTTTCTTTTACAAAATGTCGCCAAAACTCAAATACACAGTAATAGAAGGTCTGTGAACACTTTATATTCACTTCTTGAATGATTATAGCAGTTTATCGCTAAACAAACTTCCATATCATAGTTTACTTAGCTAAAATTATGAAATATAATAAAACAATTTACTCTAAAGTAACGTAAGATGACAAAAAAAAATGTTTGTCGTTTGTTTATCGGAGAAACGCACCGGGTACATGTGGCAACCCTAAGGCAACAAAATGCCTGATGCGCCAGCTCGTATATATATAGGAATCTTAGTAAGAACCACCGATTGAAGCTGCTGTTGTAAATTGTTTGCAAACTGTAATATGTGGTGACGGCGAACACATAAATAGAATTTATATGCCTGTAAACATTTGGAAGCAAATAAATATAGTTTATCCCGGAAATGCTTGATTTGCTCACGCATAGCACCCTCTATCGACAACAATTCTACTTATAATTTTTTCTTTACCAATAATGAGAAAAGAAATTGCTGTTCACATTTACGTAAACCGTGTTTAGTTTCTTCAATTTCTCTGAATTTTTTAAATTTTTACAGACTTATGGGACCCGGTATATATATATATATATATATATATATATATATATATATATATATATATATATATATAGTATGTGTGTGTGCGTGTATTCCAACATCATGGTTGTTTTGTATTTTTTGTTAACATTACATTACTTAAATATTTTACTTTTTTAACTGTGCAAGGCTATTCAAAATAGACTTTCTTTATGTACGTCAATATTATTACGAGCGGATCATTTAAATTTTGTATTTAATTTTAGGTTCTTTAAAATTTTCATCGTATGAGATAACGCAGCTTACATGGCATTTATCAGCATTATAGGCCATGTAATAGTTTATATTATTATTGTATTATTTAACACCTCTTAAGAAATTTTAGTATTGCTATTTATTATAATTAGGTATTTAATTAAAAAAAATACATAGATGTTAAAATCTTACCTTTTAGATTTAAATTTTCACGGAATGTCCTACCGTTGTTATTTGCGTTCGTATAATAGCTACAAAGCTTCTCTTTAATTGTGACTTAAAATCGAATAACTTCTCGAAATACTACCATTTCAAATCCCTTTTGCCAAATTTCACAATTTTGTTTTTACAGAAAAATATAAAACGTTCCATTGTATTATTATTTACAGCAATGTTTAAATTGAATAATTCATATCACAATTTCTATTATAATATTTGCATGATATTATAGTAAATATAAAATAAGTCTGACAATAGTTAACAAGATTACAAAGCCAGCTACGTGATACTGATACAAAATTCAAGTTTATGCAAGATTTCGCAAAGCAGCGAGTTCAATGACTTTCGTAAATTTAGTCTTACAAAAGAATTTTGTTTCTCAAAGATTTGTAAATTAAATAAATTTTAGAAATATATATTAGGTCTACCGGAAAGTTCTGTCCTTTTGCATTGAGAAAATGACACCGGAAACTTTTGTTCAATAATATTTATATGGTACTTTACCAATTAACATCTTAAAAGTTTCTCAAGAATATCTTAAATATTATGCAGAATAAATTTGCGATATCAGTATTTTAATTAAAAAGGACAGAACATTCCGGCAGGTTTAATATATGAGTGTTATTTTGATAAACTGAAATTTTAGCGAACATGCTTCGGAAATAAGGATTAATGTACTAAACAATATCTTTTCTTGTCCAAGATTTTCAATTATATATATATATATATATATATATATGTCATGGAGAAATTTTTGGTTTTAATCCTCATAAATTAGCTGCTTGAGATGCAAAACATTATACCTTTGCGCGTGATTTTAATATTGACAGAATTCATAATGTAGAAAATCATATATGGATATTTTTTTAAATACGCAGATTAAATATACAGAACAAAAGCAGTTTGAATCTAACAAGGACAAGATAGTAAAATGAAGTTAAATATTCATAGCGAGAACGCCTTGAGATAATTCACTACATAATGTTTTCTAGTAAACCATTGACGAGCCTTTATTTTTATATAATGTATTATGTTACATTTTTTTGCAAAGGTATCATGCGAAATAGTACACATTAGCAATTTTGCATTTGAACTGCAAAGCTATATTGCAATGATCTTTATAAAAACCACGGAATGTTAAGACATCTAATTATAAAACAAATTCTTACATTATCATTTAAGCCGTAAATTCAATGAAGCAAATGATTGAATTTTAACACGTTGCATGTAGAAAATGTACTTTTTAACTATACCCTTTTTTCTTTTCTTTTGAATCTGTCACTGAAGCGTAGGTCACGTAATAGTACGGTTTTGAAAATCTAGTTCCATTTACTTTGAATATTAGTTGTTGGTGTATTTACCTATTTTTAACATTAAGCCACATCTTTTTGGCGTCCTGCACAATGAAACGCCCTGTAAAAGCGAAATATATCCCAACATAACGTGTCAATAATTTCCAACCGTCACGATGCATATGCTCCGTTTCAACAAGAATGTTTTGTGAGAAAATATTTAACTCTTTAAATTTGCAATACAACTCTAATTGGTTGAGTTAAATTATTTTTAACGAGTTTAATTGATATATTTTTGAAATTAAAAATTAATAAAGAATACTATGTGATATTTATATAATGGTACGTGATTTTTAATATCAAAAATAGGAATTTTTATTTATCATGGTTGAATTTTCAATTGCACTTATTTTGCAATTAAAAAATTTTTAAAGTCATGGAATATTTTCAAATTGTTTTCTAACAAGTATTAAAAACAACAACAAAAAAAAAGTACATTTTATAAATTTTCCGTTGAAATGTAAAAATATGCCTGATGGAATTCACTGCAGCGTTTAAAATATGTTTATATTAAAAGGGAGATATTCAGCGCAGCTTTAAACTGCCGTAAATTATGTATTCCCAAATCGAAAATTAGAAAAATTCTCATTTTATGAGTACAAAAACTACTTTCTATTTTTTCTTATTTTTAATTAAATTTTCTAGCAAACATCTTTAATATATTTATTTATTTATTCATTTTTTAATGTAAAAGAATTATGTAACTGTCCGACATTTTACTGCTTCATTTAATCCGAAACTGAACAATAAAATTAAAACTCGATAAATATTGAAATACTGTAATTTTTTTAGCAGGAAATTATAGTCTCCATTCATAAAAAACAAATCAGGGGAAAAGAAGAAAAACAATGAAATAATATAACAGTCATTAAAAATAAAATAAATAATCATTAATAAGACATAAAAAACCGAGAAATTTAACTTAGATAATTGTGAAGAAATTAGTTTTCCCCAAGGAATTTATTTTAAAAAATTAAAAAAAAAAAAAAAAAAAAAAAAAATTGCACTTAAAGGATAGATTTTTCAGGAATTATTCGTAATTATTATTATTTTTTTTTCCCTTTTAAACTACAGGGCGAATCATAATTAATGGAGAAAATGTTCAACGAGGCAATCAATTTAATGTGAATTTTAAATGAAAACGAAAAAAAAAAAAAAAAACTTATATTAAAACCGCATTTTTTAAAAATCTGTATTCTCTTTCAGTGCAAATTTCATCAGGGCATATTTATATATAAAACAATCAATTATTTTATTTTATTTAAGTCTTAAAAAGAAAAAAAGAAACTTCTGATTTTGGAGAAACATATCATTAACATAATCGCTTATGCATTTCCGACATTTGATAAAACTATATTACATTATGTTTCAAATCTTGTGTACTTTCATTTTATATAGAAATGCAGTTTGGGCACGCTGGGTTTAAAGTAGACGTCTGCACGGACCGGAATTTCGAGGCCCGGGCCCGGCCCGGCCCGTTTCTTTTTTAACGGTTTCTAGCCCGGCCCGGACAAAAAACGATAAAATCAGGCCCGACCCGGCCCGGCCCGATTCAAGAATATGTAAAAGAAAAAAAAAAAAAAAAAAAAAAGAATGCCTTTTCATAAAACAGATTTTTAGTATGCGTTTTGCAGAGGTTTTATATAACCAAACTATAGTACGTTCTTTAACAAAACTGCTGAAATTTTACAAGACAATTATATATAATAAAACCCAAATATACGAGCACTTCTCCTGATTCAGAATCCTTTTAGCACTGAAGATGGCACGCTATAGGCTACCGAAACAGCTGTATGCATTTCCAAGATTTTTCTTTGGCGTTTCTGATGTAGTGGTTTATTCTGGGTTTTATTATTCCAACGCCAAGTCTCCTGTTATTATTAAACAATTATATATAAACAGAAATTCATTATTATAGACAAGGCACAAAGACAAACAGAAAGTCAAATCGAAAATATTAGCATTCATCAAACAATATAGGAAGGTATTTAAAATGTTTAATACTACTGAAAATGCACTTTCAACCATTTTCTCTTATTTTCAATAATGTATCCGAATCTTTCATGTGCTCCGGTAAACAAAACTTTAATGTTAATCCAACCATATTCAATAGAAAAGTTGCTTTTGCCCATGATAAAAATGATGCTACTTTCGTCCACTGGAGAAAAGGAAAAGGAGCCTTAAAGAAAAAGTTACAGCGGAAAGATTTTTATAGCCTTTATACCACCTAAACTCAACAGATCATAAGAAACAAACCCTTATACACAGTAATGTATCTAATTTCCTTTGTTATGTACATGTACTCAAACTGGTAGTGACATGCATACTATTTTGAATAGGAAACCATCTACTATTACTTTAAATAAAATATATTAATTTCGAGGCATGCTAAAAATATTTGCAAAAAAAAAAAAAAAAAAAAAAAAACAGATTTCGGACAGACAGACTGATAGACAATTAAATTGATGTTACAGACACTTTTTTAACAAAATAGAACTTTATGTGACACACAAGCCTGTAAAATTACGTAAAATAAATGACTGTGGAAATATTTTATCATTTTCCTTTTTCGTTGATTAACGAGGAAACCAGAAAAAGATTCGGGCCGATACGGCCCGGAGAAAATTTCATTCAGGCCCGGCCTGGCCCGGAGAAAATTTCATTCAGGCCCGACCCGGCCCGACTATACACAAAAAAACTGAGCCCGAGCCCGGCCCGTGCATACCTCTAGTTTAAAGTCATCTTGGAGCATTGATTTCGTACTTTTTTATTTCATTTCCTAATCATCAGATTTCCCTAGTAATCCTGCAAATTCTCAAAGCTGCATATTTTTCAATGATAATAAACCATTTTTATTTTTTATTAAGTTGTATTTCAATACTGTTGAGTAATTTTTAAAATCCTTCCACTTCATTTTTTTTTTTTTTTTTTTTTTAATTTCTTTCATGAAATATAAGTTCTTAACATTTAATAATTATTTTTATTTTGTTTAGTTTTATAATAAAGGAAAATGTTAATGGTATTTTTCTTTAATTCATGAACATATTGTGCTTTTGCACACTTTTTTTGGAGTACGTTGTATCCCAGACTAACTTATATAAAATTTAAAAAAGAAGATTTTTAGCTTCATTGCAATAAACTTACAAATATTTTTGTTTTAACTAATATACAATAATTTTGTTTTAATTTAATATTTATTCTAATTACACTGCTCTGCATAAAAATCGGCCCCAACACCATTTTTGCAAGATATTATATAAAATGACCTCCTGAATCCGAATATGACGTCCATTTTGCCCTATCACCCTCCGTTTTTTTAAGGGATGCCCCCTTATTTTTATCACTTTTCAGTAATTTTATGACTATAAATTTGATTTGTTGGGGGGGGGGAGGCATTAATTTAACTGTTAAATATCTTCTGATTGTCTACAGAGTTGGAAAATTCTAAAACATGAACATTAGAAGCAAGGGGAAAATTTAGGAGGGGGGGGGGGATTTGCCCCTGAAAGTACATGTTACATTTACCATATTTTATTAATCAATCATTATTATTATTTATAATACAATACATATATTTTTTGTTTTTCTTTTAAAGTGTAAAATAATATTTTTCCATTCTCCAAATCAAATTCATGGCCAAAAAATTACGCACATCGATAAAACTTTGGGGCGAAACTGGCGTCCCGAGAAAACGGTGGGTGATTGGTCAGAATGGGCGTTATATTCGGATTCAGGAGGTCATTTTGCATAAGAATCAGCAAGGATAGTATCGGGGCTAGATTTTTTTTTTCAGCTCAGTGTTATTGTGTATATTTCGATGCAGATATTCATTTCAAGTTACGCATGACTAAAATTAACAATTGAGAAATAAATTGTGCCCAAAGACAGGTTATTTCCTACTCTTTTAGTAACTGCAATTTTTATTTTTTCCCTTAACTAGTGGAGAAAATTGTTATTAAAAAAAAAAAAAAAAAAAAAAAAAAAAAAAACATTTGGCCTTTTTTTTTTTTTTTTTTTTTTTTTTTTTACACATTTTGAGGTTTGAGAAATACGATAAACACAGATACCTTGTTCGTCTGTCGTTCACTTTTTTTGGCAATTAATTTGCTAGTTTGTTGTAAAAATTATCCTAAGAATGACTCATTGTAAAGTAAATAGTCTAAAAACAATTAATATTTTCCTTTATTATTACCAAAATAAAACTTTATAAAAAATATCTTGGGAATTAAAATTGCAGCTGGGAATTAAAATTAGGTGAGATGCAATATATCCTACAGCTCTTGAAAAGGTTAAAATATCGATGAGATAAGAAAGAAAAACTAGAAAAGATGACAAATGCACCCCAAAATTTCCCTATACTTCATAAGGCGGGGAAATAGAGTTTTATGAAAATATGCAGAAACCTGTGCAATTACTTCGGGGGTCAAAATAGTTATGCATGAATCTTCCTTAGGCGGAAACGTTTATGCACATTTGCAACGTCAAAATAGCAACATATATGAAAGGTGTCGGTTGTTAAGATGTATTATCTAAAGCTTTTGTTTTGCGAAATGAAAAGTTTAATTATGACATATCGTACAAATTATTCATACATTCTCACCAAACAGCATTTGTTAAATCTTTATTGTGAGTTAATATAAATATTTGTTTATTTTAACCGGTTGGTTGAGCTGTTATATACAATGATAAAAAAAATGACGATTTTCTGATGCCAACAACACAAATGTTTAATTGTAGAATTTTTGATTTTAAATAAATAAAAGAAAGTTCTTTTTTTTTTTTTTTAATTCAGAAATTGGGTGTTAAAGAGTCAGCAATTACATTATTATTATTATTATTATTATTATTATTATTATTATTTTCATTCAAATGGTTGTTCTATACTAATCAAACACAGATTGTGAATGTCTTCTACAAAAGTGATTTGATGAAATCTTTGGAACAATTGATGCATTGTTATTAAGATATAGATGTTTAGTAATTTTACTATTATTTATAGTAATAATAATATTAATAAAATATTTCTTTTGTTTTATAAACAACAACAACAAAATTCTTATTCAAACACTATGACATATATTAAGAAAATAAATTTAAATATACATTTTATGGTAACTAAATTGTCTTTAGGTATGCGATGAACTGCTGTTTTACACTCAAAGCATTTGCGGACACCCAGTATACATAATTCATATTATTTTCTAAATAATATTGCATGATATAACAATAGCAATCCCTACGAAATATTACATTTTAGATGTAGAAATAATTTTATTTTTAATAGAAGAAAGGTAGAGAAATTTACTCATTAAATGTGAAAAGATATGTGTGAATTTTGAAGTGTAAAAAAAAGCTATATATGTCTCCAGAGTAAACAAACTTAAATTATAAATATAATGTATAAAGTTTTTAAAATATATGTGACCAGATAATTAAAGAAACAAAAATAGCTGTTTAATCATTTCAAATCTTTTGCGTATTTCCTATTAGTTTAGAAAATGTATTTTATTAATTTTATAATAAAATAAATAAATTATAAAATATGTATAAATAAATTAAAGTAATGAAGTTCGTTAAATAAACAAAGGTGGAAATTATGATAAGGGGTTTGAGATTTTTTTCTTCATTGTTTAATTTTACGCTATTGCACTTCAAATAATTTAAGCCGACAGATCATACTGTCAAAGAATTTTTTTTTTTTTGTGTCCCTGTAAAAATGTGTAAGGGTTTGACTCACCAAAATCTATACAATTCGTGCGGCTTTGACATATAATATGAGTATAAAGTTTCAGCATAATCGAATGAGGCGTTTAGACGTTATCGCATTTTAAAGAATTTGGACCCATAGGCCATAATGGTAGAGAATTTTTCTTTTTGTCCCTGTAAAAAAAAAAAAAAAAAAACTATAATTGCTAGATTCACCAATATCTATACAGTTTGTGCGGTGGTGACTTATAACATGTGTATACACTTTCAGCTCAGACGAATAAGACGTTTAGACGCTATTATAAATTAAAACATTTCAGCCTTATAAAATCGTTTAAGCACTATTGTGTTCACTCTCACACACACATACATATATCATCGTAAAAATAGCAAAAATGAACCCAGGGGACTTCAAAATGTATAGAAACAGTAAAATCTCAAAGTCGAAAAAGAAATCAACTTCTTAAAAGAAATTCAGTACCTCTTAAAATTAGTTTGCTTCTATATACTGTAGAATAAACTTTGATACATTCTTCAAAAAATAAGTTTTAGTATTTATTTTTTTATTTTAATAACGTACAGCATACAAAATTAATGAAACTTTGAACCGAACACTGACGTGATAATAACAAACAATAACAAATAGGAAATGCATTCCATTACGAAAACCATACTTGCATTCAAAAAATGATTAAGATTATATTTTCTTAAAGAATGATTAATGAATTTGCCTCATGAGTGAGCTGAAGACATGTTTCAAACAACATTTTCGAATTACAAATATCTTTTCATTCTTTTTATGAAAAATATTTATTAAAACCAAATAATATAAAATAAATATATATTGTGATTTTTTTGTTCTCTTTCATAAGAAATGGTTGTATTGAAATTGCGCAAAAAAGAAATAAGTAACAATGATCAATTTATGTAATATAATTAAAATAATAAATGAATTTGAATAGCTGTTTTGGATGTGATTCGGATATTTATAATTAAAATTTATCCCTGTGCCGGTCGTATTTAATTTCACTCCTCTTGTCAGCATTGCCAAATCTAGAGACTTTTTATTTAGTATCCACCACTAAATTTTAACAGTAACGGTTGTCTAATCACTTTGAAGATGATTCATTCGTCACGCGTATCAGTTATTACTCATCAAAATTATTGGTAATAGTTGAATAAAAGAGTCCCTAAATTTGACAACACTGTTTAGAGCGCTTTAGAGCGTCAGAGCTGGCAAAGGGTTAAGCGGTTGTGGTTTAAAGTAAGAACTTTAAAAATTCAAAAGTTAAGACAATTTTTTATTTCTTTATTATGCATAAAGGGGAAAAAAATATTGTGAACATACAATGAAAATAACTAGCTAGAAATGCCAACAGGAACAGAAGAATCTTGTGAAAACTTGGTGCACGTACATTTTTGCATAAATTAGGTAAAGTAATTACTCAGTAACTGATAGGTCAGTATTTAGCATCTTCTATAAAAATAGAGCAGGAAAATAAAATGGTTTCTTAGTCCTTTAATTTTTTAACGGCATATGGGAAACATATATATACACTTTAATAAAAATTACTATGACATTGATGAATCAGGCTTTTGAATAAATTCTCATTGTTTCCTGACAGATGGCATCACCAGGACTACGTGCATGTGATTTCAGATTTTAACCCATCTACAAGTAATTACTGTCGGTAAACTTGAACTTCAGTGTATGTTAATTCGCCACAGTGTAGATAACTTTTTATTTTTCCTTAGTTCTAAACAAGTCGAGTTTTGTGCTCAGTAAAGAGTATTTGCGGGGAATTTTATTGCACCAATTTATTCAAAAGAAATCTGCAGCTGAAAACACAGATTTCTTGTTGAGACTTAAAGTGAGCATGCTCTATCGGAAACACAGACTGGTTTCGAAGCTTCAAAAATAACGGATCTTGGAGACAAAGAACGCTCTGGCGCACCGAAAAAAGTTTGATAACGAAAATTTGGGGGGATAACTTAATGAAAACCCATGTCAGACGCTAACGGAACTTATAAAATCGTTACGAGTAGATGACACAACAGTTTAGAAACGTTTAAAAGTATTAGCAATGATCCAGAAGCACGGGCATTGGGTGTCGTACAAAAAAGAAACAGCCAGAACTTATTCTAGGATTTTATTCGAAAAAAAATATATATATAATTAGTAATATTAAAAAAGCCAGTTTTCTCAATGATTTTTATTTAATGTCCCTCATAACTTAATTAATAATTTCTTATTTAGCATTTAAAATACTTGTCAAAAAAAAGTATATGTAATTTTATATATATATATACTTTGTTTGAAATAATAATTAAATCATGAAATATTTTGAGGATTTTCTCATAACGCGCGAAAACTCAACGGTAAGTTATTTTTTATTTTTATTATTTAGAAAAAATATATTTCATTCTATCTCTTTATGAGTATTTGTCTGTACATTAATATCAGTTTAGTTTATGAATTATTTCGTAACCGTCGCGTCGTATAGCAATTTCAGGATAAAAAGGGACGTACGTAACTTAGCATCAAACTGGCTACCAGATTACATACAAATCCTGATAACCCTGTTGACAAATATTTACCCGAAACGTAATTTTAATATATTAGATTTGTTTTTCTACTTTGATAAAATGTATATTTGGCTTCCCAAACTCAAAGTTGGCGATATTATTAATCTTTGGTGATCAGTGAACTTAGAAAGCATTACCTTTCAATGCGTGTCCTTTGAATGGATAGCATCTATTTGATTAGCAATCCATGAGTCCATCCAACTCAGATTGCTGCCTCAATTGACTTCTTAAAAAAAAAAAAAAAAAAAAAAAAAAAAAAATACGTGGACTTACTTCATTGCTCCTGGAACATTTAATTTAATTACAATTTTATTTGACGAGGCGATGCATAAAGAACCTCGGTTATTTTATCAAAACAGTAATTTTTTAAGAAAATATTCACGGCTTTTTAAATAAATTACTTTATAAGAATAACCTTCAGAATATTCTAGAAAGAAATTAATCCATTACATAAAATCCTATAGAATTTTATTTATCTCAGTCTGAAAAGAACGTGTAATTCGTTTTCATTAAAATCATGACTGAATGTGTAAAAATATCTCACACAATGATTTAGCCTAAAATTAAATTAAAAATTTTTAAATTGTGAGCAAATTTTCAAAGTTTTATTTTTACCAGAAATAAAATCTCACTCATATTATTATGAATGTATTTTCAATTAAAAATTTAAAAACTACATAAACATTTGTAGAAAAAGTTTTTCAACAAATTATAAGTATTTGTTAAAAAAATAAAAATCTTATTAAAAAAATAAAAAAGTACAAATTTAAAAATGTACAAATATTTTTTTAAAGAAAATTCGTAGTGCCCTATTTTTTTTCTATTTTTATACTTTCAATAAAACATTTTCTTTACACGATAATTACTTTATGGGGAGCTATTCATTAAAAAAAAAAAAAAAAAAAAAAGAAAGACAAAGTATTTTATGTGAGAAAAAATAATGTTAATTTTTAAACATGAACGAAGTTATAATGTAAAACTAAATCAAATCTTACGAACAAACAATTCAAAAATAAAAACAGTTTTTGTAAATGATGTTACAATTTAAAATTATGTCGGTAAAAACATCCTTTTGGAGGTAATGAGAAATAAATAAAATATCCATGCAGCTGCAGTTTATTCAGTATATTTTCAGTCTAAATTTTGCCGTTATTTTTAATGTTTTGCTAATATTAATTTTTTGTTATTGTATTAATAAAAACGAAATAAATATTTGTTCAAAAAAGCAGCAGAGTGATGTTTCGTAAAAATAACCTTTATATTGTTAATTATAAAAAAAAAAAAAAAAAAAAAATGCTTTCTATTTTCTTCCTTCTTACATTTACGTAAAAAGATGGAAATCACAGACAAATATGTACATTTTCAGTCATCTGCAGGAAAGAAATCTGATATCTAACTTATCTCATTGATTAAAAAAGTATCATACGTTCTAATTCATTAATATTTAACACAGCTAAACGTAAACATCACATTATCTATTCGTTAAAAGATTATTTATAGTTCGCAAATTCACTATGCATAAAGTATTTCCATGCATTAATTTTTTTAAACATTTCTAAGAAGAAAGATCTAATAAAATGTGAAACAATTTACAAATCTTTCACAGCATCTGGCCCGATACCATTGACAAACCTTCAAAATCAGAAAACAATCTTACTTCTATGATATATTTTTCTTAGAAAAAATTAGTTCTCATTCTTATCGGATATTATTTTGTATCGTTGTTTATCTTGGAAGAAAAACTCATTTGTCAGTTTTCATTTTCTTGATGAAAGTACATATTTCCTTCCTTGAACAAACTTAATTATCTACGTATACATTAATTGTTTGTTTTTCTTTTGTACTAAGCAAATAATTATATGATACATACAGTTTTTATTTTTTATTTAGGGTGCTTGAAGGAAATATGCTTTCGTAACTGCTATAAAACAGATAATTTTCAGTAATATACAAGCTTAAATTTTAGAAACTAATAATTGTTTATAAAAATGTCATTTGAATGCACATTAAAACACTTGTATGATAAAATGTATAAAAAGAAGGCCTTTATCATCAAAATTATTTTTACTACATTTAAGTACAAAAATGAACAACTTTAAGTGTTTATATACACACTGGTGACAGTGACTAGGAAAATTGGGTGTATATATATATGCTAATAATGCAAAAGGGTTAAGAAGTTCAGCGTTAACAATCCATATGAATTGAAAAATTATCTATAATGAAAATTTTTTTGTAACT